>JAYKAV010003269.1:108344-251047 GCA_035582835.1 Phoebastria nigripes | reverse complement strand
CTCTCATCAGAGCCCCAAATGCAAGCATGCAGATCAGCTGCTGGGGAAGAGGGTGATGGATGAGTTAACTCCGGTGTTACAATGGCTCCACGCAGCTCTGACCCAAGCAGATGACCTGATCCTTTTAGGAAAGTGGTAGTGTAACAACAGGTCTCACCATTAACTACCAGTGCAGCCACCTTCCATTTATTCAAAGGTAACATTTCAGATAGACTAGSGTTATCTTACTACAGAAACCACAGAGTACAAAACATTGACCAAAACCAATAATAAATAATGAAATGAAATGAAAGTGCACTGAAATCTTGCAGGGGAAAATCTGAAAGTGTATTTGGAGGTTTTAGTATTCAAAAATGTGAATTACTTCATCTCCTAGTAACTTCCTGAAGTTTCCTCATTTGGGGAGGGGAGGTTGACTCATGATTTTTAATCATTTAGGAACAACCACACTATTGCTAACATGTTAGTGTAGAAGAGCGCTACTGCCACAGTACTGCTACTCCTTTACAGGGAAACTCCCCTGATAACGCCTGCGTGTGTCCCAGCTGGTACTCAAGCACTTCTCCAAAATAAGGACCCAGACCATGTCAACCAGTGATTAATTTAAAAGGGAAGAGAGTTCACAGGCAACTCTTATATGCGTGTACGCACGTATGCACGCAAGGGAGTGTTTTGGGTCCAAGGAAGATCGAGAAACTTGCTTTCTGGGAATCTCTAACTTTTTTCTCACTATTAGCTGTTCTCCCTCTCTCCTCCTGGGTCCGCTGCCACCACCTGGTGGTAGAAGTGGCGTCTCACGGTCTCACAAGGCCAGATTAAGGAATTCACACACAGTAAAGTCAGTAAACTTCCCCAGGCCTGACAAATGATTACAGGAACACACATCCCTCAGAGAAAGATGAAAGGATGTGTTACACTATCTAGCCAGTAGCAAAGAGAAAACCAAGCAAGGTAAAGGTAGCAAAAGTGGAAGCTGCCCATGGCAGCTCCCTCCGTGCCAGGCACAGACTCTCCCTTCACCCTACACCCGCCAAAAATAAAAAAAAAAAGCTGGCGTTGCAACAGCTTTGTCGTGCATTGCTGGAGAGCTCCAGGGTTGAGACAAGTAGGTCGTGCCACTCCAGAAGGTGGATCCTGGTCACGTCCCCACCAGCTTCATGGGTTGACTGTGTACTTCTGTAGTTGGGGGAGGTCATTACCGTCATGATCACACAATAGCGTGGGGTTTTTTTGGCGGGGGAGGGGGGGCAGGAGAACTTACCTAAAAAAAGGAAATGCTACAGCACAGGGTATAAATATGAAATTTCTGGACTGCAAACTTTTGGCTGTTACTTGCAGTCACAACATTCAGTTACTAAGCTCTTAACAGCAGAAAATGATGTCAAATCTTCAAACGCGTCTGCAGAAATACTGATTTTATTTCAGCCTGCATTTTTTGGGACCATTTAGGCTGCTGCCTCTTCTAAATTTTATTCTTTTTTCATTAACCTGAATTTCAAAGCTGTTGAAATAATTCCATTCCTGTATAGCAGTGCTTATTTAACCAAGCCTGAGTATGTTCCTCCAAAATTAGGCCAAGCACATTAACTGCACAAACTGTGCCACATGGGTCAGACCAGATGATCACAACAGCCTGCCATCTCAATTGCTTCCATGCAGGTGAGAAGAGAAAACCAGAATCAGTTTCCCTCTCCAAAGGAAACAGCTAACCCTTCAAAAGCAGCCTTAAAACTTTCTGCTGTGGGGAACAGCCAGCAGAAAGCCACCACCATACACAACCTCATCCTTCATCCATTAACGTACAAATACTAAGGCCCATACCCTTCAATGCAGACTTCAGCCTTTAAAAACATATTTTAACCACCTCAAAACTCATTGCTGCGGAGACAAAAAAGCAGAATAAGCTGCTAACATAAAAGTTCAAAGATAAACCCAGCAAAAGCTCAAAACCCAGGTTCCACATCTCACACAAGAAGGGCTGGTAAGGAAAGATAACCGACCAGCATCTGACTGACAGTGTGGAAAGACTGAGCTTAAGCGATTCTGGGAATTTGAGACCCTGTACACTAGAAAACATAACATCCAGAAGAGTCCCCAAAAAATGACTGTGAGACATTGGGAATATATTTTATAGATGGATTCTTCCCAATCTATGGCAGGGCTCCCATCTTGCCATGGCTGGGTGGCTGTTAGCACAGATAAACGAGCGGCATCACCCCACACATCGTGTCTCAGCATCCAGGAGCTCTCAGGTGTTCATTAAGGGAGCAACTGGCTTAAGTCATGGCTCACTGAGCCACAAACGCCATGTTTTGGGCATCTAACCCACTTCATGGGTAATTACCTCAGCTTTCCTAAATTCTGTAGTGTCCCTTTGCACGTATCCAAATGACAGTTACCTCTGCATTTCTTTACTTATCTTAAATAATTGCTGTTTGCTGTATTAATCCTGACTTGGATGCTAACACATTCCTTCTTCCAAAGAAAACTGAGAGTACTCTAAAGTTTGGGTCAGACCAAATGATTTCACTGTCACCTTTTTCAGACTTCAGCTTTCTTTTTCACAAGTAAGAAACCCCAAAAATGCAGTTTTGCTGACTGCTGCGCTTACGCATTGGTGTGCATCTTTGTGTTTCGTTCTTCCCCCAGAAACAAGCATTTGATGATATCCTCACCAACAAAGCACCTGAGTTACTGAAAGATTTGGATACTTTCTTAGGAGATAACAACTGGCTGGTAGGGAAGTCTGTAAGTATAATTTTTGTTTCTCCCATTCCAATCAGGTTGCCAGAAAAATAAAATCATTGACTATTGTTGAATTTCTGGATTTCATGCCAGCCCATGAAACAACTCTCCCCACTCTTTTAACCCTTTGTTCTTACCAATACACGATTGGTCATTCCAATCGCAAAGTGAAAATTGTTTTCCATACTATTAGAAAAGTGAGGCAAGGGACTAGGATCTGCGTTTTCTAAACCAGTTTAGAAGTATGTTGACACAAAACATTGTAAATGCCTTTGTTTAGTCAATACAGATGGGACTTGTTTAGAACTCTACTTATAATCACTGATCGATTTATAGGACAATATGAAAAAACCTCTATGAAAATGTAATCCCCTTTTTTACCCCAAACTGTTTGGAAACTAATTAAAACACTTTTCTGCAGCAGAGTTTCAGCAGGAAAGATTAATATTATAATGCAAGTAATATTTATAGCAAGAGCTTTATTTAACCAATTTTTACCTGTCAAGCCTTGCATTGCAACCTAATTACTAGCTCTGTAATTACAGGCTTTAAAAAAAAAAAAAACAAAACAAAAAACCAAAAAACAAACACACACCAATCAAAACAACAAACCAAAACACACCAAACCAAAACAAAAACCTTACACAAAACAGATCAATTCATGTTTCATTTCTGCAGTTTGCTGAGAATATTTGTAGTCCCAGCTTTTGAGATTACAACTAAAATTTACTGCTTTCTCTCCAATTTCCACCAGGTAACATGGGCTGATTTCTACTGGGATGTGTGCAGTACAACACTTCTATCCTGTAAACCTGACCTGGCAGACAACTACCCCAGGCTTTTGGCTCTCAGAGACAGAGTGCAAGCACTTCCAGCTATTGCAGCCTGGATCCAGAAAAGACCGAAGACTGTAATGTAGATCAGCTGTTCAGACTGGAAAAAACAAACACATGTTTAGTTTTCAACATGACAAGCATCCTAAGTTATTAATTATAGAATGATTTAAATTTATTTCAGATGGGTATGCTATACCAAATCAAAATCTACCACTTGTRTCCATTCATAGGAGAGAATCTAAAAAGCTGATTTAGTAGAGTAGAGCCTGAGGGAGAGGTGTAGTTTCAATCACATTCCCACCACTACTAATAAAGTGCTTGATCAACTCAATTAATATTCTGTGGGCTCTCAAAGGGAGAAGAGATGAATAAACCTTCCTGGAGAGATGCAATCTCAACAATACTTTGTTTATTGTAGACTTTCAGTCTGGAAGAAAGCAGGCTAATTAACAGAGAGGATAAATGTGTGGGAGGACTAAGGACACTAAGCAAAAAAGGAAAAAAAAAAAAGACCCACTTAGTCAACAAACATCAAGCTTCTCAAACACTTTCTTTAGCCTCTTGAAGTTTATGCTGTGCCACTGCAAAGAAACAAAACAAAAACCAAACCAAAACAAAAAGCAGCTGCCCAGCTGAGCTGGTGCCCACACCAGCACCAGTTCTCCATAAGCACACCAGCTGCAAAAATATTCAGCAGCTCAGTATCTCTTCCAGTAAGTAGGAGACACAAATTAGGGGGTGGTGGTGGCAGGGGTGGAAACCAGGTTTAGAACAAATGAATGAACAAACAGTTTGTTCTTCCAGCATGGGGGAAAACAGGTAGGTGGAAATCCTGGCAACGTGGACGGCTGTAGATGCAAGCGGTTTACACAAACTCAAGGGGAGACAAGTGCTTGCAAGAGGACTCCACTGTGTGGTGTAAGCAGATAAACCACAACAAACTTGGGCAATCCTCTCGGCTGCAAATGGCCACTGTTGAGAAAGTATTTCCCTTCACACTTGCTTTTCCTTCCCACCGTAAGTATTATTTCATTGAATCATATGAGTGACACCAACCAACCACTAACAGTTCAGAGACGAACCAGGTATTGGCAGAACTGAAAGCAAGGTCCAATCTCTTGCTCATTCCAATATGGTATCTCCACCTGCTTTGCAATTCCTTGCACACTTTTTTCTAGCTCTTTACAGATTTTTCCTTCTTCAGCTCCCACTCACCTCTCTTCTTCAGCAACAGACTTCAGATAGTTGTATTTTTTTTTTTCTCCCTGTACATCTTTCCCAACCAGAGACACAGAATCACAGAATGGTTGAGGTTGAAGGGACCTCTGGAGGTCATCTGGTCCAAACCCCCTGGGGCTCAAGCAGGGCCACCTAGAGCCAGCTGCCCAGGACCTGGCTTTTGAGTATCTTCAAGAATGGTGATTCTACAATCTCTTAAGACCCCCAATTAAAGAGAGTAGAAACAGTTACAATAAACAAAAAAATGCAGAAATAATACAAGCTTCACAGCACTTAAAGACAGATATTGACCCCAGGGGTCTAGGGATGTGATTGTTTAAGGAGTAACCACTGCTCAGCCAGACTACATTAACTGATTACATACACATACCAAACCAAAACACCACACAAACCACACTATAGGGCAGGCATTCTGTTTCATTTCACATTGGAAGCAACAGGTGAGAACATGCAAATACAATGGGACAAGAGTTGGGCTAGGATCATGCTCAACAGAAACAGACAACCTAATTAACTGCAGCGCTAAACACTTGTGGTCATCTGTTAAATCCCACTATTTAGTCCAACAAAACAGGTAGAATTAAAGAAGCACAGAAGACAACTGATTCTTACCCTTCTCCCTTCCCATATAATAAAGAATTTCTTCACCCTATTTCAGCTGTGCATTTTGGAACATGCAGTGCAGCCACAGAAGATTTCTAGTAAAAGCCAAGTAAAGTTTAGTTCAAACTTTGAAAACATTTTAATAGCTTTCATTTCCATCCATTTTGTACTTGCAGAAATCATGCAGTTGGACAAAATACCCACAGCCATAACCAAACCAAAAACAAACAGATGCCCAACTCACAGATCACCTCACTGACTAATCACTAGCAGTATCTGAAGACAGGCTGAAATATTGAGCAACCAGGGACTCTACCTCCTCTTCCTTACTCTTCATATAAAACTGATTAAGTTCCTTCAAAAGAACACAASAAGTGTCTTCTGACTGCGACAACCACATATAGAAAAGTGGTAACTAACTATCAACCCCATATTGCAAGCCAGAGTGAATCTAGGACACAATCCTCCGAGAGATTAGCCTGGTACAGATTTGCTGAGCTCTGCACAGAGCATACAGCAGCTGAGGCTTTAACAAAGGGCAGGGGCAATAAGGACTTCCCCCATACTTCGCCTTCTCCCAGCTTCTGAAAAAGCAGCAGTCCGAATCTTAACTACTATGAGTTCAGAAGACCAAATATCAGTCTTCTCCTCTGTCCAGGGAAATGGACATCCTCCTCTCCTACCTCCTCAAATCACATCCTTGCCAGCAGATTATAAACTTCAGGTGGAGGCACACCTCATCATTGATASCACTGAAGCTCTTCATTTCACTGAGATGAATTAAAAATTCACTGAAACTTCAAGAAGAGAACAAGACATAAGCTTTGTGTTTAGGGCACTTCACTGGCAGAGCGCAGATCTGGTATTTACACCAAGGATTGACAAAAAAAATTGCAACCTGGGTAGAAAGTTCCATTTGGCAGGAATTCTGTTTTTATAATCAGTATCCTAACACAACTGTGATTAGAGTATAATGACACATCAGTAATTAACTACTGCTGGATAAAGCCAAGTCAGTTCAAATGGAACATTTCAGCTAGTTTGAAAGCTGCCTATTTGATTTATAACATGCAAGCACCCCCCCACCCCCAAATAACCACAAAATGAAAACATTTTGTTAATCTATGGAATTTTATTTGAACAAGTTGATACAAAACCAGTACGGTACATCAAATGAACCAAAACAAGCAGAAACAGACTTGAGCATTGTCAAATAAGGCACATATAAAAAAATCTACACGTGTAATCCAGTGAAACAGACAGTTTATATATATATTTTTGGAGGTAGAAATAATTACAAAAATACTGACAAATCTTAAGCAGTAGCAGATTTGTTAAAACAATTACTACTTAGGTCCCCGTTTTGAAAAGTGATCTGTAAAATAATGTTTATTCAGCATCCGATATTGGCACATTTGGGCCATTTATGTTTTTAAGCATCAAAAGAATGCTATTGGTGTTAAAAATTCTCAATACCATGAGGAATACAATAAAGAAACTACAAAAAGTTATAAATGTTCATAAAACTCATGGTCATCAGTAATGTAAGAGTCCTTGGGGTACATCATCACCTTTCTTCCTTGAATTCCACAACATATTTACATTTTAGAGACCTAACGAAGCTTTTAATAGTGTGGCTATATCTGCTGGAATGGTTCCTTCTTCTCCTGAGGAATAAAAACAAGTATTAGTACAGCTCAAAATATTTCACGTAAACAGACAAAAGTCTAGATCCCCAAAACTGTACAAAATCCTCTACTTGTAGGAGTCTGTCATTGATTTGTGGGTCAGACTCAGAGGGCACTTCCTGTCAAACTGAACAATAATCAGCACAAATGCACCTTTCTAGTTTATTTAACATGCAAAAAAAAGGCTTGTCTGCATCAAAAACCTTATTTTTTCAGAATAATACATTGCAGCAACCTTAATTCACTTAAGTGGACATCATTATGTGCAAGAAACTTACCTGAATCTGCTGCAGTCATATCTTGTTCTAACTTCAATTTCTGCTGGCTGATTTTGAGCATGGATTCTTCAATAGTCCCCTTACTGATCAGCTTTATGACTTTTACTTCTCTGAAAACCACAAAATAGGATAAATCCACTATAAGTTTCTTTGGATTAGTGCAAAAGGGAAGGATGCTATGCCTTTGCTCAGCTGGCCGTGGTTTAAAACAAGAAGGAAGAAATGAACAAAAAGGCAATACAAAGAGCTTCTAGTTTTTCTGTCTGGACCAACTGTGCTCTGTAATGCCAGAAAACTTGTTTTCTCCCGCACTCCCAGCCACCGCAAGGCCTGGATGGTCACAAAAATCTCCGTTAATAGAAACAACTCAACTTCCCCCTCATCCCATACTACAGTTGAAATACCAGTTATCAAACATATTCTATTGCTCACGTTAGCTTATTCTGATGGAGGACTCTCAAACAGTCCGTGGTTTCACTCTTTATGATAGGGTGGCACTTTAGAGCTTAGAAGTCTCCTAAAGAGAACATACAGCTTTGCCAAACAGTCCCAAAGACTTCAGATCTGCCTTGAAATAGTTCCTAGCACCAGAAACTTGAGAATTATAGAGAATTTGAGAGTTAGAGAGAACTGGAAAAAGGAGGAGAATGTAAATAAAGTTTGTTCTGGCAGCAACATGTGCTAAGACAATTACAATTACCTAGCTCCCACACAACCCAGAGCTGGTTTACGCAAGTCTCTGCTTAAAATGGAATTTTTAATCATAAAATATTGTCCTTTTAGCCTCCTTTGAGAGCTTGCCTCCAAGAAAAACCAAGCATTATAATTAAAAAGTCTTACCTTGTCTGACCTACTCTATGGCATCGGTCTTCTGCTTGCTTATCATTGTATGGGTTGCAATCAATGTCATGAAGAATAACAACATTTGCTGAGGTCAGATTAATTCCCAAGCCACCAGCTTTGGTTGACAGGAGGAATACAAATATACCCATATCTGTATTGAACTGATCTATTAGATGTATCCTGCAGAACACATGAAAACAGGCATCAGGCCTTGAAGAAAACACCACACTGGCTCCAGAGTTAAATACAGA
The DNA here is from genome assembly GCA_035582835.1 of Phoebastria nigripes. Lineage (NCBI taxonomy): Eukaryota > Metazoa > Chordata > Aves > Procellariiformes > Diomedeidae > Phoebastria > Phoebastria nigripes. Next base: position 242,564 of record JAYKAV010003269.1, on the reverse strand, counting down.
AGTTAGGATGATGATCTTTTGAAAAGGAGGACAGTGGCATCACAAAGCAGCTCAAAAGTACAGATGTTATGCAGAAGGAAAAAGGGTACCAACAGTCCTCAGCAGTGACCAGAGGAACATACTCAGAGTGACAGGTCAATAGCAAAGAACGAAGAGAGGCTTGGAAAAAGATTTTGGATGATCATAGAATACAAAGAGCAAGTTGGAGGATGAGGGAAGACTGAAGTACATTAAACAAACCGGGGGGGCGGGGGGTAAGGGAAGGGACGAATTTAGCTTCATGACTGTCTTCTGTACTAATTGCACATACAAGGGAAGTAACAGATTTCAGCTTTAAGTGGGAAGTAATACCACAGCAAGAATGACAGTTTTTTGAAACTAAGGAAAGAGCATCTAAAAAAAATTTTAAAAAATCATGAAAGCAGAAAACCAGCACAGCTCAAATACAAGAAAAGCACTGCAACATTTTCAGCTGTGAAGGACAGAGTAAACGGTTTGTCCTAGAGAAACAAGGGTTTACCTGCCCATTGTAACAGAGATATACTATACTTCCAAGGAATATCTACAGGTGATCTTTTGTTATGGCATGCTGACACACAAGCAAATCAAACACACCACAAACTGCTGAAGGCACAAGTTTTCCATTTCGATGGCTGTAACCCGACCATCTAAAACTCACCTTTCAGATGCATGCTTACTAAGGCGATCTGAAATCCAACATTAAACCCCTTCTATAGTCAATGCCCAGTGACCACAGAATTCTATACATTGGAAAACAAAGGTAAGGGTTTTAAGTCACCTCCCCCCCTCCATGCACACATCCATTTTTTTCTCTCTCATCTTCAGCAAAAAAGTCACATACCGATCAGAAATCTGTGTTTTTCCATCCAACCTAATATATCTATGTTGCCAATGTTTTAGGAAAACTTCCAAGATATCAAGCATCATAGTAAACTGGCTAAACAATACAACTCTGTCACCCTGGAAATGACAAAGCAAAACAAAAGTTTTAAAACACGTCAATTACAGATAATGAACTATACAAATACTTTATTGGTGCAAATACGTGACTTTACTTTGACTGAATCCCTATTTTCCAAATTAAAAGACTAAGCTGAAATTCATCAAGTTAGGACTGACTTTCAGTGAAGATATTGTATCCAGTATTTCTGCTGCAGTAACCCACCTTTTGTCAGTGCAATAATTTTTTGGTTACCTTGTACTTAGGTGACTCAAGCAATCTAGAAATCACATGTCAAATGCATAAATGACAGATCTACTCCATCTATAAACATCAACAAAATATTTTCATTAAAAACTTAAATTTAAGCTATATTCCATATAATACAGAGCAGTAGCACTCTTTTGTCTGAAATAATTGAACAGACGCACAGCACACACTTGTGCAAATTCAGGATACTCTGAAGTACTATGATACACGCTTATTTGTAAAATAAGCCAGTTTGAATCTATGACTCAAAGCAGTGACCTCTTCTTACCTTTACATTGGCTTAACACGTACATGATTATTCTAATGTAATACAGTCCTATTCAATTGCCAAAAGGAGGTCAAAGTTCATGAGCTGTGAAAATGATGCTAGCCCTCCGTACATTGAGGAAGTAGTGTTAACTCGGGATGAATATTCTGAAACTTGGAAAAATAGGAAAGCTTATTTCAGCTGTCTCTAAAGTGACGTGCGTAGGCAGGACTGCGCATTAAAAGCTGTAAGTATTGCTTTGCAATACTGCACATGCACTAAACCACATTGTAATACTCCACAGAAAAGCAACTGGGTTGCATATACAGCTAGCAGATGTTAATTTAACCAGTTATTTAGAGCCACCCTTTAGATGGACAGGAAAAGATGTTTCAGCCACCTCTAGTACCAACCTTCTCTTTAAGGTCTGAGAGAATGCGTTCCAGTGCTTTAAACTTTCCAGAATCCAAGATCTGATCCATGTCTAACTTGAAGTCACTGACGTGAGAATATTGCTTACAAAGCAAATGCAGCTCAAAATCTGTCATTACTGTCATATCTTCAAAGATAAGGTCAGGGTTAGCATCACAATGTGTGGGTTCCTGTTAGCAAAAATGAAGGGAAATTATGCAATACACAATCTCGCCAGACAGACAAGAAAAAACAAAAACACCACACAATAACATCCAAAATTTCTGAAAGAACAAAGTAGCACAACTAGACATGGACAAATGCCAGAGTGTGGCTCATGCAAGCAACAGAAGATGAACTCTGCAACCCCAGGTTTATAGTAGAGGATCATTACTTCACAATTTAGCTTTTACAAGAACTTGTACTACCAAAAACTAAGAAGTATATGCTCAACCTCCATAGCAATTACCTAGTTCCCATCAAGCCCTACGACCTTTTACCCCTGTATCAGACCTCTTCCCCTGAAGACACATTCCCTAAAAGGGAGGTCCAATCCTTGGATAGATGGTAGAAGACATGGGAAGCCCAGCCCAAGATGTAGGGTGGGTAGAGGGATGTCATGCCTGGAAGAAAGAGGAAAAGAAAAGCCACATCTGGAGAGTACGATGGTATGAGTAGGAATAAAAAGGGACAAAAATCCTTCATAAACCAATGGGTCACTTCTTCCCTTCCCCCCAACCTTGACTGGCTTTATTTTAAAACAAAGCTGAAGATATTCAAAGCCAGCTGCAACTTTCTTAGAGCACCTGCTGCACATTCAGATTTTTTTTTTTTATACTTTAGAAAGAAGCAACAATTTTCCCCAAACTCCACAGGCATTAACCCCAGCCAAATTACAAAAAAAAAAAAAAATCCTCAACAGTTCAATACTTATGCCTTCCCTATTTTAATTCTGTACAGCCTAGATTTCTTGCTACTCAGAAAATAATAGTAAACTTAAGTGTCCACCCAAGATTTTTTCCATAAGTACTTTAGTTTTAAATTTTGGGGTGGAGGGAAGAGGTGTTAAGGGGGAGCTAATGAAAAGGAGATGACTGCAGTCCCACAACTGTTCTCTCCATTCTAATATCTGATGCAAAAATCAGTGTTAAACACATACAGAGCTTGATTAGAGCACTGGATAGATGCAGAGAAATAAAAAGCAGCAACAATGAATTAAATTTTGCAAAGACACACTTTTGACCAGAGGACTGACAATAAAAAAAACAAACAAAAAACCCCCGAAACAAAAACAAACAAAAAAACCCCTATTTAAGTTGCATTAAAAATTCTGAGAAATTAAGGATTGCTTCTGAATCTCATCACCCTACCTTGAGCATAAGCACGGACATTGTCCTGAGCTTCTCAGTCGTGTAATACTGACGATGCAAGAGAGGGTGATTAGCCATTTTTCTAAGTTGCATCATTACATTTCCCATATCAGAGTTTTTCTCTGTAAAAAGAGAAATAAGGTATATTCAGAAGTAGTACACACATGCTTATCTGACACATCTTTATCTCTCAGAAGAACTTTATTTGGAAGAACTGAATTTGACATTTCACCTATTACCTGAACCTAGGAAAAATTCATAGAAGGGATATAGTCAGTTTATGAGTATTAAACATTTCTACAAAGCAAGGGCTTTGTAGTCACATTTGACATATGTCTGGGCATGAAAAAAATCCAGCAAAAGGAAACGAGACGCTCACATACCATTACTGTTAATAGTTTTCTTGAGCTTGTTTAAGAGATCACAGTATAGTTGTTCCTGTTTCTCAGACATGGCACATAATTCAATGAGATCTTTTTTGGGAGGTAGTTGTTTAAGGACCTGACAAAATAAAAACATACCAGGTAAAAACTCTACTGTAGTGAATGGTCAGTAATTCTGTACTATCTTACAAGCCTGCTTTTAAGCTACTCTATTCATTCTCCCCATCCCAACTCCTTTCACTGGCTGCAACTTCGCTGAGTCAGCAGTTTGACTTAGTCAGAACTTGATTTGGATTATACATCATCCCCCCATCAAGTAACATGGTCTGCACACTCCAAAACTGCACGAAATAATAATACATGCAATACCTGGAACCTATTCACCTGCTAATCAGAGATACCTTCTTCAAGCCACTGACTACTAAAATATGCAAGTACACAGAAACACTTTTTGGATCACTATTAAGTTTTCCCTTTCTTTTATATATGCAATTCTAAATAGAAGAATTTGAATAGGTTTTGGATTTTAGAATGAAAAAAGAAACATTTTGATGATAGCAAAATAACTTCAAACACACATTTCTAGTCATGCATACACACAAATACATACATGCACATTCACTGCCTTAATCCTTTCCGTTAAAATAAAACGTCATTACTATAAATGTCACAAATATTTTTGTGGTTAATGTGGAGGATTTCTCACTTCTTGTCACTTAGCAGCACACCAAATCATCTTTCAGTGATCCTTCCTAACTAGAATTCCCAACTGTAAATAGTCAGCAAATAATAAGCATCAAAACCCAAAGCTGCAGCAGGTCACATTTTTACTTGCAAGCTCCTGAAAGATGAAAGATAGCTCAAGTTTCTTGCTCTTCCTAGATAAACAGCTAAAACTAGCACTGACAAAATTTGACCTTAAATTCTACTGTTAGTCTCAGAGATTATCGGGCTTTTTGATAATATGAAACCATTATTTTAAATATAAAACATTACCTCATCTTTTACTCTTCTCAAGATGAATGGTTTTATTATCTGCTTTGCATGTGCAATCCTCTCCTTTTCATATATACTTTGTTCTTCAGCACTCTTCTAAGGAAAATATTGCAAGAATTCAATTACAGTGTGAAGTCTTCAGCTGTAACAACATTACCTTAACTATTCTAACTTGATGAAAAACCCAGCCAGAAGAGACAGATCTAACAGGACCATTCGTATTCTGAGATAACCTGTTATGACACATTCTTACTTTAAATGGTTTCATTGTTCCATTTTCTAGATTTTCATAATCACATTAACCTGTTTCCATAAGATACCAATAAAACAGAAGTTATGCAGCAACAGCAGTGTTCTAGCAAAAAAAAAAAAGTTATTTTCAAGAAGAGAATACGTAATACTTACTGTTTTTGAAGAGAACATCCTTCGGATTTCACTTGTGCTACTGCTGAACATATGCGGCATGACAAAATTCAAGAGGGACATCAATTCCAACAGATTATTTTGAACCGGAGTCCCTGTTAGCAATAAGCGATTCTTTGCCTGTTTGTCCAAAGTGGAAAACAGCAGTGAGAAACATTAGTCTAACAGGTTAAAAATGAATATTGGCAGAAACAACGCAGCTATGGAGAACTGAGAAAATGAGCTTGGTTTAAATTATAAGTATTTAAACTTAATATATTTTTAGATCTCACGGAATAATTTCCTGGCTAAGTCAATAAAACAGTTTACAGATCTGTGGGGAACTGAGCACGTATCAATTTAAGACTATTCAAGAAGCCTAATCCAGATGTAAGAAAAGCCTTCCTGGCTCTATTTAGGGTGTTTCTTGCTTGTTTTGTTTTTCTTGGGGTTTTGTTTTGGTTTTTTGTTTGTTTGTTTTTGTTTGTTTGTTTTGTTTGGGGGGGGGGATTTTTGGTTTTGGGTTTTTTTTTTTTTGTTTTTAAATTAATGTGCTAATTGTTGTTCCCATATCATATCTTTTCTAATGTCATACATTACTTACGCACAAGTTTTGAATTGCAAGTACAAGTCATAGTTTAATTGCTTAAAGATGAGCTTCTTAAAAAGGCTTTTGATGAAAATACGATCTTGAAAAATAAGTCGCAGTAAGTGATCATAAGTATATTATTATTGTGCGAATACTAGAGTGCTAAATCACAATAATCAGAGAAAGAGCTGTATTCAAATTTTCTCTTTTTCAAAATGTGGCTGACCCAGGCTGCAAGCTACAAGAAAAAAATATTTTAAAGCTAGCTTTTCTTGCACAGTCCTATCAGAGTAGGTCCTTAAATATTACAATGTTTCAGTACAAGTCATCAGAATAGCACTTTTACAATCTTTACTACTGTGGGATAAAACTGGAAAATTGCTTAATACTGAAATTGAACCACTACCATCATTGTAATGATGCTATAGGAAATTTATTACATTTCTTTGGGAGCTTGTCTCCCTGAAAGAGTTCACAATGCAGGATCCAGTCCTAAGACCACACCAACACTTACATCCACTTGCATACTGTAGTTTCTGGAACATTATGTGTATATGAACTTTACAGTTAATACTCCATTTCCCCCCAGCCCGTAACTACAAAACAGAAAAAACAGGAGCTGTCCCCTCTAACCCAACAATAACTAAACCTCTTACATTAATAGTCATAAGGTGCTGGTAGCGTACAGAGCTCATGTTCTTGAGCATATGACCTTCGTCAAAAATTGCATAGTTAAGCTTCAACCTGCGAAACAGTCCTCGATCATCTGAGCTGCTAATTGCACAGTTGTATCTGTCAGAGAAAGATATCGTAAAAGACACATTAAATGCAAGTTTAACACGAACATACTGTTATCACAATCAAATTAAATTCTCTAAAATTGTTAAGAGTTAGGGAGAGAATACATGAGGGGCAGTAAGTAAAACTGCCTAGAAGTAACCAACCATAATACAGTTTACTACTGGCAAATAATTACAGTTTACTTGATGAGCCAGTGCTCTCAGTAACACCTTCCAAAAAAATTGTGCAAATCTATCACAAAGTAATATGTATCTGTTAGCATGTATTACGTAATTAATAGATAATATTTAAAGCATCTATTACATAGTATCTGTTACACATTAATAAAACCCTAGTTAACCATTACCTGAAAACAAAAATAAGTTCCCTTCCCATCTCACCAAACTCCAAACATTGTTTGTTTTGTTGTACCGCTAGAGGTCAGTAGGAGCTAACTAAATCTCACTTTTTATTTAATTACTGTACTTACGTAGTTACAATCACATTGAAATCGACAACTTTATTATTAATGTCCACCCTGAGATGTTTCCTATCTTCTTGGGATCCTACAAAAGGACAAAACACAAAATGAGTACAATTACATATATTTATATACATATAAAAATTAAGAYATTACACGGAAATACATTCAGCAATAAAGATGTGTATTTAAACAACTGTCCTAAAACAATGCTTCCATGAGCAATTCATCTTTTCTTAGGCTGACCATGCAAGCAACTGTATTATTGGATTCATTTCTAAATTAGATTCCTCACCATAATAAAAAAGGACGTTGAGTTCAGGACACCATAGATGAACTTCTCTTATCCAGTTATCTGTAAGACATCATTACAATAAAAAAAAAGTCATTTATACTTTATTGTGTCTTACATAACTTCAGACACACCTCAGCATTAAACCAAACATCTGATTTTAAAGCAAATCCCTTTAAATTCTCCTGAAGGCATTCTCCTTTCTGTCTAAACGCTGGAAAACTGATAATATTGTGGGAAATTAAACAGCCCACAACTGGGCTTAAAGTAACTCTTGCTTAACCAGCTTGCACTTTAAACTCCTACAGAAACAGACCCTGCATCATCTGTAACCACCATGTAAAAATAATACAACGCTTAACTTTTCAGCCTGATTTCTTCCCTAGACAGTTAATTCCTCAGAAAGCAAATAATTTCATTTGTCAGTACTCGCATCCAGAAGTGTTTCATCAGGACAGACAGTGCCTCTGGGAGTAGGCAAGGAAGCCTGACAACTCAACCCAGCTCCAGGTGTGCAGCCAGCAGAGCCGCCACCGGCAACGTTACCAGGCCCAAGGGGAAGCTGCTTGACAGCCAACACAAATGCTGACCCCAAACCGCAGCAGAAGGGGGTCTCTGGTAAATGCCACCTGACCCGGGTCAGACCCAGATCAGGGCTGAGGAGACGCCTGCAGAAAAGTGTCAGAAAGCTGCAGGTAGACCGCACTTCCCAGGCATCCCCGTGATGGATGGCTTGGGCCAGCTTGCCACTACAATTCATAAGCCTCTACGATTCACTTCACAAAAGCACCTTTGTTTACACCTTTTTGTACACCTCAGGTTTTAAGTAACATGCATTTTTAAGAGTTATTTAAAATCCACTAGAACCCATTTTTTTAAAAACACACTGAAAATGGCAATTTCAAACTGATGTTGAACAACTGGAAGCTTTTCTGATATGTTAAGAGAAATTTTTGAAGCCCAAATAAGTATTTTATATTAAAAGCAGCATTTTCTTTCTAAATTAAACTTGCTACTTTCTCCTTTCTATAATCATTCAACAAAACTAAATTTAACTCCACAGAGAACTAGTTTCTGCTCAAACTCATCAGCTTCGCTGACGTATTTTATTCCACCATATTTTTCCTGCTTTTGACTGAGGTCATTAAACAATCAAAACACACAACTAAAAGACAGCCAGCCTCATCATTTTAGGATTTTGATCTGCTTTGACAGATTCTGTGCAGCAAAGAGGAAAAAACACATTGAAAGACTCAAATGCCATGAAACCTAATCCTAAGCACAGCCTGAAGACTAGGAATTTCAGCCAATATTCAGTAAGTAAAAAGACTACTTTGCTAAACAAGTTCAAATTGTAACAAGCAGCTTTATTTTTTTGTGAAGCATACAGAGCATATTAAAAAAGAATTCCATGTTAGGTTTAATTAATTCAGAACAAGCATGCCTTCAGTATGGTTTGCATTCCAATTCAAATTACGTAAGGAGTTGAATATCGCCATAATAAAATTAAGTTTTCTTTCACAAAATTATCTTTGTTTCACAGTCTGTCCATGATTTTTTTTTTTTAAACAAACAAATAATTTTGAAGCTTGTAACTTACCTAATGTTGAAGCTGGCACAACTATCAAATGGGGACCCCTATTGCCCTCTTGGTAGAGATAAGCTAGAAATGCAATAGCTTGAATTGTTTTTCCTAACCCCTAAGAGAAAACAAATCCATTTAAACAAAATTTACAATCTGTAGAACAGAATAGTGTTTTGTACTCATAAGACAATTACAGTGTAGTCATTGTTAACTAAAGAGCATAAAACTGCATAGAAAAATTGTTCTGTTTAACTGCATTGTTTTACAGAAGACAATTCCTTCTTGAGTACAATCACAAACTCAATTATCTTTTCAGCTCAACATTTGAGCATCAGGGATTAATCTTTTTCATTTATGAAGTTTTTCATTTTAGTTCAAGTTCATCCCTCAAATCTTCTTCAAAAATTTACCTTCCTGAAACAGTGCTGCAGTCAAATGATTACTTGGAAACTAATTGTTTCTTTCCATTTGAGCCAGTTGTACAAAGGATGTTCCAACTATTCCTGAAGCGGAATGTAATATGGAAGTGAGATTTCTTTAAGATAAGCCGATGTTTCTGCCAATACTCCCTTTCCTGTCTTCTGTATCATGGATTTAAAAATTTATCTTATCTATCACAAAACATGCACATAAGGTAGTTCTGACAAATACGAAACATACGGAAGTTGAGAAACACTGCCTAAGTCTCAGTGAAGCAAACCCATCCATTCACTCACAGGATGAAAAGCAGCCAGGATTAAAGGCAACTGACAACACATTTAGCATTTAGCAGCTGCATCACTAAGTTTGTTCTGTTGTACAATTACTGGTGGTGTCAGCACCAAACAAAACCTCAAGCCCATAAGCTTTTCTCACTTATTTCAAAGCTTCTGGGGAGCATAATGACAAAAGATGGTTGAAATACTGGAGAAGCAGAAAAGGTTTCTACCCACTTAGTTTTTTCTGTATTGTTAACTACCTGTTTTGAAACTGATGGAGAAATGTAGAAGATAGGGGCTTACTACAACTAAATGCTGGACAAGTAGAATGATTTATATTTATAGGCAAGGAGCTATTAAAATGAACAGTTTGAGGATCATCTGTTGTGGTAGAAACTGCTTCCATTGCATCAGAAGACACCACATGACTTGTAATTATCACTCTCCATGAATCTTAGGCTACCTTTGACTTTCAAATTGAAAAAGAGCTCAGCAGCTTCTAAACATTGGGAGAAACTATTTGCAATTTAAGTTATATTAGCTAAAACAAATTACTTATAATCTGCTTGGGGTTTCTAGGAAATGAAAGAATTCAACAAAGTCATTTTTGCAAAACTTGTAACGATTCTTAAATAATCAGTTTCACACTTACCATTTCATCAGCCAATATGCCATTCAATCCATGTTTATGCAGCAGTGCTAACCAGTTCAAGCCAATCTTCTGATATGGCTTGAGTTCTAAACTGTTAAGAAATCAAGCTTAACATGTTACCATCTTTTGTTTGTTTCTCCATGAAACACAACTTTACACTTATGTTAATCACAGAATGGTAAGTTTAACATTGCCTATATTTTAATGCACACCAGATCTCCTCGTGTAGTGAAAAACACATCAAACTTTATTTAATCAGTCACCTGAATACCAAAGAGCATTTCTGAACTTTTAAAGTGTTTATCTGAATTTTCATACATCTTAAATGATCAAAATGAACGTTACAATAAATACCTTTCTTCTAGAATCAGTGATCCACAACCAGTTAAAAGCAGTTACACAACTGCTAATTTTTAAAATACACAAAAAATGAAGTGGCATTTAGTGGCCGCATTACTAAGTTGTTGTACAATTACTGGTGGTGTCGGCACCAAACAAAAAACCAAACGCACACAACCCACAAAACACACTCAACAGCAAGTCACCTAGTTCAGCATTTTTTGCCAAAGAAGAAACATCACTGATAAGCTCCCTCCAAACAGTTCCCTCTTCCTCTCAGGTTTTATTTTGACACAGCTGAAAATCCTTTTGCTATTTACCACTAACAGCCTCCAAGTCTAATCCAGGTTGCTACTCCAGCCATTCCCACTTCACCCCTATGCTTCCTAACCCTTAGGATAATGCCCCCCACCATACCCACTTCCATTCCTCCTAAGCTCTCTCTTTATTCCCAATATCCATTTGGAGATCCTTACCAATTTACCTCTCTGAAATAAATCCTTCCCCCCAACACATCCCCGGTGCCCCTCCCAGTGGATACAGAGTTCCAGATCATTTTGTACATCTGAACGTCCTGACTGAGGTCTTCAGTCCAGCTGATAAACTTTACAAGTTGCTCAGATTCATTTCAATTTGGCATCTTTAAAATGTAAGATCCCCCATTACAGAAGCAGTTTTATTTGGCCTTTTGTTTGAAATAAGTTGACAATTCATGATCCCATCACTCAAGGTTGGCTTCTACATTCATCAAAAACTGGAGCAAGTAAAACAAGGTATTGAGCACTGTTACATCTTTTTGGTTTTATGTTCTTATCCTCCTCACCAGCTTTCCTGATACACTTAAAAACATCTGTTGTTGGATTCCCTCAAGTGTTGCACATCACTATCTAGCTCACCGAGAGCTGCTAAGTGTCAAACATTTGCAACTCTACTTTCAGAGACTACAGTTTTGAAAAATCCCAGTCTTCAAGTACACCTTATTATCCTACACCCTTGTAAGTATAAAAAAGGGAAAGATACCTCTGATTCAGTATGGAGGGTTGCTCTATGTTCCATCCACATCCTCCATCTTCAGTAATCCTGGTTACTTGTTTTGTCAGTTTATTGGAAATGTCTTCACATTTATTCATAAGCTTTAGAACCACGTCCCTCTCCTTCAGCAGTATCTTGCAGTTCCACACTATGTCTTCTGACAAACCAGTAGTCTTAGTCATTTTTGTAAACTGCAAAATAATTAAAAAAAAAAAAAAAAAAAAAAAAAAAAAAAAAAAAAAAAAAAAAAAAAAAAAAAAAAAAACCCAAACAAACAAAAAACCAAACAAACAAACAAAAAAACCAAACACAAAACTATGAACAGTGGTAATAGCAGCAAAGGTGCTATGGTGAAAATCCACAGCTGTTGCAGGCAGCAAGTAATTCAAGTAGCAGACAGCAACAGTATCCCCATCTCCTCTCAAAACTTCAAATATTCCTTACACACTTGGCCCACCACAAAACTGTGTGAATCCACACTGAAGGTCATCATTACAGCTCCTCGCACTGTAAAACATATCTTAAAATAAGAGAGACAATTTCTCTGAAGAGTTTCTAATGTAAAATATAGGAGCTTTAAACTGCTAAAATCCTCAAGGGGAGGCAACGTACAGCGCAAAGCAAGCTTTGAAGGCCAGACCCACTAACAGAACAAAACCACAAAAGGAAGAAAAAAAATGTACTGATTATCATTAGATCACCTTCTAAGCAGTCCCCCTTAGATACTAAAGATATAAGATATAAGCATAATGCAAGCATCAACACAAACCAACCTATGAAGAAGGCTATTACGATTTTGTTATGAATCTGTCCAGAGCTCAGCATTACTCAGTCCCAGTTCTAGCTGTACCGCAAACAGCACATTCAAACCAGACTTGGGCAGACTGGAAAAAAATAAAGATTTAAGGGATAAGAAGTTTCCCAAAACTATGATACCAGGTTTTTTGCGGTCACCAAGTATTGACAGGCCCAAAAGACCAGCAAGAATTGGTTCACTCTTTTCAGTTCTTCACATTTCAGCGTTGGAGGAGAATTTCCTCACCAAGCTAAGATTCACCTAAACTCTTTTTTCTTGGAATGAACCCAACCTCCTGTGAAATCTATGAAACAGAAACTTACACAAATCTACCAGGTCATTAGCACTTGCCGATACATTTTCATGGGCAGTACCATCATCCTGACAAGGTTTTAGCACCATTCAGTTTCTCCATTTTTCTGCATATGCATGTTTCAAGTCAGTATTATCCTCATTTTACAGAAGGACAAACAAGATAAAACACCCAAATACATTTTCTCAATGTCATAGCAAACAAGCTGGCAGAGGACAACTCAAGATACCAGAATCTCAAYGTAAATACAAACTAACGCAAGGCCTGTCCACCGCTCCTGAGTGCACCTGGTTTACAAAGATGAAGCAAATCAGCTTGCAGCTGAGCCATGTGGACAGCCCATATTCAGTACCACTGTGGCTCCCTATCCCACAATAGGGTATTCCCTCCTGTCTTGGCTGAGGAGAGATCTTTAAGTGCTGTAAATGCTCTGCCACCATGTCCTCATCTTCTCAAAACACGTGTTCCCACCTTGACCAAGGCTAACTTCCTCCGCTGCTTTGTACTATGAGTCTACTACTAAGAGCAGAGGTTGCTTCACTCATGCTTGCTAGAAGATGCATCTAATCTAGCATCAATTTTTTTTTTTTTTTTTTTTTAAATAATGGCTCCATGTCACAATCCTTCCTACACCAATCACGAACACATGCTTCTTCCAAGAGCTCTTGATCTTTTTGTTGTTGTGAGAATTGCTACTCACGAGTCTCCTTCTCACAACCTTGTGCCAGCCACGGACCTACCATGTGACATGGTGTCTTTAACTGAAACTTAAATTTTCCTAATTTTTTTTTCCTTTTAAACTATAAAGCATTATTAATTTTGACACACAAGCCTTACTTGCTTCCTCAAGTCCACACTAGTTACTTTATATTCCCTTCCTCCAAACTTTGTATCTTCACTACAATACGGATATTCTTTGGTTTAGAGCCAAGAAGCCTGAAGCTGTGTCAAAACAGGCCCTTCAGCTTCCCCTGGATTCCATGTAGGGCCATCTGCAGAAAGTGTAAAACCTTCTAAGAAATTTATTTCTGCAGTAACTGGGGTCATATTTGTAATTATGCATAAATATGCATGAAAATGCTATAAAGTTATTTCACTGTAAAGAACAGATATCTTCCTGTTTTATTAATGGCTTTAAAGAATTGAAGAATACAAGATCCTTGGGATTTGCCATTCTTTTGTTAAAAAAGAAGTAATTTTCACACAGATTTTTCTGAATTTTAAATCAGGGATCTGTTAAAATTTAGCACAAGACTTCACAGGCATATATCCTCCTGGAATTCCTTCCTTAAAAAAAGAAGGGGTCGTATGATCCAGATATTATGTGTTAAGTAACTGATCAATATCGCCACATTGCAGAGTAAAAGCAAGCTTTGTTAAGCTGAAATGTACACGCAGGCCATGCTTTGACTCCAAAANAAAAAAAAAAATAAAAAAAAAAAAGCAGTGATGCCCTCTACTGACAGCCTGCCCTTACAGTTTTGGGGATTGTTGGTTTGTTTGTGGTTTTGTTCCATGTTAAAACCAAACCCAGAAAGTTTACCAACACTCACAGGTTAAACCAGGCTAAGGCACACATGTCAACACTTGTGAAGAAGTTTTCTAAATAGACACCTCTATTTAGAAATAAAGAGAGACACGAAGAACATGATTTTTAATAGGCGATTAAAAAATTTCAACATTTGTTTTTATGCCTAGAGCTTTGGTTGGCATGAATATAAATCCTGTAATCTATAAATAAAGGCGTGGAGAATGAAGCCATCTGTTATTAACAGAAATTGTATTGTTTCATGTCAGCACGTTAACATTCATCTCCAAGTTACAACAAGAAAAACTTTAGCCACTGGTTTACATGTGAAACACACGATGTTACCCTGTCGTGCAGAACACAAAGCAGATCCTTGGGTGGCCTTTGGTTTACTAGAGGTTCTGACATCCTCCCAGGTGCATTTTTTTCAAATGATGTCCAAAAATGTGAGACCATCACAGACAACCGAACCCATGAGCTTCCACAGCATGCTTTGAAGAAAGGTCCACTGGAGTCCCGGGCTGCAGCAGTGCCCCACGGTACATAACCGCCACGCCAGCATGCTCTACTTAGCCTTACCTTACACCACTTGAAGGTGATTTAGCATTTCACTTTACTGCTTAAGGGTGAAAGTCAGCCTCAACCTCGATCAACAAACCCCAGTTCCACTTTAAGCAGCTCCCATTTCTAACCTGATGCATTTGCTGCTTCCCTTCAGTTTGCTTTGGTGCAAGGTGCTTCTGGATTTCCTGCTAGTTTGGTTTTTGTAGCAGTTTGTACATGTGCAGCCAAACAAAATGAGAGATGATAAAAAAGCCAAAGCTACCCTTCCTTGAGTTTATATCTCCTAGCTCATATACTATTGCAGCATACAGAATATGATGGACAAGCAAGTCCATCTTTGACTGCTCAGTTCTCCCATTCCCCTAAAAGTGATAAGCTAAATATATGCTATGTCAGAATTTCTATGTAATATTTTGCGTCAGTTTAACTTGCACGTACTCCTTAAGAATTTGTAATTTTTAAAAACAATAGACATTGTTTAATTGGCATAAAGTCTTTAAATGCTGAAAGAGATGGCTCATTTTGTGACAGAATAATACTGCGAATGAGAGAAATGAGATAATACAGCAAATCTCATACAGATACATGTTTCTACACTAAAAGGAAATTCAAGCAGTTAACAGTTATAAACCTCAAAAATAAGAAGCTAAATAGCATTAAACTCCCTCCAGTTCGTACCCCTGCATTTACCAGAGGCAGCATGAAATTGCATTGGGCACGCAGAACAAGCCAAGGAACAGAACACCTCCCCAGACCCCAAAAGCTCAGCTGGGCTTCTTCTGGAGCCAGTCTTGGCTCTGCCCTTGTTCCTTGGCACGCACTGAACACAGGCAGGTATTGCCATTACGTGACCGTGTTTACAGCCTGTCTGCTGAGGAAACGGCGCTGAGAGCTGCCGTTTCCAACACTGGCCAATTCCAACAGTCTGGAAAAGAGCGTGCTGTTAAAATATAATTAAGTGCCAACAAGTTTTTTAGAGGAGCGAGGGTGAGGAGGAAGGGCAATGGGTGCCCAGAAGTGCTTCCACCAAGGAAAGAAATCACGCTGTCTGCCGGCCCACAATGTGTGCCAGTGGGGTGTCGCCAGGACCCCAAAGCAAACAGGAGGAAGGTGGGAAGCCAACGTAGGAAAGGACCCACCAGGAGGGGAGATATCTCTAACGGCTGTCAGTTTACTAATGCATGTCTATCCCAAGGAGGTGTAGAGCATGAAGCCGGTACAGAGCAGGCCTGCACCGTGAGAGGAAAACATCGCTGAACACTGGCCCCTTGCACAAAAGCTACCTAACAAGTGACATCAGACCAAGACACAGGGAGGTGAACTTTCCTCTTCACCCTGTCCTGCAGTCTGCTCTGAACCCTCGTCTTCGCCTTGCCCTCCACAGCCAGCCATGTTCTCGGTGCTCCTCCCTCCCCCTCCTCCTAGCCCTCACAGCCCTGCTTTCTGCTGCTCACCCTTTAGTTTGCCTACCCCTGCATCCCCATCTGGTCCCCTTGTGTTATAATCCCCAGTTCCCAGCAGGGGAGAGCTGCTCCTCATGAACTTCTGCTCCGGCATCTCCCATTTGGGCATCGCACCTCCTCTTCTGTCTCAGCTCCACGCTTGGGCTTGCTTCTACAGCACAGGCACCTGGGACCACCCTTCCAAACCTTCTGCCCTCAGAAAGCAATGTGCAATTTTAAGTTGTGAAAACATGGAGTACTCAGAAAGGTGCTCTCTCAGAGCACACATCCCAATCTATTTTGTTACCTACTACTCTCCCTACGCACACAACATATTCTGGAGAGAGGCATTGCTTCTCCGAATGAGGAGACAGACACCTAAAGCCCCAAGGACATACCCGAGCGCTCTTTATGCAAGCTAGTGTTTGAGAGGAGGCACTCCCAGCTAGTCACCTCCAGCACTGAAGACTGGAGTATGGGCATTTCTAAATTGCCAAAGGAATTAATCCTTGTGAGCAACGACGTTTTCAGCTCTCTCCATTTATTTTTTCGAGAACCATGTTTGTTAAATTTTTTTCTGTGTATTTTAAGTGTTACTAAATCAAGTTAAACATCTGTCTTAAGTATCTGCTCCAAAGAATAATGTCCTGGTTTCGGCTGGGATTTTCAAGCATTCTTAATAACTTAATAACTTCACAAGCTTGAAATTAATTTAAATCCATATGAAAAAAAAAAATCTTAGTCCAACTTAAAAAGCTTGTCTAGAATAAAAAAGCCATTTTAATTTACATTTTCCTGGAATAAGACGTTCAATTTCCAAATAAGTAGGCTTTAGTCTTAATCTCAGGCTGAGAGCCTTAAGATCCTCCTCAATTCTAATAACGAACAAGTGGTAACAACTACTAGTGCTTTGCATTGTGTTACAAAAGATACCATTACAGTGAAAAGAGACCTTAAAACTAAGCCAATTTCTTTAATGCTGAAACTGAATCAGCTCTCTCCATTATTCTACCACTCATTAATTAGTAGGAAGAACATTGGGCCACTGAGCTACTGGATCTTTATAAACAACTAAATCCACACTGATACGAAACATCTGCTAAAATTTGCTGCAAACTGCTTCTACTCTGGGCAAGTATTCACAATACTACATAAACATGTGGTTGCTGACAGCAGCAATCTGTATGAAAGATAAATTTTGAACGCAAACAGGCCCATGCAGCTTTTTTTCTGTTAAAATATTTTACACAGAGAAAAGGAGAACAGCCCTGTAGCAAATATTTCTGCGAAGAATTAAGCTCAGGCAAAATCCAACAAGTTTAGAAAGGAATAGCCATATGACAGATGTTCTGTGAGAAGCCAAAGGCTTGGGGCAAAACGGATTTCTTTTGCAGCATACCTGCACCTCGTATTTTTTTTCAAATATCCTCCTCATCTCCCCCCCTTGCAACACAACATACAAAGATCATTTTGTTTTCCTTAAAAATCTGTTTAGTATCTCTTACTGTTTTGTGGTAAAACATTTCACACACCAAACAATAAATGTTACTGTTTTACACATATTGAAGAAGTTCTATTCTGCTCTGAAAAAATACAAGCGAACCTTGCACACATCAGTGGGGGAGGTTTCAGAACACATACTGATGAAAAAACATACCAATTACTCTGCAAGAGGGCCTACACACAGTTACTGCTTTAAAATCCAAAGCACTAATAAATTAAACCAAGAAAATCTGCTGTAATGCACCTCAAATTTCTTACCAGGACGTTGCTCTTACCGGGTCTGATGTCTTGCAGTTAACTGAAACTGCATGAAATGTGAAGGCAACAAACAAACCATGGGAAACATTTGAAAGTAACATCCCAGTGACAGTAGATAATCTACTTACCAAGAGATACTGTTTTCCCTTCTGTTGTGGGTTGTGGTTTAGCCTTCTGATGCTTTACCTTTTATTAATAAAAACACAGCAGCTTGCTCCACTAAAAAATGGCTGCATTGCTCAGCCAGCAAAACCATGCTAGAGACTAAGCTGCAGTAGATTAAAGAAAAAAGACAAAAAAAAAAAAAANACAAAAAAAAAAAGACAACAACTGTTTCTTGTATGAAATTTAAAATATCCATGCTGGCACCTTCAATCATGGAGCTACCCTGGAAGCTGCTGCTGCTGCTGCTATTCAAGTGTCTGCAGTAAAGGTCCTGCCACGTTCTTGCCTCCTGCATGGGTTTTCAGCTACAAGAGCTCAGAACAGACTAGCAAACACCTCCTTCCCAAGTGAAAGCTCTAATTTCTTCTTCTGCAGTAAAATCAACCAACTTTCTATGCTACAGAGTGAGTGACAGTAATGTCAGCCAATCAGCTTGAGTTTTCCAGGAAAATCACCCCTTAATTCATTCAAAATCAGGTCATATGACACTATTTGAAACGCTATTGGCTTAGGAGGAACATAGCATTTTAGCCTAATCAGGATAAGGCCACCCATCTAAGCCTCCCTAGGCTGAAGCCACCTTGACTCTAGGCAGGCTGGGGATAGGAAAAGAAGAATGCAGACCTACCAGAGCCTCCCAGCTGTTAAAGGGCCGGAGCGCTATTATCTTCTGAGCCTTTTTCTGAGAACACTGGGGAATCAAAGTCAGTTCGCTCGGGGAAGCATCCTGCAGGAAGCTGAGAATTTTCGCTTTGTAGCCATCCTCCATCACTTCATCGCCGCTGCTGTAGTCCTCATCAAGGGAGCTACCACCGTCTTCGGAAGCTGACTCATCCTCCGAGTCTTCTGTTTCTCTTTTAGTACTCCAAACACTCCTTTTGCCTTTGTCCTTTTTCCGAAAGCCGTTCTGCTCTTTCCCAGAAGATTTCTGCTTCAGCTTCTCTTTACTCTCGTCACTTCTGCTCTTTGCTGAGGCTTCGGTCCAGTCAGAAGCTTCACTTTTGGGAGGAAATTCCATGCCTATGCGTGCAATATAGAAGGAAAAAAGTCAATGCATACTGGTTAAGGGCAAATCAAAACCCACTGTTCCTCCAAAATAAAACCTATATAGATATAAAACACAATTCTAGTATTTAACACACAACTCAACAGCAGGTGTTACTAAGAGAAAAGAGGAGCAAACACCATGCAAGTCTGTTTAAAACATGTAAATAGTACCAACTGTGAGTGTAAGATGAGCAATGCTAATTTGTATACTGCAAATAGCAGAAGGTTTTAAGTAACTATCTTAAAATACAGATGATCAACACTATGTAATGTGTGAGCTGCAGAAGCTCCGAGGTAAGAGCAGATAGTTAAGAACTCCTCACATGTATCGCTGGGATGAGATACTGGTCCCACTCCACCCTAATGCAGAGATATTAATTCTGCTGATTTCAGAAAACAATCCTACTTTCACCACGAAAATAATGTATTTTTTCTATTTTAATGCATCTCAGTACAGCATTAGAGGTGGGACAACAAAAACATGCACTTGTTAAAGAAACTGGAAGAATGATGTATTTCTGACCAAAATAACCCTACTGTCTTTAAGTAAGATAGAGGTTATTTAACAGAATGTGAGCAAGTCATTTTCAGAAGTGACTTGTATGGGTTTTTCTTCCTTCTTTGGAAGAAAGCACTTGCAATGCTTTCCCTTCTGCCCAATCCCAGCTTGCTGCTGATAGACTCCAACCCCAGTGTCTACCTTCTCAGAAGCAGCAGCAAGGACCCAACCTCAAGCATACTGATAGCTCTCTCCATTTGTAAAGAACCTAATTAAGAATACTATCCTATCCCAAGAATACTTAAATAGCTGATACAGCAAAACACATACATATCTAACAGCTGTGTAACACTCTGAAGAGTCATCAACTCATTAAATAGTATTTAAGTTATAACTCGCAGATTTACCTGGAATCACGGTTCTTGCTCCCTACCACATTTAATGCACTGATATTTATAAATTGGTTGCATAATTAAAGGCCTATTTCTAGTATTTTTCTCTCCTAGAATATATTTTAGAAGGATAAAATAGCATATGTCACTTGTCACCTATGCAGTTATTTGCAGTTACTAATTTACAAACTACTCCAGTTAAAACCCAAAACTTATTTAAAAATAAGCAGGAGGGGAACAGGTGTCGGCTTTCACACATTTCAAAATATATTTTATGATATACCCATAGGTAAATTCCAACTTCTTATGTAAATATGTATTAGCAAGGCAAAGATATTTATCTCTACTTACAGAGCAAAAGATAAAATAATCATGACACTTAAAAATACAGAAAAATTGAGTTTCCTTCTTTTACCCTYCCCATAATACTAATTTCAAGTATCAGTGCAAGTTTCAAGGCATAGTGCTGTTAGGACTGTCATTGCTGGACTTTAGAAAAGATCTGTATCACAAGTCTGTTTGTTTTATCTTGGAATAAAATGGATTATAAATCTGTTTTTACCTTCATCACCTTCTGCAAATACTCTCAGGGCCTCCAGTGCTTCATGAAACACCCAGTTATGTTCCTGAAGTACATCTCTCAGTTCCTAGTAAAAGATAAGAAACTTTGTATCATGTCAGTATAAGGAAAACCTAAATTTCTATGCATAATAACGTTAAGGCACTAACACTTAATTTTAATTGCACAAGGCAAAGAAAACCCCTGTAAATCAGATGATTCAAAACAAAGGAAATCAAAAGGAGAAAAACCTTCAGTTTATCCTTATACACTCAGTTTAGGCAGCGCTGCACTCCACTTTTCAAAAGGGTAAGAACACACATAAACAAGCTTTGCTTCCAACAATCTAAAGCACAGTATTAAAATGCCCTGACCAGTTGCTGAGTATCATCAGGTACTAAACTAATACAAAGCGCACAGTATATCTAGTCACCCAGGGGAGAAGAGTGTGAGAGAGAGGGAGTGATAATTTTCCCATGCATCTTTATAATAGGTCATCAAATTTGACTATGCCAGGCTTGTCACGGAACCAAAAAAAGTAGGATGAGAAGTTCCATATAGTCCTGATTACATCCAACTGCTCTCAGTTCAGGGCAAGTTACATTCCAAAAGCGGCAACAGCGAAGACTTTCCTACCCTGGGCTCTTTCCAAGAGTGCTGCTGGTGTAAGGACTGTTTCATTTGGACTATCAACAGCTGCAATTTTCTTAAGAAGTCAAAACCTGATGTGCCATCAGGAGACAGGAGCTCACCTCCTTATCCAATCCAGGGAATGTATTTTGCAGCTTTTTCACAAGCATCTCTTGCCTCTCCCATTGTCTTTGGGGTTCTGACTCATCCAGCTGCGTTAGAAAAAGAAATGTTAGGTTTAATGTAAATTACAAGCATAGAAACAGAAAAAAAMCAATTAAAACCAATCAAACCTAATCGATATTGCTTATCCTTAAGAGCCACTCTAAATGACAAAAGCACTTAAGACAAATCCAAGTTGCAGAAGTGATTCCTCATACATAGTCAATGATCAAAATAAGTCCAAAACTTTCATAAGCATAGAAAATATCCTCAGTCATGAAAGACTGGCATTTTTTACTTGATAAGCATACACAGTGCAAAGTTACATACCAAAATATAAATAATTTAGAACTATCTAGTTTGTATTTCCTTAAAATAAAAAGTAGTGATTTTGGATGATATTTAAGGCAGAAGATGGCAGGGTTAACAGTCAGTCAGTTAGGTTAGATTACCAAGCGTGCAGTATTTAACCCACCAGGGTCTATAACCATGTCAAATGGTGTGTTTATATGAAGATTTACAGGTAAAAAAATCCACAAATACTGTGTCACAGCACCATGGAGTCACATCAAAAGCTGGCAAAAGTTTTCATCAACAATAGCTTCACTAACAGCTACTATCAGCCTGCAAAAAGGGAGGTTTCTTATGAACAAGCGCCAAAACTTCTACATGCCACAAGCTGCTCTTATGTATTCACCACAAAGAATTACCTAAGTTTCTTCACATAGCTTTGAATGCGAAGTGGTTACAGATCTACTTATCTACAGTAGAGATGCCAACAGGTTTGATCAATATTTACTTCGCTGAATGATGCTATTTGCTGAAAGAGCACAAACCAGATCACCCAGAAGCACTCCGAGTAACAGAGGACACGGGTTCCTTTCCTCAGTGAGCCTATGCTATCATTAAGAGTACAGCTATAGTACTTACAATAGCTGGCAAAGTATGCTCTAGTCTTAGGAATCACCTTAGGAACCATAGGAAAAGCAAGAGTGAGAAAAAAAACCCTGCAAGTTTTCTCACTACGATTCTCTATGACGAATTCTAAAAACCCGTGTTTCAGCTTTATTTTTCCCGATCCTTCCCCTTTTAACTGTAATGGAACTGTTAAGCACAGAAATCAAACTGCTGCATGAAACCAGGTCCAGTGAAGCACTGTTTGCTAGGCTGGCTGGGTAATAATTCAGTAAAGTCTGCTTTGTAACCTAACCCAGGGGTTTGGTGAGGAGGAACAAACTCAAACCCCAGCAAATCTTGCCTCACAAAATTCACAGTTCTCCTCCAGGAAGTAGGGGAATATCCGAGTAATATGATTTTTGCTTTCATGGAAAATTCTGCGTTTTCTTCATTTTGTTCTGACCGAGGACAATATTTGGTTAAATTTCAACACAAAGGTAGTCACCATCTTCCATCCAGCCTCCAGTATTTACTGTAGAATTCCCTTTCTCTACCATAAGTGGTTTTCAAGGATGTCTACTGGGATGCCTGGGAGCTGGCCTCATGACAGCACTGTAGGACTGTGTATAAGAGCTGCCAAATACCAACCTGAATGCACCAGGATCATTACATAGTTCCTATTTATTAGCAGAGGTCAAAGTAATCATTGCTTTAAATGTAACCAATTCATTCCTTTTAAAGATTTCCCCAAGTCATAGTTTCAAATATATACGTAAACAACATTACTCCTATAACACAGAACAACAGTAGCAACAGATGTTGAACTTCATCTATTTGAGGAAGCACAAGGAACGACCTCATGAGGCAAGGTGATCCGTAGCTTGTAACTCCCGCTTATGTTCACAAGAACTGAATGGTACTCGGCGCCTCACATACCACTACCTGCCATCAACCACTTCCATGAAAGTAGTGAACAGGTTATTGGGATACAAATCCTCAAACACTGAAGAACAAAGCAGGTAATTCCATTCAGAATTGCCAAGGAGAAGAAAGTAGAAAAACCTCATTCAGATGGCAAGATTTAAAACACACCAAGTTCATGACACCACTGTCATTGACCAAGTCAGGTAATTCCACTTATTTTACAATGCACAGAGAGAAAAAACAGTACTTACGTAATTAGCTTCTGGCTTTTTTGTGACTTGCTCATTTCTGTTTCTGCAATTTGTGGGAGAACCTTTTAGTTTCCTTTTACGAGAGGCAGCTTTAAAAAGAATCGAGGCAGAAAATTAACTAACTACTTTCATTACTTTCACCCCAATACAGCAGGATCATTCAAACCAACACTATAGTAGCTACTTATTAACTGCACAAGATGTTTACCAGTCTCCATATTAGTTTCCTATTACAGTCCACAGATACATTGAAACCTCAAGCAAAGCAGCTGCTTGAAAGTACATGTTTATTTACCTCTAAGTTTTCTTTAGTAGTTTGGCAATTAATCAAGCAATTACCTCTCTTATAACAACTGAAATAGCTTTTTTTTTTTTTTTTTTTTTATAATTGCCAAGTGTTTTACACACAAGTTGCATAAAGGTATATGTCTGTCTGTTTTTATTCACGCTGACTGCTTTTGGAAAGTTGGTATTTAATCAAGGCTGAACCCCAATTGTGAGTTGGAGTATGTACATCACTGCCAATCTGGAAGTGCTGATGACTGATTTCTGGCCAAGGTGCACACCTGAGAGGTTACCACCAAACAGTTTTCAACATTAAATCCAAATGTCTGAAAGAAAACTATGCATATTAAGTTGGTGATAACTAAATATCAGTGATAACCATATTACTTATGAATAGTTCACATGAGCCAGAACTTTCTGAATATCTTTGGGCCCTGGTGATTATCAAGAGATTATCATCTTAGCATTAAGACCTGCCCAGTCAGGGGCATTTTCTGACTGCTGCCGTGCACAGCTCATGAAGGCAAGAACACATTACCACTACTTCTACACATTAGCTTTGCTTGAAGCAGCAACTGTTACCAGACCAAATTATTGTAAAAATTCCTAGTCCATGATCTGAAATAGTACTGCAAGTTAAATCTTTTTTGGAAGACTAACTGCCTGCAGAGCTTTGATGTCTGATACCAGCATCTCTGGCCAACCTCCCCTCCCAGACTGCCAAAGGAGACCAGTGAACAAGCACACACACACACACAAAAAGCAAGCTTGCTTTCCAATCCAAAAGACTGCCTGGATGATCAAAATCGTTTCAGTTGTGGAAAATTAAGTAGCCATATCTTTGCACAAAAAGACATTTTGTGTGGGAATATTTTCAAATGAATTTTCTACTAGACTCATTCACACTCTCTGACATCAAACAGAGATGTGACATATAAATATTAAAAAAAAGAAAAAGGAAAAAAAAAAAAAATCATTAAAACATCCCAAAGGCAGGAAAGTAAAGCATCAGCAATTCTTCCTTAAATGAAGGATCTGGCAAGAGATACCAGAAAACATTGATAAGATTTTTTCAAAGTCTATGTATTTCTAAATACAGGTATAAATATATACAAGAGGCACAGCTCAAAGTATCCAGAGAATGTGCCAATGGAGGGGAGGCAGCTCTCCTTCACCATTCAGACCTTGACCTTTCTGCCCAAGAACCTTGTTTAAACAATATTGCCAGGAAAAGCCATGCTACTAGCTTAAGTCTGAGAAATGCACATTTGTCTTGATATCAAAGCTAAGGGCTGTCAGGCTGCTGTTGGGTAAAGCACTAGAAGTCATGGAGGCCTCACGCTATTACTGCTTAAGCTCAATTAAAACTGCATTCAGGATGGATAATTCTGAATACGAACAGTGACCCTGCAAACCTCTTTGCCCTAAAAAATACAGGGGCTCCATATAAGAGTATTTTGAAGATCTCCCTGCTTTGAAGTCATGGGCTGGGCACTCAATAGTCTTTGAAGAAAGCCCAATCGTGAGCAATTTTAGAGGCAATTAAACTGTAGCAAAGGATCTGGATAACCATGGTCTCAGGAACCTATCAACACATAATTATTTAGAAATTAACCTGTGGTCTTCTGAAACCCACCACATCTGCAAATGACAAAAAAAAACCCCAACTTTCTGAAGACATTCACTTTGCAAGGTACACTTAATTACTCCTTCCTGTGCTAAGGGAGCATACAGTTGAGGGGATGAAGAAACTCTATTACTGCTAGACGGGAACCATCCTTGGAATGGAGGCAGGGCACACCAGGCCTTCCAGAGGAATCCTTGTTCTCCCTGTAAATTTTATGATTAATGAGCAATGAGAAAAGCAGCTCCAGGGTTTCAAAATTTAGAGAGGCATCTGTAATTACTTCCACTGTTATTTGCTGCTACCACTACTAAAAAAAATTATTACTGTGACATCCCTTGCCATTACAAAAGCAACAGTCATTTCTGCCTGTTCAAAAAGCAGTGAACATCAGACAGTTTTACATGAGGCTTCAGCTCAGAAGCACCCTCATCGATTTCATGGTTTCCAAGATGTACAGAAAACAACACCAGAAACAAATCACAAGCAGCAGGTAYTACTATAACTTCACATCCTTCATTCATATTTTCAGTGTGTCACATCTAATCTTCATATCTATAAGTCACCTGCATTGCTTCTTGTTTTAGCTATATATAACTACTGGATTCAAGCTATAAATACAAGTTTTTGTCATTTTGAAAGGATGGAAAAACTTGAGGATGACTCGGCCACGCTTTTTGAGCAAAGCCATGCTTCACAAAACTGTATCTTGTCCCTGACTTCTCACACAGTCAACACTTCACAACAAGTAAAGCATACCGCAAATTGACTTAGATAAGCAGATGTTCAGTAATGTCTCAATTTTTAAAAAATGTGTCCAAAGTGAGGTGATTTATACCATCACTTTCAGGCATGCTTACTCCTAACTAAATATTTATACAACAGCTGTGATTAGTGAGAATTTTGCTGCCAAGAAGATTTTTCTGTGGGCTCATATTGAAAGGATGTGAAACAGCATTCTTAGATCAACACAAAAATGGCCAAAAGGCAGGGCCTACATACCAGAAATCAAAGTGGTTTAGTTCAAACACTGTGAACTGCAACAAAGTTTAAGGATATATATTAGCTTAAATTGGTTTAATATTAATCAAAACCCTTGAAAAGTAATCATAGTCTTCCAGGAAGGGATTTTCCAGGAGCAGCAGCACTCAGAAGTAGTGTGTCCCTCAAAAATATGCCAGCTTTAGTTTTCTATTGCCAGCATCCAAGAAGTCCCATCTATAGAATCTGATCATGAATACAGTAATAACCCCAAAATGTTGGTCTGGTTGGGTAAAAGAAAAAAAACAAACAAAACACAAAAGCAACCCTTCATTAAAATTAGCCCAATGTTTTAAAGTTTTCCAATAATTTTTAAAAATCTTTGAAGTTGTATATAAAAATCAGAAGATGAAAATATGATAAGTACAACAGGGGGAACCAAATTAGCAAAAAATCTTCTACTTCAGAAAGGGAGTAAAACTGTTCTCCCTCAGCACAGGAGCTTCCTAGACATATTGCTTCCAAATCCATAGGATACTGCATGAAATGACACATGAACCACTTAGAACAACTAAAATAATCGAGAGTGATCATAAACAGCTTTTTCCATCATATCCAAACCATGAAAATCTCTCAGGAAAACCATGGACAAATGAACTGCAAACAGATGGAGACTGCTGAAACGGATCAGCTTTTTATAATGACGTTAATATTCATACCAACCTTCCACTCTTCCCCCACCAACCCCAGTAAATCAGTCAAAAAGATTAATATAAGACAAGAGATTTAACCCTGGACTTAGGTGATGTCAAGAAACAAACCCAAAGTCCAAGAATGATGACCCTTTTACACGCTTACCACTTTCTACATGCTCCCACATCATGTGTTGGGTTTTTTGGTGTGATTTTGTTTTGTTTGGTTGGGGTTTTTTTATAACAGCATGAGACTGCATAAATTCAGATGAGGAACAAAAAACCCTAAACTCTGAGGGCTCAAAGGCATGGTTTGGGGGATGTTTTGCTAGAAAACCATCGGGATTTGTCTAACGTTTAAGGCTAATAGTTCTTATTCAGAATTACAAGCAAGTCTTGAAGTCAACCTGAAGAGAAAATTGTGATGGGCCTTGACACAAATAATATCTAGTTGTGAGTGGCTACATACTCCAGTGTATTTTTTTCATACCACCAGATTTCTCACCTACAACACTGACAATTACTATTGCTAACCCATTACTATTTGCCTCAACTTCTGGGCAAAGAAGGAACCAGCAAGAACAGAAATCACTTAAGGACCCACATGTAAAGCAATCCTGAGCTTCACAGAACAAATTCCCCTTTTTTGTTCTATTTTTGGATTTTGGTGCGCGTCCTCTTTTCATCTTTCCCCTTGCAAAGCCTGTAATTTCAGTTTTGTGTTATTACAATAAACAAACAATAGTATAACTTTCAGTGCATGCTTTACCACTTTTTAAATACCTCCCAACCAAGTTTACTCCACTGTATTAGCTACAGCTTCTAAAGTTTGTTTTTGGTTTTGTTTTGTTAAACATACCTTCATCATTGAACTTCAAACCAGCAGCTATTGCTTCATCCATTGTGCGTGCTGATTCTATCAGCTGCAAAAAAAAGAGTCAACTGCTAAGTGGTGAGATTTAATCCAGTTGAACAGAGGAGGACAATGACAGATCACCATGATTGAAATACACTTTWAAAAACGCCCCAAAAATACATGTATTATAAAATCCAAGAACAAAATTAACAGGTACCAAATTAGCTAGACTGATCACATAAACTGTATTTGGAAACACTTTAAAAAACCTACTGGAAAACATTTTTAATACAATCTCATTTATTATTGCTTTTTTTCCTACTTCACAAACATACCGTGCAGGTTTACCTAAAAAAGTTTTTTTCAAAAACTATTCAATGTTACTATCACAAAGCCAGATGATCCAAAAAACTAATTTCTTAACTCATAAAATGTCTGTATACTGTTACGTCACATTGGTCGATTTCCTGAAAGCACATGCATGAAACTTATAACATGCTTCAAAGTTTATCTATACTTCCTTGCAGTCCTAGATTCTTTCTCCATCCACGTGTAATCACAAAATAGATCATTTTTACAAATTAACTGGATGTTGAGACTTTTAGAATGCTTTTTGCAAGTGAGATAACTCCAGAGAAGCAAATGGCCTAAAGGTTACAAATACGAAAAAACACAAAAAATGAAGTCATGAGGAATCCTGATTCCCAAGTATCTGTCTGTGTTCATAAACAGCATCTTACAATTTTGCTATAAACACACAATTTCCTTTTCAAAAGGCTCATGATTTTTCCTTAATAGCCTTCATCAGTTGCATAGGGTTTGTCAGGGCAGACTGTTCTAGATCCTTCATGAAGGAACAATAGATTTGCCTAATATTCCTCCGCCTTCCTTCAAAAATATTGTCTCTGGACAAAAATTTGCACAGYCTGTATGTACTACAAAGTTCTGCTGATACAGGAGCTATCTTACACTCTCCTAAGAATAAATACCATCAGCACTACATACCACTGAGTAGTTAAAACCACCACTGAAGTCACAAAACAGCAGTCAGACACACCATGTGTCATTTCTAGCTAGTTTCTAAGCTACAATGAACTGTTATCACTTTTTGGTTTAAATACATTCTATGTGGCCAAAAATTTAAACTTCATAAATTCTGGACATCTACAATGTAAATTTTATTACAACATCCAGGAGAAAAATTCCAAAAATGTTATTTGCAACCCCTTCTTTCTTCCTAAAGTAGAAAGACGAAACATAAAGCTCGATCCACTGGGAAAAAAACACCCAGCAAGGAGCACCAGTAAAACTTCTATATTTCTTTAATGACATTTCAATAACCAGGAAACTTAGATTAATTTAAACACATGTAGCTTTGAAAACTAAAGCTAGCGAAAACTTAGTTACATATCAGCACTGAAAAGTAACCTTGCTAAAAATATATTTTACTGTACTTAAGATATTTTACTGTAATAAGTTACCATAATGTTACTGTAGATTTGTACTGTACATTGGACAATGGCCAAGAGTATCTCAGGTTCACATGTCAGCATAATCAGAATAAATTATAGTAAGTTCAAACCTACTCTCTTTTTGCCTCACTGAAAGTACTAAAGGCTTTGAGTATTAAATGTCATAAATGCAAAGGTGCAACGTTTCATCTAGTGGAGAAGATGGCAATGATTTCACTCATTCTGCATTTAATCAGTTAGCTGCACTCCAACGATGGCAGTTATCAATAGTTATCAACCAAGACAGCTATAACTAAGATTAAACATCACAACAGAAAGAAATAATACAGAAGTTTTCTATACACTGGAATTCACTGTTGCTGAGTTGATCTAAAGGGTTTTTTTTAAATATATATATATATATATAAAAAAGTGTGTGTGTGTATATATATTCATTTTTATATATATGTAAGTGTCTGTGTATGTATGCATGTGTATACGGAAACATTACATGGCTGTAGTTCCCCTGAAATACATTACTTTGATGTACCCTTTTGCTAATACGAATTAAGGCTGTTCCCTCTAATAAAGCCAGAGGCTTAGTAATACTGCCTACAAAACAGTCATCAAAATAAATCAAAAGAACAGAGCATTATTACTTGTAGTAATTCTTGGTCACTTCTTTGGGGAAACAGTTCCTTCAGTGTTTGCAGCTTTGCGTCTCTGATGTCTTCCTCTACATCTTTCTTCACAGCTGGCAGCTGATCCCCACCATTTACATATGCCAACTGGGGTCGTTCATCTTCAGGCTGTTCATCATCATCAGACTGTTCAGAGCTACGATGTATRGGGGAGAAGAAAAAGGATTAAAATTTTTTTTTGCTTACGAATGTTTTACTCTATCAGAACGTTACTGTAAACCAAAACCAACAGGATTGCACAGTGTGTTTAGATGCATTCAGTAACACTGAATCGACTTGTACCCAAAGTGATACCTCCTATTCAGGACAAAATAAAACATATATGATTAAGTACAGTCTTCTGTTTGCAGTAAACACATTTCAACTTAGCAAAGGAAAGAAGAAAGGGGGAACAGACAAGGGAAATACCATGACTTACCCTCGTATTGTGCTCTAAAAGGTTACTTGCCAATTTAGCAACAACCACCTTAACACATTTCATCATTTCAGCTACCTGAATTACATCAGACCATCTCAAGTTTGTCTCAAACAGTCTTGCTAGTATTTATTTGCCCAACAGATAAACAGATGTGGATAAGTTCTTTGTAAAAACTTTCCAGGTGCAGTATCAACATTCTGCCCTAGTTCTCAGCTTTCTCAGAAAGAAAATTCAAAGATCCTTATGAAGCGTCTTAAACATTTAAACATGGGAAGAACCTTTCTGAAAAAAGCCAAGTCCTGAATTTACTGGAAGATTCATTATTAGAGCTAACCTGAAGGAAAAGCAATCCCTATATATTTTTCATGATATTCAGTTGCACAGACAAGATTGAACGTAAGCACAGGTCTCCCATCCTACTGCCCTCCATAGACAGATGAAAATCTCCTTTCCTGAATGAAAATTAATTGAACTATATGGCATTTGCCATTTCATACGGACTTCACCATCAGAAAGGCTTGCCTGCAGGTCTATTTACACAGATATATGTAAAAGACTAAAAATAAACCTGTTTTTCCTCACTATATGTTTCATTAGCAGTTGCAACAGGCAGATTGCAATACAATTCTGAAAAAAATAGTAACATGCCCCTTACGTAGAAGATACACACTATTTTGACACAACTGTTCATCAAATAATCCTTTTCTCCCTATCCTGTTCAAAAGGCACACACAGCCACGTGGACCCTCTGGTTGTGCCTCTTAGACTAAAAAAAATCCTCAAAACAAAAAATAACCCAAATTCCTCTTCAATCCACCAAGCCAAGTACTTGTAAGCTTCAGAAGGTGAATCCAGCATCCACTTTAAAAAAGTCTTAGTGAAATGGCATATTGAAATTCTACTAGCATATTTCAGATCTTTTTGCCTTGATAAGGAAAAAAGTTTCTTTATAAACTGCATTTAAAAAAGAAAATCAATCCAAATGGAAATGGTAACACTGCAATTACCCTATCCTTTCCTATCAGGGATTAACATCTAGATACTTGTCAACAAAGCCAGAGTTGCACACATCATAAATCTTGTCCTCTTTGTATAATCACATTCTTATCAAGCATGAAGAAACACTCATTTAACCACTAAACGAGTATGACTCCAACCCACAAAACCTTGTGTTAGAGTTCTGCTTTTTTCCAACAGAGTCTAGACAGTGACTCTGGTAGTGAAGCTTGCGGCACACTTCCTTTTAGGAAAGACGTGCTTTCTGCTCTGAACTTTATGCTTTCTCTGCTCTATCCCTTATTCAGGATAAGGGGGGCTGGGATACCCTGCAAAAAGAAAAAAAAAAATTCACAAAATCTGCAAACACTAGTTAACACATGCACTAAAACGCACAGTGCAAAGACACTTGATTGACTGATTCTGTGCAAAGCCAGGCTAAATTCAGCACAAGCCAGAGCTCATAAGCCTGGCCAGATCCAAGCTAACTCCTGCCACGCTCTCAATTCATTTATTAGCTCAACCAGAACGCCACTTGTGAGAAAGCCTAGTGGGTTCAGTACACATCGATTAGCACCTGAGCCAACACACTGTGCCAAAGTGTCAGGCACTGGGTGCCTGCTGCATAAGAGACCACAAGAATAATGAAGAGTACAAAAGGATGTAGCTTACATTTATCAATCCCACTAGGAGCCACTTTGCTGTCCATCTCTCACTCCCAGTAATCGGAATACAGTATAGAAATAGCAAGCTGTGGCTCTGCAAGTTGGATCCTGCATGGCTTATTAGCATCGGCTCCACATGGTACAAAACCGCTTGTACTGCTTCCAAATCGGGTTGATCCCAGAAGTAGTGTAACTATGTTTACACAGCACTGCACACAAGCCAATTCAGTGCATGCAACCAGCTTGCTGTCTCTGTATCCTTGCTCAATCTACAACTTAAACCATAGACAGAAACAGGAGTTCACTCTGGTAACTACTGATTTTTTTTTTTTTCTTACCAAGTATCTGCCTTAAGTTGAAGCTTCAGGGAAGATGCATTAAAAAAATTTCAAGAATTTCAGACAACAGCAGCAGGGAAAAGCATTATTTCATTTCTGCTGACAAGCTCCAGTAACTCCATGCTCTGCGTAAGGACTGAAAAACTGACAAGAGACTACGCCTGTTAAGGTTGCTATTCCCACCAAAGTTTTCCACAGATTGGTTCAGCCAGACTATCAAAAAAGCAGGTTAAGCCTTGTTTTGCTTAGCACAAGAACATTTAAAGGGCACAGACAATTACCACATTTTGGTCACACAGACATATAACTAGCAGGTAAGAAATAGCACGGGTTTCTTTAAACCATTCCAACTGGTTGCGCGAGATGTCTGTCTACATCTTGTCTCTCCTGCACTCTCAGTGCTGCCTTTTTAGCACCCACACAAGTGACTCTTGCACACTATTCTCTTCTCTCCCAGCTTATTCAAAAATATAAATTTCCAAATTACTAAAAAGAAAAGTTTTCACTAAGCATAGCAAACTCATCATGCAACTAATATTTAACTTTAGCTCGGGAACTCTTATACTACACACTGAAGCTCTACTTGCTTTCCTGTCCAGTATGGTTTCATAAAAAAATGAAACAAGCTACAATAAACTCCAATATAGTTTAAAACTAATAAAGCAAATATTTTATGGTTAAGCTTTCAAGTGCTATTAAAAGGATTTCAGAGGGGCAAATGCACAAACGTATAACAAACATCACATGTATCATTCAACATCACAGAAACGCCTCCCTTGTAAGTGGCTTCTCTGAGAAAATGGCTTAAGAGCTGCATTCTTCTTCCCTGGAAATCCAGTAAAGTTTAGTTAGGGGCAGGTAAATCACAAACCAGTAAACCAGAACCTAGCCTCTGATTTTCAATTCAGTATTTCAATTTAGAACATCACATCAGGTTGCACAAACATTACAGAAAACTGGCTTAAAGCATACATTACAACCGCATCTCTCCTTGGAGCCCTGTTTTCTTTCGCAGCACTGAAGTTTCTTGGTTCTTCATCTTCGCTGTCTGAAGACACATCTAGGAACTGTACCCCTCGTCGATGCTTGAAATAAGATCGTTTCCTTGTCCTCTTGGCTTCAGGAGTTTCTGGGATGGCGGAGTACCCTGTGCAAGCCATTTCAATAGCAGAAAAGATAGGAGACAGTGACTTACGACTTAAAATATTTATCTGTACTTAGAGCACCAGGTAGCTATGATTTCTTCCTTTTACACAGCAACCATTTAAACAGAACTCACATCCTTATGCATGGAAAACTCCTGTAAGCTGTATTCCTTAAAGTGGTACCTTACCTGGCAAAAGATCCTCAGCCCTCTTACATCAAACAAATAATTTTTATACCACAAAGTTTCAGAGATCGTGTATTTTAGGTTAATAACTACTTATAAATACATTTTTATTTTTGGAAAAATGAATAATCAGCAAAATCCTCTGAATTACTTCCAGGCTGATCAGGACATGGATAGAAACATACTGGTGTATCTGATGGCTGATTTATGATCTGCTTGTCTTGATAGCTTTTCAGAAAGGGAACGTCAGTGTGTTATACTGCAGAAAATTAGGAAGCTACACTGAGGAACTTGACAGGTAAGTTGCAACTCCTATACAGATATAATCTATTTAGCCAGTCTTTTCCACATTGTGCTCCACATGATTCTTAACAAGGAAACTTAGCATACAGAAGGATGCTTCGTGTTACATACGAAGCATCAGGATATACAGAATCTATACATAATCAGGATATGTCACTGTGAGGACATCTCACGAATCATATACTACCTTCAATGACACTTGCAAAATTGACCCACCATGGGTGCATTAGCATGTATTAACTTTTCAGTTCTGCTTTCAGTTCTTTTGCTTGTAAGACAACCAAAAGCATAAGCAGCCAGTCTATTCATATAATTCCTGAATTAGTCATGAATAATGCATGACTAAGTCCCCCAAAGTCAGCTACACCTGAAACCAACTCCATGCACATATCTAGATGGGGAAAACATGACCACAGAGGGAAATCTACACAAAACCTGACATACAAAATAGGTCTTGAACCTAAAGCAGAGAGAGGATCAGAACACTGTAAAACAAAATCAAAAAGCCTACGCTTTATTAGCCTTTGCCCCATCACCCTCTTTCAGCACAGTACCAAATGCAGCTAAGGCACAGTATGCTCTAACTGCATATATTGTGTATTTCAGGGTGGTTCTAACTAAAACTCTGATGCTCCCATATAAGCCCAGGCAAGGTAAAACACACTGTTCAATCCATTGCCTACGGAGGCTAGAACTGTTCTGCTACCATCTTTAGAAAACCCTAAGGAAAAAAAAACAATTTTTAGTTGATACATGTGGACTTGAACGTGCAGCTTCTAGCTCTTCTGTCTTTAAACCTACATTAAACAGAACTAAATACTTGGATGCAATTGCCACCTCTTAAGTGTGCTATTTCATGTCAGTAATTGAAGAAGAGCACTCAAGGTGTTTTGCAAAAGGTATGAGCCAAGAACCGTACGTAGCCTGACCTAGTGCAGCAGTCCCATGCATTCAAGACTTCATTCCTTTCTACCACATTACCATTTTTGCAGCCAGTGCTAGAAAGAAAGAATAGTTGGTAAGCCGAGTAACTTTAAGACCAGACAAATTATGGACCCTGGAGGCACATGACTGAAGAGAGGAAGAAGAACGCTTGGAGCAGAGAACGTGACAGCTGCAGAGAACATTTTCTGTATGAAAGTAATCTTGCAGAAAATAAATTTAAAGTAACTCACTGTGGCAGCATTTGATGGAAACAAAGATAWATCCTAAAAGTACAAGCAATGTGCTGACACAGGAGACTACCAGGTGATACTGGCTTTGAAAGGGAAAGGTACCCAATAAACTAAAAAAAATATGGTATGAAATGTTACATAGCACACTACTGAAAAGGAAGAAAAGAACTTTAAAATGGAGCTTAACACTGGTTAAAGGGATGGGAGTGAGCATAACTCAAACTTCTTTAATATCCATGAGGAAATGTAAATAAGGGTTCAATGCCAGTTCAAAAAAGCAATTGTTGAAGCCTTAAGTCTTCAGATTACCTTAGCTACACATAGGAAAAATCCTATCGAAAATATGAAACACGCTTCTACCCAGGCATTAGTCAATCACTTTGGAAACAGAGGAGCATGAAGAAGGAYGAGCACATAATTATTGTCATCTCAGCTTTTAATTCATGAAAGAACATCACAGTCTGTCAGAGAGTTAGTTACAAGTAAGAACTGTCTTGTTTCGGCATCCTGTTTCAGGAGAGAAACCCATGTTTTAATTTCCATCTAAAAACCTCTATAATCTGGCATTTCCACGTTTCTTACTGACCAGGTTTAATAAGAAGGGGTTTGTCTGTCTTTCGTGCCAAAGAAGAATCTGCTTCCCAGATGACTGGCAAGTTTTACCTCCTACCTGCTGCTGCTGCCGCCACCCAGCCCACACTCACTCCAATCCTCCAGAACCAGGGGCATACAAAGAACGGCCGCCTCCTGCTCCCCTCCTGGCTGATCAGGACAAAGGTCCGCTGGCAGCAAACACACACACACAACGGGAAACCCCTCCAGTCGCTGGCCTTAGACACCCAGTCCACCCAGGATGAAGCCTCAGTCTCCTCACTTGCTGGCACCGGAGCACAGGAGCCCCCAGGGCCCGCACCCCACTCCGGTTGTCAGCACAGACCCCCTTGCACAGGCTCGCAGACACACACACTGTGGATCTCCCTACCCTCTACCAAGTGGCTGGCACCAAGTCCCCTCATCTTGGGCTGTCCCACACACAAATGGGTGACTCAGACCCTTTGGTCCCTCCCTGGCTTCCCAGGCTGCTTCATCTGCTTGCTGGCTCATCCCCTGGTACCCCCACTCCCTCCGCAGGGGCTGCGCAGGGGGCTGGCACTGCAGACACGCAGGCCTCCGTGGCCCACGCTGGCTGGCACCTGATTTTCCACTGACTTTGGTCCCTCCAGCTGCTGGCACCCCAGACACRTGGGCCCCTGTGACCCCTGCTCCTCACTCCAGCTGCTGGCACTTAGACCCCCGTGCACACAGAACTGATTCCCCTCACCCAGGAAAGTAGCTAAAAGAGAATTTTAACGAGAAGGCAGGACTAACTATGGTGATCACTAACAGGGCATGGCCAGACAAGTATACAGACAAGTATACTGACCTGTCTACATGTTAACTGACCCCTGTTATCCCCTTATCCCTCTATTTTCCCCACACTTGTTCCTCTTCAAACCGCTCTGATCCCTCCCCTTCCCCACCTTCAGTTCCTCCCCTTAAAACATCCCATAGCAAGTTTTGTACAAACCTAAAAAGCTCTTACTTGCATCTCATAAGTCCCATACCCCCAAAGGTAGCAACCCCCCCTCAGCCTGAAGAGTCCTCCCAACAGCCTTGYTGTTGACTCACGCTGATGGGCATCACCCTCAACTCATGGGGCTGACAGCCCTCCTGTGACAGTGCCGGGAGAAGCCAGGGCAGGGACCATTCCTCCGATTAGCTTATTCGGGCTCCCCCACCCACCACTGTGCCTCTGTGCGAAGACAAGCCTTTTACCCCATGACATGACACAACAAATCCCACCTATGTCGCTGGTATTGAACAAACAGGAGCTCCCCACTGATCTGATTTATGTTGTAAGAAGATGGGTGAGAACAAGAGAGAACAGATAGAAGAGATCCCAAAATTAGAGAAAGAATAGCTATGGTTTATTAAGAGCCTCAGTGAAGGACAACAGACAGTAATATACTCTGAATTGGGGTGGTGGATGGGTGAAAAAAAATCTCCACACATTTCATACACCAAAGAGCTTTGAATCATGAATAAGGAGACAGACCAAAACAATTACACAGGCAAGGTGCAGGAGAGTCAGCTACAAAACTCCTGGGAGAGTTGAGTTTTAATGATATAACTGTCAGTGTAAGTCCTCATATAACAGGATTTTACACCCTCGTAATGCAAATACAGCATCGTGGGCATCCTCTCCCCCCTAGCGCATCAATCCTTTCTTAAAACTCACATGCCTATAATCCAAGCACCAGTGATGCTTTCTCAGCTGCTAACTCTGGAACCATAATTTTGGCTGGAAATAAAGGTAGTTTCTTCTGCCTCCGTTCACTAAACGCAGAAACTTGCTGAGTCAAGTTACTACAGAGCGTGATGCCAGTTTTCAAAGCTGATTTGCCAGCAGAGACTAGACACAGAAGAGGCTAGAATAAATACATCTGATAATCAAATGCAGAAATGAGCTACATGGTGTCCAATTCCTTGGTCTGTGATAAAAGGCCTCAATTTTAATTGAGTTATCATAAAAATCTAAACCTTTTCTATCACTTTTAAAACATGAGAGATGATTATGGCAATGATCTTTAGAAGAGGCAAAAGTTTCACTTTGCAAAGTAATCTTGCTATCTTGAAAAGCCCATACACGTGTAAACTTAGGAAGGCCTAAAAATTGCTAGTTCTGAAGCAGTAACATACTGTCCCAAGACAGGCCTCCCTGCAACCAAGACCAACATGTTGGCAGTAGAAAGTTCCTCAGCGGTACCTTCTTCTATCTATGCATGTTTGGAAGGAGATGTGTTGTCCTTGACACAGTTGCTTTGTTTTATCTGAAAACTGTGTAAGTTTTAAGATGAATATGGGAGAAGAGCAAGAGAGACCTTTGGGAATGTATCAAACATTTTTATTAGATTTAAACATAAAGATGCGGGCAAATTTATTTCAGCAATTCCTCTCTAGCAAGGAAAAATAAAGCAGAAAAATTCTGAAGGTTATAAAGCTGGGCTAGCTGAGCAAGGGCTATCGCAATAGGACAGAAATACGAGATGCATAAGATATGAATGGAAATATCAAAACAGGTCTATAAGAAACATGAGAAGTTCACATCTCTACTGAATTAACAGAATTGATCAAGCCAGTTTTCATGATCTTTGCCTTGTAGGTTAGCCTATATTCCGAACATATGCCTCCTGCAAGTAGCATGACACACAAATGACAGGCACTCATGACAGCTTTGCTAAGAAGCATCCTTATTGCATTTAAAAAAAAAAAAMAAAAAAAACCCCAAAACAAAAAAAAACCACACCAAAACAAAAAAACAAAACAAGGACAGTTTACAAAAATAACACTGTCTTAAAAATAATTTTATTCTTTACAATATAAACCTTGGAAGAGGTTTAGATTTAAATAAAAAGAGTATTTACTGTTTCACTTGGTGACTTCTCATTTTATTTTTACTTTAAATAGCAATCACTGTCCAGTGTTCATGACAACTCCTAACTCCTATACCTATGAAATGCTGAGTTGCCTGGAAAAAGCATTCTCCCTCTCAAAAAAGCAGTATTTTGTTCTCCCCCTCCTCCACCTATTCCACTGAACAGAATCCCTTGGGGGGGGGGGGGCGGGGAGCGAAATCACATATGTAATACGAAGTCCACATATTTAGAGCAAATTATAACCTTGTAGAGTAGTAACAGATTAAACAGTTATTGCCACAGCATGTAATTATTGGAGGCAGAAGTTCCTGATTACAGGTGATTAAAAAGGACTATTAAGGAATGCCTGCCACCATAAGACCAGTGTTTGACTCTAAGGCCAGAAATAAGAAAACATATAAGTATCCCTAACTGGAGATGTAAACAACAAAAACAAAACCCAACAACAACTGATTTTTGCTATCATACAAAGAGACTTCATGAGAATAACCAGATCAAACTGTCTATGATTATATGGAGACAGTGTTAAGTATGGATGAAGGTACTCAAATGCAACTGTTTTCATAATGTTAGAGCAAACACCTTGTTTAGTTTAGTCAGCAAATGCAGAGCTTCAACCACTCTTGAAAAATCTTCACCTTGAAATTTTTTTTTTTTTTTTTTTTTTTTTTTTAAATCATACTCACAACAGTCTTTCGGAAGCATATACCTAGTGCAGAGCCATAATACATTGCCCTATAATTCTAAATATAACCTCCTACACAAACCATACATCACACAGAGAAAGCCAGCCTCTTCTCTCCCAAATAAAAACAAAACTGAGGTAATACTTGGAGGCTTACCACATTTACTGACACTGCACAACAAACATTGTCAAACGGGAAGTAATTTCCACCTAGTTTTGGAAAGCAGTATCAAATGCATGCTGCTCAAGTCTACAASCTAATTAATACTCCATTTTCAAAGGAAAGTCTTTTTCATTTGCTAAAATAATCCTAAATATCAGTGTTACTCTAAGGTCCTTCTTAAAGAGACCATTTTAAAATGATGATTACTTCAACATATGTCCCCATGAATCCTCAGAAAAGTTCACCAGGTACCGCCGTCATTACTTTTTTCCAGAAATGATTTAAATAGAATTATACTCTACGAACTGTGACATAAGCAAAAGACATGACTTCCTCAGATCATAAAGAAAATAACAACAGATGAGAACAAAAAATGCAGTCCCAGTGCAAGTGAATGATGTGACACTCTGAACATCATAACCTGTAAGTGCAGTCATTTGGGTTATATATTTGAATTGTACAGAGAGGATATCAACAAAATCAACCATCAATAATAGGATTATATATAATAGTTTAATTTCATCTACAACTTTTATTTCAATTCATTGTTGAAGCTTTGTCAGCATGCTTTTTGAATACAAATCTCATTTTGAAATTCATGATCGTAATTATTCTAATTTGTATACTTCTAATACAGTTCTGCTCCATTTCTACAGTTGGAATAATCTCATTATCTTAGCACAACAGGCTATCTACATAATTAAAAGCATCTAACTGAAAATTAAGAAGATAGCTTCACTGTTTTCTTAACAGACTAACAGAAACCAAATGTGCGTATTATTTAGTAAATAATACTAATTTTTACAGAAAATTGTAGTATACGACTCCAATGCATTTTTCCAACTCTTTAGAGAGGTATCTTTCAGATAATTTGATAACTGCCCCCATAATTGGTTTCTACCCCTCAGTTAAGCGATGTTCAGAATCACCACCTACAACTTGGCTGCAAAGTCACTGCAAGCCTGTGTAATTTTCAATGTACACAAGTGTATAAAAACAACCGATTCTTCTGGCCATCATACTACAAATTGCTTATTAAAGTGTAAGGTATGCATGTTCAATACAAAGCAACAAGCAGCATTACATACATACATGCCCAGGGTGTAGAACAATCTACCAATATTAGTTTGTTCTGGGAAAACAAAACAAAAAAATTAGCTAAGATGATAATGGTTTTTCATGACACAACAGACATCATCTGACTATTTTTTCCAAGATGAATGAAATTAAAATAACCATATTTTTCATTAGATGCATATTTCAGGACATGTGACAAAACAGAAATCCAAAGAAATCCCTAGGAAATGTTACTGAACCATTTGCACTCCTGAAGGAAAGTCTGATTTTAAAAATTCTTTTTACATACACAATATGATTGCATGATACCAAATGAAATAGGACAAAAAAGCCATCAGCTACTTAACAATTTTTTTTGTTTGTATAAGCGAAACAAAGAACACTCTCCTCTTGTTTCCCCAGTTTCATGTACCAGTATTTTGTGAATCCACTGTGTTTGTCTTCAGAAGAAATACAACTAATTGCTGTCCTCACATGATTTATTGAGCATTAGGGCAAGTTATTTTTAGTTAACTTGGTGTAAACTGCTTCTTGTACAAAACAACTCCATACTTTGACTTATGTATTTAGCAGTAGAGAGAGCACACAGTACCATAAGCTGGCTAGCTCTGTACCTTTTCCACAATAATTCAAGAAAAAAAAAACAAATACCTGTCCATTTTATTTAACCCAAAGCAAGAAAACTTCTGTCTTCCTGTCGCTAATTAGGAAATAAGGAGGACAGGCATCTGCTAATCAAATCTAGTTTCCTTTTTTATATTTAAGTGCCTCATACCCTGCAGACAAAATTTGAGTGTTTTACTTTCAGTTAACTTCTATAGATGCAGAAAATATTATTTGATTTTTAAAATGGTTAATTAATTCCTTTAAATGGCTTACATAACAATGACGTGCAAATAAGTGAAAAAAGTAACCAAACCACTCCATCTTCTTTAAACACTCAATATCTGTGAAAGATGAAGCACTATGTAAATGCAAAGTACTAGTAATTACATCTCAATTTTAAATGTTAATTAGCACCCCAGATCTACACCAGCATCTGTGTCCATGGACCCTTAAGTCTGCCACTTGCTGTAATTTTGTCTACACTTCTACTCTACTCTGTTTTACTGGTAGCTACCATCATCTCCCACTAGTTTTGCTCACAATTTCTTAGCCTTCCACAACAGTTCCTCTTTTAGGTTGCCCTTCATCTTTCCTTTTATTATCTCATATCTAAACTCATACTCATGCCTCTAAATTGGATATTACATTCCTTCTCCTCCTCAGTCCTACCCCTGTAGAATATAAGCCAAGGGAGACCAGTATTTTGAAAAACAACAAGCTCCAGAGTTTGTTGGCCTTGGTAGTTATGGTCTACCTACATGCTTCCACTGACAAAGTCAAGTCCACAGGCAGATTAAAGGAAAAAAATGTAACAGTAATACTAAAAAAGAAATAAAAAAAATCACAAAGACAAATCAAGCCACAAAACGAGCAGCACCATCCATTACTTCACATCCATGTTCACTGTCAAAGAAGGGTACCTGCATTCAGTAACCCCTACACTGCACAAGACAGTGACTTATCACAAACAGGAAGACAACACCTGTTCCAAAGTGCACTTCCACAGAGTACCAGTTTTTTCATGCAATCCATTACAAAGCACACACATGCAGAAGCCACAACTAACAGTTGCTTGCTTCTTGTGTTAAGCTCTCCCTGCCACCAAAACATCCTCTCTGCTAGTGCACAGGCTACTTAACTCCAGACTGGCAGCTCTCAAGCCAAGATTGAGAGATTTTTTTATATTTTTTTAAACATAATGCACCAACTGATATTTACTAATGTAAACATGAGAGCACTCCTGTCAACTGAAAACAGTCAACCTGCACAAAACCAAAACTCATGGAATAGTAAATATCAATCTACTATAGTATTGATTTGGCTCACCTTTAAGAGGAACGCCTCCTTGTACATGAAAGGTTCTCTGTTATCGCATAGATAAGGTACTATGATAAACTGCCTTCCACCAAGGGAAAGCTGTATGCAAAACAAATGTAGTTAAACAACAAGAACTGATATTGCTGCTCCATTACTGACTAAATGCATAGTCAAAGGCTGTCTGATCTCTCCAAGAACACCTGTATCTTGACATCTGTATCAGAAGTTACATGGAACGTCCAAAATGTATAAAATAATCAGCAACAATTAATTTTTGTTCTTCCATTCTTACTCCTTCAGTAACAGAAAAGCTACTGGYGAACGTGATTATGCAGCTGACAGCCGTTACAATTGTTTATTTGTATTAACTGATGAATCTGAACAGAAAGAGCACATCTCTAGTGTATCAGCCAAACCAACCAATAAATTACTACACAAGCAAGTTTTTCACATTTCCATGAAAACCACAAGCTACTGCCAGAAAAGAGGACAAACACCGTTACAAAACCATTAACACAATCAGCAGCAGGTTTCTCAGCTCTTTACAAAACCAGGCCCAACTGAAAAGAAACCGTCTTCTTTCTTTTCAGTTTTGTCTGTGATATTCCACATTGGATTAGCCTAGGACTCTAGTGAAAAAGTTAAGTCTATGTAGCGTTGCATTTATCAGACAACTTTTCCTTTGAAAACCCTGAAATACTATATTAGTGTAAAATAAGTATCAGTAAAGATAATTAATAAATAGGAACGCATAACATACTTTAAACACTTAAATTGTAGTTTGTTTACTCAACTGAAAAAAATCGTTTTGGCTTTAGTTATCAGAAGGTTTCTGACTTGACTGTAAATGCACAGGTTCAATTAGAGTAAGCACCGTTACAAATAAGTATACTTTTGTGGAAATTGCTGTGAAATGTGTGTGCATAGAAAAGCACATTTGTAAAACAAGAAAAGGGGGGGGGGGAAAACAACAATTATTTTATTTCTACAAGTGAAGTACTTACACTGTTCTTATGCTACATGCAAAACACCTGACTCACCAGTTATCTCTGTCACTTCCGAAGCTGGAGTATCTGGCCTGTTGCTATCATCTGTAGCTTCATCCTCATCCCCTCCAGCAGCACCACCCGCTGCAGCGGAATGAGCAGCCTGTGCCTGGGCTGCCGAAGGAGAGACAGTTTCCTGCTCCGCGTTTTTTCTCTTCCTCTCAAAGCGAAAGCGGTCCAAGTTGTAGAGACTCATTCTTAACCTGTCGCTCCCGCCTGCAGGAGAGAAGACGGGCTCGACTGGGCAGTTTCTGTGGGAAAAGCCAGGAAGAGGAAAGAGGCGGCAGGGCTCATCAGATACAGCTCCGAAAAACGCCGGCGCAGTGACCGGCGGCCGCGGGAGCGGCCGGAGGGCCCCGCCGACCGGGCGCTCCCGAGCGCGCGCCCCCGTTCCCACGGAAACGGGAGGCCAGCGACGCTGTCAGGCAGCGGGGAGGCACCTGCCCACCCCTGCCCACCGCCTTCCTCCCGCTCCCCCGGCCTCCTTCCTCCCCCCACGACGGCCGGCAACCCCCGGGCCCCGGCGACAGGCCCCGCACGCACCTGCCGCCCACCGGGGCCGACACCGGCGGGGCGCGGGGGGGCCGCGGGCGGGCAAGGCAGGGAGCGGCAGCGACGCCGGCCGGGCCGGGCCGGCCACCCGAGGCACCTGGCCACCGCCGCCGCGGTGGGGACGGAGGGGCTGGCGGGCGGCGGGGAGCACAACGCTCCCCGATGGCGGCGGCAACGGCCCACTCCCTTCAGAATCGATGCGCGGTGGCGTCGGCGCTCGGTTATGACATCATCGCCTCCCCACCAATCACCTCGCCCGGACGGGGCGCGCGGGCGCGTGCGCTTTCGCGCCTTTTCCCTCGAGACCGGCGCGAGCTGCTTCCTTACCCGCGCGCGGGGCGACCGTTGGTCTCCGCGGGGGTCAGGGGAGGAGCGGGGCGGCGGCAGCGCCACGCCGGCCTCACAGGGGTCCCGTGGGGTGGCCGCGGTTCCTGAGGGTCCCCTCGGGTCTCCGGCTTCATGGAGGTCTCACATCCACGCGTGGGCGCTCCCACGGGGCTTGAGCAAGCAGGGCGGCGGCGGGACCTGTCCTGTCAGGGCAGCTGGGCCTGCCCCGCCGGGCGGTGCGCCTCGTCTGGGGGCTCGGCTTTCACTGCCGCCTCACGCGGCTTCACTACTGAGGTGACCAAGTAGATCTGCAGCGTCCAGCCCCTGGTACTGCGTGAATGCCGTTTCGATACCAAGCGATTGTATAGTCCTCTCCTGCCACCCCACCCCCCCCCCAAGTTGAAAAGTTGGGTGGGGGACTGCAAAAAGACCATCATAAAAGCTCTGGAGCCGTAAAACACAGGATTTAGGGC
Organism: Phoebastria nigripes; assembly: GCA_035582835.1. Classification (NCBI taxonomy): domain Eukaryota; kingdom Metazoa; phylum Chordata; class Aves; order Procellariiformes; family Diomedeidae; genus Phoebastria; species Phoebastria nigripes. The sequence continues at coordinate 197,609 of JAYKAV010003269.1, read as the reverse complement.
AGTTTTCAGCCTAGGTTCCTCAGCATGCTTCTGGGATTGTGTCCCTTTGGCAGGATAGACAGAAAACCACCTCCTTTTGAAGTCTTGGGTCAGGAACCGCTGCCTGACTCTGGACTTCAGTTGACGCCGTGTGGCGGCGGTGCGCAGGCAGCGTGGTCCGTGCAGGCAAAGGCCTGTGGTGTTAGCTGGCATTGCACTGAGAGCGTTGCCAGGGGTGAAATGGTGTCCTTAAATACTGTAATCGGCAGAGAGGTACTGAAACTACCTTTACACATCTGTCCTTCAGATATGAGCCACCTGTGAAATAAAGTGCCTCAAGGCCTGGCAGAAATGAATAAGTATTATACTGGGGAGCCAGGTGCAGCAGCTATTAAAAACGTTCTGGAGAGGTTGTGCTAGGTAACAGAAAAACAGAAAAAAACCCCAGCTCTGTAGCACCAGGCTCACAGAGAGTTCCTTCACTGTTGACGTTATTTGCCATTTAAACTGCAGTAGCCCAAACGCCCGAGTGAGGTTCATGGCTGTGCTGTGCTAGGTTATGTGCTGCGATCATTATTACTTACTACCGGGCCGCGTGGAGGCAGGGCTGACTGTGTTGTCTGACAAACTTGCTACAGCCTGAAAGCTGGAGGTGATCCAGCTATTTCCAGAAATGCCACCTACACATGTTACCTCTACCTGGAAATTTCTTTCTATCAAAATTAGTTTCCATCACCAATAGTCAGCAAATCTAGGTCTTGGCTACCTCATACTGAATCATCATCATCATCATCATTATAATAAAGTTTGGTTTTCTGAAGGGGATTCTCATGGAAGTTGTTTGGTGCTCCCTTCGCCACTGTGCCTTTTACAACACATCGTGGTGCTTGGCAGTCGCGTTCACCTAGCATGAGCAGCTGGTTCTACTCGTTTGTGCCTGATACCAGTTCTCCTGCCCTTTCCATCAGGCAGATGGCAAGAAGAAGTGGTACAGGCTTCAAAAGGCTTTTCAATCTCGCACATCTAAGTGACAAACCCGTATCTCGTATTTATCATTAGTGTCTCCTCTTACTCCAGCCTCAGGGCTGAGGCAGAACAGTTTGTCATTTTGGTCTGCGCTAGATGAGAAAATAAAACTCAGTATTGAACAGGCAGATAAGCTTTGAGGAGCAAAAGGATTTGGAGGAACCCCTTTCCAAGTCAAGCTTCAGTGAAGAAGTCTTGCCTCCAAATCAAATATTAATCTAATATTTGGATAGCAGATGAGTTGAAATTGGTTGGAAGCTGCATTGTGTTAATCCCAAATTCAAATAATAAGTCACAGCTGAACGTGTAAATTGAACAGAAGACAGAGTTCCCCCGCAGAGGTGGATGCCAAGGCACAGGTGGATTTGCAGACGTGGCTGGTGGTGGAACAGTAGATGGTGCAGAGATCATCTGAGATTATCCTCTGAGGAGGGCTAAATTGTGCTAGAGAAGGATGAGTGCCTGGGCTAGAGACACTGTTGACATATAAAAAGGCAACTGGTCTCAGGCTCTTATAGGAGAATTCTGCTTTGCAACTCATATCTAAGGTAAATAATGCAAACAGCAGGTCAGTCTGAAAAGGGGAGAGGGATCTGCCTGTCAACACAGGGTCGGGTTACTACCAACTTGAAATTCCACCCACTTGAAAGGCAAGTTATCCCCAAAAATAGGAATAAAGCACTTCATAGGTACATCAGAAGCTAAGCTGGGTGAGGGTTATAGGAGGAAAAAGGATGGACCATGAGGACACTTTCACTTGAACATGTGGGTTTAGCTCCTTCCTGGGACCTGATAACCATCACAAAGCTCATCAGCTTCTTTGCAAAGTGTTAGTACTGGTGTTAGCATCTCTGATGTGATTGATTGCCTCGCACAAACTTAAAGCAACACATATAAATATCTATAGTTTAAGAATCCTGACAAGACTTAGACCACTCTTTCCATGAGGAGAGGATAACAAAATACACGTGTGATAGATGTTAAGCCACATTGCTTGACTGACTTCGAGGACACAGTCAAACAATGATGGTAAATGTACAGAGACGAATAGGCTGTGAAGCTGAAAAGCTGAAAGAGTAATAATAGAAGAGTTGAGAAAAGAAAGATGAAACTGGAGAAAGCAAGTCTAAAGAGGAGCATACACTCAGGTCAGTCTGTATTTGTGACTCAACAAGGCAGTCAGGACCACCAGTCTTGGAAAAAAAAAAAAGACATGAATTCCAGAACTCGGGAGAGAAAGCAAGTACAAGCTAAGAAAACAGTGAAAATGGAAGGGATTAAATTCAACACTCCAGAACATGTCAGATTTTAAAAGCATTGTGTTAACAGGAATTCACATGAACCTAGAAAATGCTGCAGCAGATTACTTCAGGTTTTTACAGTGCTTTGAACTTGAAAAGACTAGGTAATTGGTAGGTATTAGTATTATTAACAAGCTATCGTGAATTCCTGGCAAGCAAGGCAGACAAAATGTCTTTTTTGAGGTGCTAATGACACCAGTTAGACAGCTCATGCTTACTGGAGAACTGACAGATTGCTGTCTGCTATTGTTTTGAAGGCTGATCTGTGAGATTTTTTGGAAGAATGGTAGCAGAAATTTGAAAAGAATCTATTTATATACAGAATTGCTTTACATGCAACATTAGAGCTGTTAAATTTGACTTGTTTTTACTTAAGCTACGGTTTTGTTGCTACGCCAGTGATAGAGAGGAGCATACCAGATGGTGTGTAGGCCTTCTGAGATAATTATGAAGGTTTATAGAGCAGTGATATATAATAATGGCCCAAACACTGAGAGGAGCAAAAGAAAACAAAAATATCAGATTAAAATTACTCTTTTTGAAATTGATGCAAATTGAATTTGCATTATCTTTTGTAGAAGTAAATTAAATTTTAAGGGTTTGATAATAAGAGTTAAAATCTGTCCGGATACGAAGAGTTGCATTTTATGTTACAGTTTACAAATTGACAAGGTATTAGTAAAATTGTTGTTCATTAGTAAACAATGAGCCCAGACAAAATGTGTCTATAGCCATTCCTAACAAGTCTCTTTTGTTTCAACTATTGTTCTTTCATCTTTGATTCATGCCCTTTTTGTGCCCTGTCACTTCAAGGAATATTGGTAGGGGTGCTGTTTTGTATTAAAAAAAAAGTGAGGGGGGAAAGTCTGCTTTAACTACAATGTGAGAACACACCGAAGTTGTACTGTGGTATAAAATCAACAGGGTCTGTGACATAGATAGATCCTCATAGCACATCTGTCAGGGCTTGCCCCCAGATACTGTATAGGATTGGTGGGAAGTGTTTCTGCTTTGTTATAAATTGTGAGCAACAAGACAAGCTGTCAAATGCAGATGGGTTTGTACTTGATCATAAATAAAAAAAAAAAAAAAAGAAAAAATCTAATAAAATGTTGAAACTAGTTCAGCTGCAGCTGGAAAAGCGATGGGAGTTGTACGTAGTACATGACGTTGCTGTAGCAACCTCACCATACTTAAATATATGAATATCCAAACTATTTTGATGTGTGAGCTGCACAGTGATTACAGAGTAAGGCCTCAGGTCGGAACTGTCCCAGAGCTGTCTCTTTTCTCTCTTACCCAAGGGGGTGTTCCTTTTTATTGTCCATTGAATAGACAGCTTATTCTATTCAGCAGACAATAAAAAAGAACACCCTTTGGGGAAGAATAAGAGGATAAGACTGGTTTTGTAGTATGACTGGGTTTGTATTGGTATTACTCTACATGAGTCTCATTTTTTGTGTCTGAAGATACTTTAAAAGTGTCTAGTGTGGTTCATGTTTACTAGGAAAGTGTAATTCCAGTATCTTCTTTCTCACCTGAGGTTATTTGAGAATGTTTATTTCAAGCATTATTTCAAGTTAATCTTATAGCAAATAATTTTTTTGTTGTTTTACTTGTAAAAAAATAAACACATCTTAGTTACTTTAATTTCCTCCACTTCTCTGAAGTAGTCAATTGCTCTTTTTGGTTTTATATGTATTTGATTAAGAAACAAGAGAGAGAAAAACCGACTGTAGAATTTAGGACATTGTGTTTGTTTCCCATTTCATTCACTTGGGCAAATTCTATCTCAGAAATGAAGCTAAACATAGTTTAAAAACTGGCTATCTCTCAAATGGCTATGTCTTGTCAGAAACTATGCATCTATGATACTTACACTGATTTTTTTTAGTATTTTGAAGTTTATTGTCATGTGTTTTCCAGCATGATGCTCCGGAAGAAATATGCAATATGATTCAGTACTTAATCATAGAATAAGTGGGCTCTGCACCAGTAAAGATGGTGGTTATTTGTCCAGAGATCGAAATGGCAGCATGCTCAAGCCTAATATGCACAACTTTCTGCCCTTCCACGCTGCACTGCCCGCCTCCTGCAAAGACTTACATGCATTTTAAGTAGTCCTGCTCCTTGTATGCCATTGTTTTACTTTGTAGTGGCTCAATGAGAGGGTAAACAACTTTATTTGGGAACAGTAGAGTTAATGAAGCTTGGTTTCCTATTAGTTTAGGTCTTTGTCCTTCAGCTCCTCCTCTCTCCCTCTCTAGTAGTGTCCCAGCTCCCCATTTAAGTCCCGCATGATACCCTCACCTAGCAAAGAGAGCTGCCTCACCATAGCACATGCTGTATATGCTGAGCAGCTGACCATGGAACAGAAAAGTTCTGCCTTGTCCTCTCCGAGTTTCACTTCCAAGGAACTTCTACTTATTGTGAGGACTTCTGCTTCTCTTTCAAATTTGGTTGAAATTTGAATGTCTATTTCAGAAGCTTTTGTGGGGAGCAGGAAGGGAGAGTTTGCCTGATGGGAAGCTTGTGCTCCTTAGGAAACTGAACTAAATGTTACAGCAGCCAAACAGTCCCCTGTAGTAAACTACAGTCATTTGAAGATGCCATTTTGACACTTGTGAAATTATTTATTTACAGTAATAATTATAGAAGGAGGGTGCTAAATTTTCTCTAAGCTCTTAGGAGACTTCAATTCTTAGGCATTTCCATTCAAACTGAATTTTTTTTTCTGTCTAAACTACATTTTGATTAGAGAGGGTTGGGTATGTATTTGGAAGGAGCAGAGCAACAGGGGACTATTCTCAGAAAGCAATCTCAGAGAAAAGCCCAAAGGGCATTTCTGGACTGTTTAGATGCTGAGAAGTTGCATCAGCACTTGATACCTTACAGGATCATGATAGCATACCATGGTTAGGAGTGCAAACTAGAGTGTTTGCACTGTCAAGCTCTCCTGGGGCATCACCTCTGGCCTTTGTGTGTAAGGTCTTGGAAGGGACACAGCAAGATCATGCCTACATCACGGGAGTTCTTCTTTGGCCAGGTATTACCTATTAATGCTCCTGCATGCTTAAATAGGCTTTCCTCATTGTTTCTGTATCTTGCTCTTCATATGTAATATGATTCGTATAAACTTTCCTACACAAAGCAGGAATTGCTCCTGAAGCATGCTAAATGGTGCTGATCCAAAGGAGTAATGCCCAACCTATTGCTGATTGCACAAAGAGTGGAATTCCACTAGTTCTTTCCCAGAAATACTTTCTACTTATGAAATAAGATTTTGAAAACATTTTGTCTAAATATGGAGACATTTATCAATTGTCTGCTTATAAAAATGTGAGTATTACTTTTAAAGTGCTATATATTTTCTCAAAGACCATTCATGATCTTAAAGTAATTAAACTGTGTGCAATACCAGCACCGGAATAATTGCTTAAGTAGGGGATTCAGTCCAGGGGAAAAAAAAAACCCAAAACTTTACTGCTTTCCATATCTGTTGGAGTAGCAATTTTATTGTGAGTGGCAACTACAAAGATTGGTACCACTTCCATTTTACGTACCTCTGGAAGGTGTGGACCTTATATTACAGTTGACAGCTCCTGTTGTTGTTCTAAGAAATGAAAGCAGACTAGTCTGAACTAGCCTGGTAGGTTGCCTGATGAAAAGCTCAGTTTCATGAAATACATTTAAATCTATGGTTTATACCAGAGGACTTTCTTCTGTCCAGATCTGTTCCTTACAAGCACATGCTGAGTTGTAGATAAACCTGTCTGAGGCTGGAATATCAGTTTCATTGGAACAATCAGGGAGTTTCACATTTCATTCTGCTCCTGCTGTACTTGCATTTGGGCACAGCAGATCGCCCATGCAGAGTTCACTGCATGACTGCAGACTATCTTTAGGTTATTTAAAACATTCTTGATAGGGCATAGTCAAGGATGATCATCTGCTGCACTATTTGCCTTCCCTCAACACCTCTGATTTAGTGGCATCCTACATATCCTAACCACTTGGAATCAATATTGGGTCAGAAAATTATGCTAGAAAGGAAAGCAGTAGTTCCTGTTTATTTAATACTTAAGGAGTTAAATACATTTGAAGAAAATGCAGCTTCATCAAAATCAGTTTTACCTGAACTGCTGGATACATGACCTTTGGAACAATAAGAAGGGACATACATGTCTTATTCCTATAAGTAATTGCTGGTGTTATTAACTAGTGAAATACACAGTAGAATAGTAAGCCTTGCCATTATTTTTAAAACAGCACTGGTCAGGAAGCACACTGGATTCCATTTTGAAGACTATTCTAAGGTTAACATGTCATTTTAAAAACTGGGGACATTTCTTACATTATAGATCTTTGTATGAGAAAACCTGGTGTAATAACTGGGGAAGTTTCTTTTAATGCAGATCTGTGGATGACAAAACCTGCTATAATAGTTCCTAAATTGTTTGGTTGCTAGAAACTTGACATATCTAAAAAAACCCAGGCATGTGCTTTGGGTTTGATTCCACCAGCTGACCACATGATGCTATGGCAGTGAGCTTAAGCTGCTCTCTGTAAAGCTGAGAATGGACCCAGAATGAGAACCTTAGAAAGACTTTTTGAAGATACTTTTCTACATGGCAGCTTCATTTGCTAAGTTACATTGCAAAAAATGCCCAGAGTTTATTAATTAGATACAGTTCTTCAGCAAGACGGTTTCCATTGTTTATAAACATGTTTTTTATTTCTCTCTATACTATATTCAGAGTTTGTACATGACAAGGAAAACTACGAACATGTTAAGGCTATCAATAAAAGCCCAAAGTAAATAGCTGATGACTGAAGAATAACCATAACAAGGCTTTAGAAGCAAACTAGTCAGTATGAGGGTTTTAAAGGTGATAGTGATCCTGTGGACATCAGTTTGCCAGTCCTCAGGACTTTAAAGGGAACTTAGGTTTGGAAGTGTATGAACATACATCATTCTCAAGGATCTTGGGTTGGTCACCCGCAGCTGAGACCTCCCGTATTATTTGCAAATCACAGACTAATCACTTTTTGTTTCAAGGAACAATTTGGTGAGGAGCGTAAGCTCAAAAGTGCATGCCAAAAAATATTTTAGTCCTTCTGACTCAAGTGAAACAAATAAGTTTCCAATTTATGCTCGCATGCTTACTTTTTGGCTTACTGCTGTCAGGCTACACTGCTGTAACTCTCCTGTACTGCTGCATTTTTGACATTGCGTAGTACATAAGCTGAGAGAGTAAAAATGAACAGGAAATGAAAGTTCTTTGGCCCAGTGTTCATATAACTGTCCCCATATTTCACCAAAACAATGGCACAGGGGCTTGCATAAATAAATACAAACATAAATAAATATGCATAGATAAATACACATTTGCACAAACACACTTTTTTTTTTTACAAATTGTATTTGTAAAACCTGATGCAGCTATTTTTTCCCAGCTACTTTTGAGAGAGAGGAGGACTGAACTGGTCTTCAGAAAGAGTATCTTTCAAGGCAGAATTTGGCCTTAAGCAAATAAAATTTATTCACTGGCACATTATTAATGCATAAGCAGTAACGGAGTTCTGTCGTGTACTGTTCTGAATCTCAAAGAAACTGGAGCAAGGCATATACAGTCTTTCATTAGATACATTTATGTGTTATTTTATGCCCCTTCCTTTGTCTTTAATTCATGCTTTTAAATTCTAAAACCTCATTTTACTGCAAATAGAATGCTAAAAGAAGCCTTGCCTGCAGTGGATAAAAAAATCGGCTAACTCTAAAGATACTTAGAACAGTTCTTTTTCTAAAAGAAAAACTTAAATATTTCTTTGCACTATTTTTATACTTTCTTCAAGTTTCTTTATAACCTACTATAATTTGTTGCTTCAATTTCTGATATTTGTGTAAATGCCTTATTTTGCACACAGGAATAGATTAAATACAGGTGCACTTCCAGTCCTAGGATCAGTGTTGCATCCTTCATTTCTGTTTCTGCAATCGGATCAATGCACTTTGTTTCATTTTATTTTGCTTTCCAGGAAAATAAACCTTCCTAAAAACACATCTTAATATTAGAAAAACATTTTTACTTCTTGTTGCCAAACTTGATAATCTCATTAAGAAGCTATCTTTAAAACTTCGGGATTTAGAAAAGCTCACATAGTTAAACTGGGATTTACATAACATTTTTTTAATGGTAACTGCTTTTTAATTCAATTTTGTCATATTATTATAAACTTTGCAAGTAACGATTACTGTTACTAGGCTGCATTTAACTATTTGCACACAGTGAAAGCTTCACACATTTGGGGAAAGGATGACAATTTCCTGTTGGTATCTGTGTAGTGAGATTTTGTATTTACTCTAAAGTGAAAGATAATTTTCAGGGCCACAACACAACCAGCTGAAGCTTGAAACACTTTTAATGAGAGGGAATGATTTTGCCAGTAAAATGCCAAGAAGTTATAAGCACTTAATGCACGCCCACACACACGCCCCACACACACACCTGAGGAGCAACAGCCAGCATGGATTTGTGAAAAAGCAATGTCAAACCAATTTAACTTCTTTTGAATCAGAGCAGGAAGGCTTATGAATATGGGGAAAACAGCAAATGTTATATATGTTGACTTCAGTAAGGCTTCTTGCAGCGTGTCGTTATGACATATCCATAACTTGGGGTATCCTATAGCATACCCGTAAGCCACAGAAACACGATCCAGATTAAACTCCAGAATTGGTTAATGGCCCAATAGTGAATGGTCAGCGTAGAAGAATGTATCAAATGGGGTGTGTTCACATTCTGTCCAATCCTTGTATTTACAACCCAGGTCAAGGGATACACGCTGCATATACCAAATTTGAAGGTGACACCAAACTGAGACAGGAGTGTAAGCATGCTGGAGGTCAAGATTAAAATTCAAAGTAATCTTGCAAATTAAATAAACTGTTTGAAAAAATTACATGTTATGCAACAGCAAAAAGCACAGGTTCCACACAGGACTAAAAAAAGAGTAGCACAAATACAGTTGAGGGAAAAAAAAAGCCTACATAACCATTCTGCAGAAGCAGATCTGGGAGTGCTAACAGGTCACGCCACTATGAAAAATGGAAACACCATGTTTGGTTGTATGAAAACGAGTACATCCCCAAGACTGCTCTTTGAGTAGAACTGTTACACCCAGTGCCCAGTAAGGCAAGAGCACTGTTTCCAGTTTGGGACATGGTTTGGTATTCACAGCTTTTTTTGTTGTGGCTGAATTGGAGATAGTTCAGAAAATAAACCTCTGTTTATTCTCATTTCTCTAGATCATGGCCTTTAAAGAAAGATTAAATAAATGGGACGTGCTGAATATAAAGCAGAGAATACCGAGGAGAATACGTCTGCAAGTACACAGAAAGATACTGCAAGCGGTAGAGAAACATCTGGCCCCTATTTTCATGAAAAACAGAACAAGTAGTGATTGCATTAGGCTTAAGAAGTTCTTTCAAACCATAGAGATAATTAATCACTGGAGTATAACATCTGGTGAAGTTGTGAATTCGTCATCATTAGAAACTTTTAAGAACCAGTTAGGCAAACATCTGTCAAAGCTGACATAGGTATAGTTGATCCTGTCTTCGGGCAGAGAAAGGACTGGATGATCTCCTGCAGCCCCTTTGAGCTACATTTTTTTAATGATTCTTTCTCTCTCTTCCTCTCTTTCATTAGTATGTTTTTTCCCAGCTTCTTAATCTGCCTTCTTGCACCTGATTTTAACAAGAACAACACGGGATAATTCAGAAAGTCACATAGACCTCATGGAGGCTTTCCTTAGTTTAGCCTTTTAATTATTTTTTACCATGTAAGACAACAATATCATGTGAACAAGCCTGTGCAGTTGATTTTAATACATTACAGGTTTTTTTGGTCAATATGTATATACTTCAAATGAGAAAAAACAATGTTTGAGTCTATTTACAATATGGGTTGTAATTAGATTATTAGGGATGTAACAAGCCCCCAGATTCCCAGCTCCTGCTTTTGAGGTAAGAACAAGAAGAGGGAAGAGGCAAAGGCTGAATAAGGACTCTGGTTCTCAAGCTATGATGAACCGAACTACAGGTCCTAGAGATACTACTGCCTCTACCTACCCACCTCTTCTTCCCTCCGTGGTCTCTGCCTCTTCGTAACATAGGGAGAAAAGGCAAGACAGGCCACGGCTTTGTGGGCAGAGTTCACAGCCCCTTACAGTAACTGCAGCTGTTGCTGAGGTCAGATATTCGCTGGTCTGCTAAGGGCTGGGGCTGACRAGTTTTCTTGTCCCTGCTGCCAACCACACTTTGTGATGAACATCAGAAAGACAGACAACCATGGCCAGCACTGAAACAGGGCAACTTTTCTTCTCCTCCTGCGATCCCAGCAAAGCCAAGAGCTGGAGCACAGAGGTCATCCAGCTAATGCATCTCCAGCCCCAGAGGTGGGGAAATCAAGCTGATATAGCAGTCCATAAAGCAGCTATCGACTAATGGACATGACCCTATATAAATGCAATGTTCTTCCCAGTTTGTTCCTGTGCCATGTTTTTATAAAAGGTCCCTTTTTCACTGTGAGAACCAGCACAAAAGGAGCTCGGTACCACACAGAATTAATCTCCAGAGTTTTTTCAATTTATGACTTTTTATATTCACTTCTTTTTGGAAGGCAGGGCAAGGGGAATATTTAGTAAGTGTTTCTGAAGACATGCTTCACATTTAAGGCTTTGTTGAGATTTTCAATTAAAGCAGAATAAACCTTTTGGGATGAAAACAAATGTGCCTCTTAATTGGCATGGCACATTAAACACAAATAAACACATTGTATTGCCTACATTGCAAAAGCCAAGAGGATATTTGCTAAGTATTCCCTAGCAAGTACTGTCGTGCCTTATTTTCTAACTCACTGCTATGCTGACAGCTCAGTTTTCAAATAGTCATTGAGTGAGGTCATTAACATTTCTGTCACTTCTGCCTTAGCTTTATAAACAAATGAAGTTCAAGCACATTCTCTTCTTTAAAAAGACTAAAAATAATAAAATATGTATTCTTAGGTCTTTGTCTTTTCTATGGCTATTTGGTCAAACAATCTAATCATGGCAGAATTTTCTACCAGAGCAAGTCAAGCTCCATCATCTGAATGTCAAGAATTTCATTACTGCTCCATTAATGTCTTGAGTGCCAATCTGGAGAAATCTCTCGCCACTGCTATCTGTAGCAAAAGAATGACTTCTCTGCTAAATTTTGGCCCACTGGCAGTTTTCATTTCTGGCAGAAATCTGGTCGTCAAGCGCCTAAGCAGGGAGAGTGGGATCAGGGATGCTGCTGATTGGGAAAGCGAAGCGAGCTCGTTCTCATGGCCAGCAGGGGGAGAAAACTGCCCCTGGGATTTGTAATGCGATCTGCAAAATCAATTGAAAGGCGCGCCTTTTCCTACTGCTAAGACTTTTCAGAGGCTTAGATCTGTCAATTGTAATAGTAGTCATACTGAATTAGTTTGAGAAAATGATGGATTTAAGTTTTTCTTTTCTAATACTGTAAAAACCCCCTGTAATAAAATGTTACTTAATTCATAAATATAAAAGAATTTCATAATTGCATGGATCACGTCCTCTCCTTCTGTTAATATTGCATATTACCTTATTTCAAAATTAATCCTACTATTTTTAATAGGACTAAGTGCATAGTAAGGTATAATTTAGCATGAGTAAGTACAGAAAAATATTGCTCCAAGTGAAAGGAACAAATCTATTCAAAGCAACTAGACAGCATAACACATACTTACACTTTGGCCTCTACTAAACTCGAATAAGAATATGAAAGAAAAGAAAAAGAAACATAAATCATTTAAATGTCGACTTGATACTCAAAGAGAGGTATTTTGTGCGCTCACATTAAATTCAGAATGTAAGGAAAGAAGAAATTTGGTGGGGTTCGCATCTTGTTGGAACAACTAATAAAAATATATTTGACATTTAATGACAATAATGTGAGTTCTTCCTGTAGTACCTTTTATGGATATTGTATCTTGCATTTCTCATTCTGAGCAAGTATTCAGGATGATTTCCTCATAAATCTTCTGACATTGTTTTTTCCACACGTTTACATTCATTGTAAAAAACACAGAAAACAGGATGTACGGCACAAAAGCAAGTTGCACGGAGAGCTATTTAAAATACAGCTCAACTGCACCTTGTTAAGTGGCAACTGGTCAGATTTAAGAGTCGGCATGGATTTTAACTGCAATTAGGACTAAAGCTCACTACAACTTGCGGTCAGGCACATGAACTTAGGGTCAGGACCAGTTTTGGGGTGGTGTATAGGTAGCCCTCAGCTCTACTAACCAAAAAGGTAGAAGTGATGCAACAGCTAAATGTCCACTAGATGCCAGGCTTCCTTTGCGGAGCAGAGCAGTCGCGCCGGCTTTCCACGGGCTTTATACAGATGGCCTCTGTGTTCACTCTCTCACTAATGTAGTGGGCGCAAGTTCTGGTGTTTAGCACCAAATCCTGATCCCATTCAGGTTCAATGGCAAACCCTCCGGATTTATCCCTGGTATCTCCCAGAGATTTCTGAGAGAGGGAAAACACTTTTCAGAAGGATTAAAAATAGGAGCTATCAGTAAGAAGAATTGGGGTTTTTCTGTGTCCCTCTTCTCTGTATCAGCAGAAAGCTCCCAGTGAAGAGAACGGGATGAGTTTTGTGATTGACATACTCAATCAGCAAACAAACCTAGTTGAACAGTGGCAAGGAAGATTGCTGACTCTGCCTCCTGTGCTCCTGGTGCCATCATCGACAGGTAGGTGACCTCCAGCCTCTGGCTGTCATCAAATAGGCCAGGCAGCAGCTCAAAATATTGACTTAAAACTACATTGGGGCAATATTTGCTTTCTGATTATCTCGCTTCTGTAGTTGAGAGAGGCTTCCAGCGTGCAAGCATCCCTCTGCGCGGGGGGAGCAGGGGATGACGGGCCAGTAGCTCTCCCACCACCAGCAGTGCCTGGGGCAGGGCATGCTCCATCTCACATGATGGGCCAGCCAGAGCACCAGCCTGAGGCACACCGTCCTCCAGCAGGACCGCACACGTCTCCAGGAGGTCGCAGCCATTTATGGTGCTACTCCCTCACGCTGGCACAAATTCAAGCTTTTCTGTTGGGATTTGGGTTACCTCTAAGAAAACGGCATGGCGATCGGAAGCCACATGGGCTCCGATTTCTGAAGAGACCAGAGTGCTTGTTGTCTTATTAAGTGGAGGGTCCGGTGGTCCGATTCCCTCATCATTAGTTCAGCTCAGTAGTTGTTTGCTGTGAGCAGGCACCTTAATTTCAAAGGGCTGCTTGCAGGAGAAGAAAATACCTGATTTGAGCAAGGGCCTCTGGCAAGTTTGAAGCTACAGTAGTTAAATTACCTATTGCTAACCTAGAGCATTAACTACTCAAAAATGCCTACCGATATTATTCAGAAAGCCCTTTCTTGAATTCAAAATAGGGTAATGGATATGAAATCTTTCTGGAAAACAAAACAGACCAACTAATTTGAGAAAATCACTACTGGAAAATAGTAACAACTGCTTTCTTCTGTCTAGGGTAACATAATACAAATTGCCACTCTGCAACGAACACATTTTCTTTAGCTTAATTTAAAAGAAAAAAGAAACTTCCTTCATTCATTCATTAAAATGTACTTTGGTGAGCAGACCGGTTTACAAGTATTTAGTATTCATATCCGTATTTCTCCTCTCGGCTCTCAGATTTTGCCTCTGGCTCTGCAGGCCCTGTGTAGCTTTATGGCTCGATTTGCAGAGAGCATCCTGTGCAGCTCCCACAGACTCCGAGCAGAGATCCAGGCACTTGAGGGTTTTAAGAAAACTGAGTTCTCTGCTCGCCTACCAGCTCTTCCCGATAATCCTGCCATACACTACAGGCTGGAAACAATTAGGGGGGATAGAATAGGGCGCTCTGCCACTTTGCCTGTCATCAGCTTCCCTGTTGAGATCAAGTTGCATAAGCGTTAATGGTCTGGTCCGTCTCGTGCTCGTCATTGTCGCATCCCTAAACCCAGCAAAACTCTGCGGTATTGAGTCAAGAGTAATCGGCGTACGTGAAAGGATTGCTGCGGTATTAAGCTTTGTCAGCACCATGAGCTGGAGATTTATTTTAGAACTCGATTTTCCTTGTGAGTAAAAAGGAAAAATGATAAAATTGGCTACTAGTATCACATACAGGAGAAAACGTTATTCTCTAAACACGTTAGAGGTACCAGCCGTTTTACACTGGGCAGGTCCTAGTAGATAGAGACATTTCTTTATTCATGTATCTCAGTGAGTGGTAAATGAGGCATGCTCACAGAAGTTATTTGGGATGGAAATGAGTCTAATTAGTCTATCCAACTTAGGAATAGCTCTGTGAGGCAAGTCTGGGGAAGATGGGAGTTAGCAACAGAAACAGCAGTGGAGAAACAGAGTTATGTGCTTTGTGCAGTTAAGCAGAATATTTATTTGAGGTTTCATTTGACAGAATAAACAATAGATAAGGGAACAGTTCAAGCAGGCAGACATTTCTAAGAAACTAGTTTAAAAACAGTCTTATTTTAATTGCAGGGTCTGTAAGTAGCCTCCTACATATTCCTACATTAGTTTTCAACTTCATAATTTGTCATACAGTAAACAGTAAAAAGCTGCTCAGTTACTTCAGAGCTTTCTGAATGGGACAGGGGCAGATGTACTCCAAACTTAAATTATACTAATAAAAATTGGTGTCTTTTAAGGTTAGCGAGGGCGTAACAATGATTTTAAAATAAGCTGCTAGAATATGTACATGTATTTTATATACTGACAAATATTTTAATCTGCGAGAATCACATCTAGTAATGAATCACATTCTTGGAGTGAATAATTCAGCCCTTGACGCCAACCTCTGAGGGAGAATATTGTGGTCGTGGTGTCTGAACAGTGTGGTAGCTATGGCTACCTATATAATTCTTAGCAATGGAAAAAAAAGTGACAATGACATTAAATTTAATCAGGTTCCCCTTTTCTGTGGTTCCCACTGGGATGAGCCACTAGTGTCTTGCCTTAAATATTCAAAGCCTTCAAAGTTTGCATGTGTTCATATACTGGGACAATATCCTGCTAATACAGAACAATGGATCTGTCATGTATTTCTCCTGTGAGTAGCCGTAAGTCTGAATTTAGTTAGTATAGGGTATTATGATTGCTGCTTCTTTAGTGATTGTCTTTACATTAGTCTTCACTTAGAAGGAAGAAGAGCAGTAATGAAGTGTAGGCAAAAATACAATGAACTTGGCTATTTTGGTTTGGAAATATGGAGCAAAGGACTGTGTCTTCTTAAAAAGATCCAGCTTTATTTCCAGTCACACTTCATCTGATATGAATGAGCTGGTACTACATATCACATGGCTGAATACATTTGGGAAACACGACCTAACATATATTTAGAAAAGAGAGCTTAGAATCAAACTAGAGTAGTTAAACGCACAAATTATTTGAATTTTCGTTTGGTAAAGTKCATAAATACTTTTTGTGTTTTGTCTACAGAGCTGTGAAAATGTGACTTTCATTAATAGTTACTAGTGCAGGAACTTTMATTTGGATTTCCTTAATCTGCAGTAAAAGTTAGTATTGAAAAGGTTGAGACTGACTATAAATATTTGTGAGTATTGATTTGAAGTAGATATTTAAAAACATAGTCCTTAAGAACCATTTGTTTTGTTTATTTTTAAGTGGGAAAGGAAAAAAGGAAGGGTATTTTTTGCTATGGATTTGGAGGTAAAAGTTTCACAGCAGGTAAACACGCCACAGTGAAAAACTGGTGCCTGTAACTCTTACAGTTAAGCACATTTAAGAGAAAATTGTTCCCTCAGTTTGTGATTAGAAAATGATCGGATCTGTGATGATTTTATATTCTTTCTCTGACTTTTTGGTAGCTTAATGATGCTTATCTCTGTTTGGCTGGCATAGTGAACGCCAGCCTGTTCTTAATACTTTCTCAGAGAATCAAAGCCACGATTTGGAAAGCGTCCCTAGTAAAGTGTACCTTCTCTCACACACATGCTCACAAATGAGTTCTAGTAAGTAAGAGAACAGGTAAGCACCTGCCACTATTTTCACATGCAAACCAAAGCACTTGACAAGAGGTGACTACCTCTGCATGCCACATTCTTACAATCTGTAGCTCATTAAACGATGTGCAAATAGGATACCTATTTGTCCTATTGGAATTCAAGCTAAAGAAAATGCCACTCTCTTCTACAATACAGTACATCATAAATGAAACAGGATGTTATCCACCTTTATTTATTTTTCTAGGTTATTATATGGTCGTATATGCTACTCGTGATCTTGCTGCCTGAATGCTTCTCATAGTTATGATGTGTTCATGTGAAAAAAAAAGTTTCTCTTGCCCTTTCTTTCCTCCGTTCAGAACAGATCAAGGACCCAGCTTTATTTTATTTTGTTTAGGTAATTTAACATTAGAAAGTTAGATATATATTGATCATGTAGCAAAGACTACATGCTCTTCCTTTTATTTTTACATCATAAAATCCATTCTCTAGGGAAAACAATTTCCAAAAAGCTTATTTGAGCCAGTGCAATTTGCATCCTAGCTAGAAACCAAGCTCCATGGTATGATCAGGGACATCAGTCTCATTGGCTTCAGTCCCCAAAGCTGCAGCACCCTAGGTATAATCTAACGGTAGAAGTARCGGTTTAAGTTTAATTGAAAATAACAGCATCTTCTTAGGCACAGTCTATCCCTAAGGGGTCACAGAAATGCTTGCCCAAACAGTAGCAAGAGTAGGACTGTCCATATTTCCCAGACACAGTTGCTTTCTCCACATGGAGATTTTCTCCAGGTGGGATACAAAGACTTTGGCCTTTTGTCGAGGTTTTTACAGGCTGCCCCACTTAGCGCGAGCCTCTTGTTCTGAATGCAAATTTCACACCAGTGGCTTTTACACATGCACAGACTGATGACACAGCATGCGTGCACTAGTTACAGTTCTTCCTCAATTTAACACACACATGAAGGTCGGATGTCTCGGGCTCCCCATGGATGTGTGCTGCATAGCACATGCTTCTATCCAGGAGATACCAGATGAAAATGGCAAATCTGCTCAAGACTTCTGGTTACCTTTAAGGATGAAGAGAGGAATGAATTCAGCCTGCTCCTCTGTTCCTCCTTGCTCATTACCCAGATGTTCTTGGTGAGGATTGCCCGGCCCTGCTGCACGTAATACAGATTTTGGTTTGAGATCCATCTACATTTTAATCCTGTGTTTGATCCTGTTGTAGGGACACCAATTCAGATTTTGAACAGGACTAGATAAATTTATGTTTTTTAACATCTGTAGGACTAGTAATCCAGTTTTATTTTAACATATGTTTTACTTATAATTTTCCTTCAGCCCCCCTCACCAAAACCAACCTACCCCTCTTACTGCCACTTCAAAAGCTTTGCTTTGCAGATTGTATCACTGATATGATAATGCCAGAAAAAAGGCTTAGGGGAATAATCACCCCAAACCTGTTGACACCACAAAGTGATGACTGGTCTAATTAAGACCTAATAATGAGCTACATGTTAGAATATGGAACAATGTGAAGCGAGTCAGGAAAACTGAAAAAGAGTTTTACCTCTTGCCGAGTCAGAGTTGTTAATTGGCCAGTCAAGTGCAAGAGACGACATCTGCTTTGACAAAACAACTTTTYTGTCTCCAAAAAAGTGACACCCAAATTTAATCTATTTAAAGGAGTGCCAGATCTTTCTCTTAAACAGAGCAATAGCAAATAGCTGACTAGTAGTAGCAAGTTGAACAGATCAGAAGCAAATAAAGGGCTGGGCCAGTTGGTTAAAAATTACTGTGCCCCCAAAACTGGCCACGTGCTTCCTACCTCTCTGCTGGCACCAGGGTTTCCCTTGGAGCTCGGAGGTGTAAGGTGAGTCAGCTAAGTTTGCTGATCTGACTGAGACCTAAAATGGATGGCAGGGGAAAAAAATCCCATTTCAGATTTAATCTTGATGCAAGTAGATGRTGTGCTTTCCTTCATCTGTATCTTTTATGAATATTTGGAAGTGTATCAGCTAGTCACAATGATTTAAACAAATATTTTTATTAGCATTCTGCCCTGGAATAAGTAAAGGGTGAGTTCAAAGTAAATGAGTATTAACAAGGCATTTCCTACCCAGCCATGTAGCAAATCTATAAACTGGGACACCTAGATATGATAACTCCTGCTAGCCAGTATGTTCGTAGATGAACCCAAATGATAAAAAGATGTTTCCCCACAGAAATTGTATAAACTGGTTTGGGAGCGGATATCACAGACGTTGAGAGGAAGAAGAGTCTTCCAAGGAAGTGGTGGCAACGGGAGGGTTCACTAACAGCCAGCAAGGTGTGGGCACCACACCTGAACCGCAGAAAAGCTAAGGGGAATTAGCAGCATCATGAAAATATTTCATTAGAAAAACACTATTCTGTCTTCTCTGGACAGATCACATCACTGATGGCCAGAACACCACTCCTAATTGCCTGATGATCACTAATTGATACCTAGTTGACGCAACTATACATCTTACAATGAATTTTTCATAAAGACCTTTTAGCTGTGTTTTTTTCCTGCAATAATGTATACTGATGATATACTATATGCTGATAGGCTTAGTTCTCATTTGAAATTGAAGGATATACCACTGAGACCAAGAAAACAGCAAACTACAAAAAGAATAAATTTACTGTAAGAGAGTAGAAAAGCAGGTTGTGACAAAATGTTGTGCTTGATTCAGAGAGACATAAATTCAAATATTGGGATACCAGTTTGAATTTTATCAGAGATTCCTACAGCAATGGCTACAAGAAAGCATAAATTAYCGTTATCAGTTTTTTCTAAAAATTAGTAGTGGGCCAAGAGAGAAATGTCAGGGACGTTTTTCTTCCCCTTCCTCTTAAAAGTCAAGTCAGGATCTTAGCATTAGTACAAAAATTACTTCAGAGTTAAACTTYCTTTGTGCATTTAGGGAAATGATGATGTTGCCATCATTTATTTTCTTTCTGGTTACACAGCCAGATCTTAGTGCAGGGCTGTTTAAAAATATATGTATTTTTCCAAGTAACTGCATACTTTAAGGCATGGTTAAATGAAACTTTTACAAGAATACAGCTGTGAAAATGTTTAAATCATCATTTAAAAAGTATGGATACTGGGGTTCGTTCTGCTATAGCATGATACCTAAACTTATGTTTGATGCATGTTCTATTTCCAGTGACTACAAAGAATATTGCACATGGTTCACTTATCCTCATTTGACTCTTAAAATTACTTCACTGACTGTTTCATTATCATCATATTTAACTTCTTAAGTCCTAATACGGACCCAAGACTGAAATGAACTTCAGTGTACATATACTTACACTCTAGGATCTGTACGTGTCTGCATAAGTATTCAGTCCCAGTGTATCAGCTTCACTCCTTGCATTTTCACAGGAGAGGCACAAAATGTTTTAGATAAAATACCCAAAGTGCTAAACCGGGCAAGTGTGATCCCCAAAGAGGTAGAAGCAAATGAGATGTACACACAGTGACCACTTCCAAAGCATAGTAACAGTCTTTAAAATAGTCACATCATCAATAAAGCCATTTAAACCAGAGGGAAGTCTGATCATCTCATGATTTGGTAGAAGAGCTGTGTTACTAAAATAACATTACCAATGGATAAAAAAAAACAAACAAGAAGAGCCTTTCGAATCAAGGCAGCTAACAAGAGTCAAGGGATTTCATCTTGACCAAATGGTCAGAGAAGATGTAGACTCAGGCAGAATTGAGGGGCTGGATCCCCACCATCCCACAGTAGCTGAGGCAGAGGATAATCTTACATTATGTRTAATACAGATTTCAGATTATATGGTTAATGGGCCACAAATTAACACTTTTGCCTTCAACTGCTAGCTCCTCCAGCCCTGTTATAAAAAGCACACATACCCCAGCTATCTTCTTGTATTTTAGGTGTAATCCCTTCTTCATGMAAACTCAGTCAATCACACAATCTTATCTGACTATGATTAAAATAGTGGTTGGCCAAAATTAAAAGCTCTTCCTTCGACTTTCTACATTAACCATGGGGAAACCACCTGACTCGCTTTCAGAGGTATAAAAATACTGATCAAAAATGATGCTGCTACAAACTGAGGCTACGCAGGCTTAATGAAGGTGTGGTTTTTTATTGCTTGATTCCCTGGATCTCCATGATAGCTCTCTGGGGGCAGCAATGTAATAAAAAGGGTAAGCTGATACGGCACTTTAGAATAACAATCTTCTTAATTGCTTTACGCATCTCTTCCGTGGACTCGCGTCAGGGGAGCACACCCTGTTGGCAAACAGCAGGTTCTGTAATACAGGTATTAAATGGCGATTCCAAAGTGCACCAACTTGCGTGTGCCCAGCGGAGCCCAGCTGATCCTTTATCRGCTCAGCACAGGTGTGATAAGGTGATTTATCATCCTGCGGCGCAGCAAGGTTAGTTGTAGCTAATTCCAAAACACCTTCCTGCAAATCAGTGTAAGATTGAGCGGTGGGACCATGTTAAGCCTGGGGCACGAGCTACACATCTGCAGCTCTGAACATCCGTCTGAGCTAACAAAACTTCTCACCTGGTGCCAGGTGTGTCCCTGTTTAATATCTTGAATCCCTTCAAAATGGGGAATAGCTTTCCTGGGMTGCTGGGGACCACAGAGATACTATTGTTGTCACAAACTGAAACGTACGGTGTAACATCTTTGGTGCCCTCTTTTTGGGTAGGATTTGGTGTCAAGCAAATATTATACCTTTATCATTATGACAAAGATTCACTGTTCTTCCCATTGCGCTAAAATAAACCAGCTAAGTTGGCACAGTTGGGTTTCAGATTCCAGGGGACAGTGAGTCTCACTTGGGAGAAACTGGTTTTTATTTCACAGACTGACCGATACAGACAGTATCAGCTGGGGACACATTGATTCTGTTTTGTTTTTCTGGTGTTTTGTGAACTGGCCTGTAAACCTGCTTGCTTCAGAAGCCAGTCACTCCAGAGCTTGTGGGATGCATAGCTTCCTCGGCCTCACAAAGCATCAAAGCCCCAAGCTTGCCATTATGATATGAGGAATTTTTAGCTGCAGTGTTTAAATTAAGAGAATCTGTGAGAAATCCAGGAGCACCTGAATCATTTATGAACAATTAACACCATCAGATTAATCAAGGGTCAAAGGGGAGAGGTAACTACAATATATAGTGATTAGAAGTGGTATTACAGGCTAGGGATAATTTGATACAGTTGAAATGCTGGTTTATACAGTTTGCACAGATGCCACAAACACAACGAATAATTTACAAAACCCATCCTGTCAAATACGAATACCACTGTCCTTCAGGAGAGTAACTGCAAGAATAAGGTCCTCTTGAAAGAGGACACTGATAAATTCAGACTCTTACACGTACTTTTTCCCAGTGTGATTCTATGCTAAAAGCCAGGAAGTAAAACTCATAACTTCTCTTCTGGGCTTAGCATAATAACTGACTAGATGACTAATGGCTGGAATACATTTGCACTGCTCATTCCTCCCCGTGACCCTGCAGGACTAAGGCAGCTCTGACGGGAGGAATGGATTCTGCACGGTGCTGGTGGGCAGCTGGCTGCAATCTCCACCTTCCTCAACCTTGCACTAAATGTATTTTAAAGGGAAGGAGAAAAAGGTGTTCCCTTTTCACGATGAGTTCTTGTGAGACTGAAGACAGCATTTCTTTTGTTCACTTTGATACCAAGAAAGTATTTCATGGGTGCTTCTCTCTGGCTTTGGGAGAAAGTCTASTCAGAATTGCAGCTTAAGATGACCTAATCAGGATCTGTGTCTGCATGGGTGGCAGAAAAAGCCATGCCTGCTGCTCTTAGAAGCCAGAAATAACCCCATAAACATTTTCACTTTCCAATGAAGTAAGAGGGCAGAGCTGTGACTGAGTAACGAAAGAACCCTCCCTTAATTCTTGCAAACAGACATTTTATTCCCCAGTGTGTACGTCAGCTGAATTCTGAAAGATTTTTGCAGCTTTTATAGTTTGCTTCCTTGCACCATAGTTCAGTATCAAATGTTATGTACACTCTCTGCTCCTAAAAATATTTTCCCTTTTTTTTCATACCTAATATACTTACAAGAGCAAATTTAGTTGAGGAACAGGGAAAAATTCTCTTAGTAAGGATAAACAGAGAAAAATAGCTTGCTAAGAGGGGTAGGCTGCTGAAAACTCACCAAGGGCTCACCAAACAACGTAAGGACATTTTTTTCATATCTTGTAATAGCTTGCTGGTTTGCAAGTACATTCATCTTCGCTCCTTTATGTCACTACACATTACCTCAAATGTATGTATGTGTGTATTTTCTATATTCAGAGTTAATATGAGCTAATCAAAATTCGTCCCATTAGGAATCTTTGATCTATTCCTGTATCGTGTTGATACTGTGAAAGAGCAGATACCCATAGACAAACAGTGTGCCATTTCTCATATTATGCCTGTTACAGCCTTTGAACCTGCAGCTTTGAAAAAGAGTGGCATGTGGCAATGTGGGAGTACAGTCAAGCTGCGTCAGTCAGGTAAAATTACTAGTCCAAGGGTTTTTGTTTTTTGTTAAAATGCACTGACTCTCTCTGACCCAGCTTAGTGCTGTTTGCTTTTGTGTGATGTCAGGGAAATTCTTCCCAGTAAATAATAAATATTTAGTGAGCCTCCCATAGATTAGATATGTCAGCTTCTAGATGCTTGAACATTTTGAAATGGAATAGGAAAGAAGGGGCTCAGTTGTTCCCTTAATAAAATTATTTCTTTCAGAAGACAGCTTGGATCACCGAAAATGGCAACGCAGAGCCTTTAACTTTCTTGACAATTCTTCTGGTGGCTTTCAGCCTTTTTACCTCTGAAAGAGTCTCCCAAATTGCGCAGATTAATGTGAGAAATCCTGCAGCTGAGTTGCTCTGTTTGCGCAAACCCCGGAGAAGCAGGGACACCTGACTCCTGCCCGCTGCAGACATTGATGGATGTCCCTGAGCAGCGCCGGGTTCAAGTGCTGAGATTCCTGGCGCACAGACCGTGCACCGCTCTTCTCTCAGATGCTGTATCAAGAGCTAATGTGGCGACAAGGCGCGCCAATCCCTAAGGTTCAGTGTCTGGTAGTTAGACTCATTACAATTAGTCAACTTGATATATTGTTTACAATTTACACCAAACAAGCTTGGGGCTAATTATGACTTAGCTAGTTTGTCTCTTTGATGTCAAGATCCTCTGCAGGAGGCCCAGCTAGTGAACAGCAACTACGTTTAGTCTCAAGCTCAGGTACAGAGAATCAACATGGCCTTCAAATTCAATTGTAGCTATGCAAAGTCCTCAGGCATTAAGAATTATATTAGCGCAGCTGATAAACTTGCTTCGAATAGATTTATTTCTACATCCTCTTAAAACACCTGCTATCCAGGACAGCAGTGATGAAGAAAAAAAACCCACAGCTGTGAATTTCAGCTATTGCTCAGTGCATTCAGACACAGCAAGACTTCATCCACACAAAATGCAATGAGAGAGTCCCAAATATTGCTTCATTGCACTGAAATTTATGGGTTGCATTTCCAGTTAAAGTTGCATTATTGTGAAAGCTATATCGTAAAAGATAGATGGTTTGACCCTTTCATGTAGAATTCTAGGTTTATTCTACCACTGTGTTGCTAAAATAATTTGTATTAACGAAAGCTACGTGATCAGACATGCCGATGTATTTATTCTACAATTTCAAATCACAGAAGCGATTAGTAAAGTTTTTAAGGAAGAAATTAGATCTAGTCAGGTGAAATAAGAAAGTAAAGGGTTTCCAACAGAACATAGTGCTCCTTCCCTTGATGAGAATTGTGAGTCTCAAAAATCCCCTTTGCCGTGGACACCACTGTCAGATCGTTGACCTTGACTCTCACTCTCACCTTTGGCACTGGGTGCATAACTCACGCTAGAACCAATTATCCTATAGGCATGCCCACAGAGGCAAGAAATGTTGCGGTAAGAAAAGTCTAGCATCATATAAGCTCTCTTAACAACTCCTAGATCAAATTTGTACATTTTGTAGCTACAAGGTTTGGGGTTTTTTACCCTTCTTTTTTGCAGCTTGGCATAGGAAAAATCTTTCATATTTCTTTTGACTTGGCAGCAGTAATAAAGAACCTGCAGCTAGGTTTTCGCTGACAACTATGGTGGTGAATCACGAGACAAAATAGCATTCCCTTTGTTCTTGCATACTTGKATGGAGTCTGCCCTGCCTCTCGCAGAAGTCAAAATGTACGTCTATTCCCACAGTAAGGTGACGTGGCGGAGTGTGAGTTTATTCACTAATTTGTGGTTTACAGTTCTAACCGTGCTGGGATTATAGAAAACATTTAAAAACTATAATCAGAATGGAAATTCTAATAATTAATTAATTTACTACCATATAATCCCTTAAATCAAACCCACCACATTATAGTAGTTTATTATTCAACCCATCTTTAATTGTTTAGGTAGAATTTGCAAGTTATCTAAAATAAAATGAGATATGGATCTCAGCAAAGCAGTTTTTAAGACTTCATGGAAATTCTGAGTTTCTTAGTCACTCTGAAGGTTGGAGCACTTTTATTTTCATACGTAACCTTACAGAGTCAGTTTTGAACAAAACCAGAAAAGATTCCAGCCTTGGCCTAGAAGATGTCACATTTGGGTGACAACTGTCACCAGTTGGGGGGCTGGAGGGAGGGAATTCAGTGGAAAAAGTCTCATCTCTCTCCCTGAAAAGTTAATTAAAAACCAACAATAACAACTTAGGATTTCCCGGTAAACTCTGCCCTGTTCCTGAACAGTAATTTTATCAATTAGTACATAAGTATTTTAAAAAATTGCAAGACAGGTGAAAACAGGTGTTAGAAACAAAACTCTGAGTAATTTCAGTTTTACAGTAAATTCCCAGCCACTTTGTATTCTTCTACCTCTCTCTGTATTTTTCTGTAATTACAACAAAATTTGTTTAACTACTGAGGGAAAATGAGGTTAATGGATGGGATAAAAATTGGGGTCATGAAAACATTRAAATAAGAGTGGGTTGTCAGACAAGATGATGCCTGTAAATGCCACTTTCCTTGTCTGCCTCCAAAAAAACCACTCATGAGTAGCACTGATGGGGGAGAATCCTAGGTAAAGTCCCTGAAAAAAATACCATGCCTAAAGTGAAATCAAGCCAATTTTGCAGACCTTATTTTTGAAAGCTATTTCAGTTGTGGATTTATCCCTTCAAGTGTTAAAAGAAGAGATATGCCCCAAACTTGCAGTCTGAAATTGGATGCAAACTTTCCCCACCATTTTAGATAGATAGTCAGTCAGCTTATCCACAGAGATGGGGATTAACCATGACTTTCAGACCCACGGTTTGTATTAACCTATCCCCGCTACACAGAGAAACCTGCAAATTGAAACACCAATATCTGAGAAAGTCCTAACCAGCTTCCTCACGAGACTCCAGCATAAAAAAGGAGCTTTCTACTGGATCCCTTTGGGGAATAGCACACCATGCCAAATTCTTCACAGGGACTGAACTTAAGTCCTGAAACCTCATGTGCATATCTGAGAAGATAACTGCAGTCACAGCAGTTATTTTCAATATTCAAAGAAATGTAATGGGAAGTTTACTAGTTACAGATGGGATTTTCTGTTTCTTTTGAAGCTGAGGGACCATTGTTTTGCAGCTATGGCTGCTGTTATCTGCTATGTTTATTCCAGTYGAAAATGTCTGACCTCTGCATTCCCTGTGTCATAAAAAGAACAAAGCAGTGAAAATTGATTAATAAAAGTCTTCGACTCTACCAGCAAAGCAGTTACGAGCACCGGGAATTTGTATGAGTTGAAGAGTATGTCCTCTGAGACTGAACACCTCTTATTTCTAGTCTTCTGACCCACAGGAACCTGCTCCTCTCTCCCTCCACTGAGTAAATTCACCTGGCCTGGCAGCAAAATTGTATTTCCATCCCTCCTGCGATAGAAGGATAAAGTTAAGGGAATGTTATAATGCCTTTATAACATGAAAACCAGTGGTGAATCTGAACCACCTGAGTTCTGTCTCTGCAGGACAATGATAAATGTCCGCTTGAAGTGCAAAGATCAAGTGCTGGGAGAGCAAGGTCAGATGCTTTACATGACATCTAATGTGACTGTCATTTCTCAGGCTTGGTAGCCGATGGAAATGTGGCGACAGGATGAACCAATCACTAAGGTACCATGTCTGGCATTCAAATAGAGCGCAGTAATTCCAGCAGTGCCAAATGATTAGAGATCTAATTGCCATTGTCTAATGAATTCCTCTGTGGCGTGGCGTGTACGTTCAAAAAAGTGTTAAGCTGAGTCTGGCAAGGTACTCTCACTAAAAACACATTTTAAAAAGATTAAATTCTGGTTTTCTACTCCTAAATAGTCTCATGAATTAATAAAAGGTTCTGTACAGGCATATCTATAAATAATGGACGACCGTTTTGCTGTTTTATTGGGAATTACCTTTCTATATATTCCAACATTTGGCTCTAGGGAAATACTGTTGTCTGTATTAAATGCCCCTCCAAGATCATGAGAATTATACAATTCCATGTTTTGTTTTAAAAATCATTATCAATTTCTTTTCTTTGAAGAGTATATCACCTTATGATTGTTTCAATGTACTAGTGAAGGTACATGATATAAAGCATTGATTAAAGGAGTGGAAAATATAATTTATTGGGAGACTGAAGACCTCCGTGTATGCCAGTTAAGGTGACGTGATCACACTCTTTGAGTACCTCCGGGTGAACAGAAATTTGGTAACAGATTGCTCTTCAGTTGATTTAACTCAAGCCATTGCACCATCCGATGGTGTCATATAACAAGTGTAGCTTGGGTAAACTCATCCACAAAATTAGATGTCCCTTTTTAAAATGGGATAGTAGTTAAGCAGTCACACAGTTCCCAAAGACTGTCATGACCTTTCTGTTCCTTGTGATGTCTAAATACAGAGGGGATTTTTATTTTTTTTCTGGAAAGGTATGTTCTCTTTCAAAGAAATAGGAACAAAKTCAGGCAGTTCAGCGGCCTGTGTGACACCAAGGAATCCCGCAGGCTGCGGCGCTGTGATTCCCATCTGCTTGTGTAACCTAAACGTTTCCACTTGGATTCAGATTTCGAACCTTGCCTGTGCCACCTCCCCTTACAAAAAAGTGTCTTTCTCCAGAATACCAATTTTGATTAGTTCCTATTCCTGAAAACTTTAAAAATCATGCGGATAAATAAAAGTCTCATCAGCTGAACATCCACTGACGTGGGTTTTTATCTGCCACCGAAGTCCGCCTTCTTCATAAATGGGGAGGTCTTCTAAATKCCTCTCCACCTCACTTTCTGATCTCCTCCTAAAGGTCAGATCAAAGTGAACAAATGTAGGCAGATAAAGTTGAATGCAAAGGAGTCTGAGCTTTTTTCAGATCCTGTGATTGACAGCTGAAGCCTTGCACAGTGACAGTGTCACTTGAGAGACCCTACACTTTTTTTCCCAGGTTTTCTGCAGTCTCTGGTGTCACGGGGGGACAGCCCCCTGTGGTAATGCCAGGCTCCTCACTGTCAGGGGGCTAAGACCTGGACTAATTCATTGCGGTGCAGTTTAATTAAACTGCACCGGAGTTGTTTCCCTGGTAAAATAAGTGTGGGAAGAGAATGTGTGTCAAAAGAGACATGCCTCTTACTGTGTGTGCTTTATTGTTACACCACAGCTAATATATTGTGGGAATTCCCATGGAGTCAATGATAAACTATATTATCAAGCTCCATAAAATAGGCATTCTACTAGTGAGGGTTACTGTAGCCCACAATTCCATTAATCCTCCTAATTTATTATATTATAGCTGTATGTGAGGTCTCATAAATTTATTATACCCCTTTCATCTTGATAAAAATGCTTGTTTCTCCTCTCAAATAAAAACCCTTATTATTTGTTGTGTCTGTCTAAAAAATAAATGTATCAGCCACTTGCAAGAAAATATGATTATTGGCTGAGAAATGTAAACTGCACTTGACATGTCTTCTGCCATAAAATTAAAGAATTTTATTAAACCTTGCTTTCTGAGTACAAACACCAGTATATGAAAGCCCATTGAATTTTTATTTGCTTTTGTTTTAGAGCATTGCATTCTCTTTTATTTTTATATATATCTTTACAAGGTTTTTTAATTTAAAGCCACAAAACCTGCATCTGTCAGCTTTGCCTTTTATGAAGAAGGCAATTTTTGAGACTCTACATTACATGCCTCTTGGAAATTGATCTGGGTGGCAAATAAAATCATTCCCTCTTTTAGGGCATTTCACATGAGTAAAATATTTGCTGATAGGTTACGTTGCAGTAAGCTGTACTAAAACATTTTATGTATGCTAATATATGTGCTATGTTAGGTAAGTYTATGTGATGAAAATAGCAAACTTCTTCCCTGGAGCTTGTGTCCCTGAAGGGGATGTAAAGTGGCCTCTATCCTTCACTGGGACTTAATGGGTGGGATAGAAGGCTTGCTTCAGGCACAGTCTAAAGAGAGGAAAAAGTYCCCTATCAGGGTTCAAAGCAAAATATGAATATGATCTTGATTTAGTGGAGTCTCACAACGAGCGATGTCAAGTTTGGTTGGCTGATTCAGCCCAAGGGCCCCTCTAGGCCAGCATCTCTGATGGTGGCCAGAAGTAGGTGCCTGACTGAGAAAAGGACAAAGTATATGACACTTKCCCCAGCTGCTATCTCAGCCTCAGACTGCTTTCAGCTCAGAAGATTTCTCGAGAGTGATGTGGTTTGTCTTATTTACAAATCCTCCATGGATCTGTCTTTCAAACATTTCTCTGTTCTCCCCTTGAACCCGTGTAAACTTTTTAAATCCACGACATGCAGCTGCTTCATGTTGGGGTGAAGAAACCATTTCCTTGCATTCATTTTGACCCTGGTTCTTCCTCACATCATCTGACAGCCCTAGAGTTTGTATTAGATGAAAGAACAAACAGCACATCCCTGTCCATTCTCTCCATGCTGCTCCTTATTTTGTTGATCCCTACTATCTTCCCACTAAGTCTCCTCTGTTGCAAGCTGAAGAGTCCAAGCCTGCTCAGTCATTCCTCATGCAGAAGCCACTCCTTGGACACCTAACATTTTAAGAACAGGATTTCCTCACCCTTCTGTATCTTTCTTCCTTTTTGGATTCTACTCCCAATTATCAAGATACATTATAAGATTTGTTATGTGATGACCACCTACTAATCCAGCTCTCCTTGTGAGTAGAGCACAAGAAAAGTGCTTACCTGGAGCAGCCAAAAATACGTCAGCTTTATCAGTGGATAATCCCTCTTCTTATTCCTTGCAACAAATAAGACTACCATGTTGGTCAATATTTGTGCACTTATTACTGCAACGGTGTTTTTTCCCTGCATACTCGATGCTTTGCACTGTCTTTGTTCCAAGACATGTGCTGCTGTGGTTGAAGACTTTTGTCAGTAGCTTACTGAAAGCATCTCTCTATTTGTCCTCATCAGACCTTAGATTTACATTAAAATACAAAGGACGGACAATTAATAAGCCCACTTACTGCGTGTTAAAAGCTAAGAAACACTGCAGAAATGGGGGCATCTGTATCACATAAGAGGTACTCAAAGCTGGACCTTGCAGGATCAGTGCATTAAACTGGCTCAGACTATTCCAACAGGTCCCAGGCTTTCTGCCATAGTAGCCAGGAATAAACTGAAGCTCACGTCACCTGAAACACAGGGAGCCAGTGCTCTTAATAGTTCTTAACACTGGAAATACCTATCACCCAAGATACAGCCCATGGCATTTACTATCAGTAAACATAGTACCAATATCTGGTTCCAAATCCTGATGGATCAGGTTTGAAGCACATGGAAATGATGCTGAAATCCTACTGAATAGAAGACTTGCAGTCTTCGAGACTGGATAGTCTAAATGAATCAACCAAATGTAAGTCTCCCCTAAGCCGCAGTAGGACAAGTGTCAAAACTACTAGCATGTTGTGTGGATCTATAAATTGTAAAAAGTTGCTAGTGTTGAAGATTACTTTTAAACATAAACAAAAAGGCTGAGGGAAAATTTTTGAAATGTTGTGATATGGTCTTAAAAGAGGAATAGGGAGGAAGGGTAAGAAGGCTAAGAAATGCTCTAGGCAGAAACTCTAATGTGAAAGAGGATTCGGTGTTATCTCAAAAGCCACCCAGTTTTCTCTATTTCAATACAGTTTCCTGTTCCAAGCTAGAGAAAGGCACTTTTTAGAAGACCATTATCCCAAGAAAAGTGAAGCTGTTAGAAGTGTCTGATTTGGTGTAATTAACTGCAATTCAAGAAATGAACATAAAGCAAATTATTTCATTGGGAACCGGGGAGGAAAAAAAGTACTGTTTTCCTAACAGCCTGAAAAATAACGACTGGCAGGTATTTCCTAAGCATGCCTTTGCTGAGATCCTTGGGGAAGAAAAGGACAGATTTAAAACTGCATTGAGAGTGTAGCATCACGAGGCTGGGTAAATAGTAAAAACAAACAATGCTAAGAGAACAGTACCTAGTATCCATGCGGGCGCTTACCTGGGCTGTGCGTATGGGGGGTGGGAGGTGAAAAAAGCTCCTATTCTCCAAAACAGTTGATATGCTTTGTCACCATGGGGGGAAAAATAAAACTTTCCTCCTCAAGCTGTTTAGAATAATCTGATGAGAGTTGCTTTCTATATATCTTTATGAAAACCCTCAACGTGGAACGTGCGAGTCCAAGAGAGGACTTGCTCATTTCTGTGCTGATCTGTACTACAGTGTGTGTTTGGACAATGCTACTAAAACTAACAGAATGACTGGATT
Source organism: Phoebastria nigripes (assembly GCA_035582835.1). NCBI lineage: Eukaryota > Metazoa > Chordata > Aves > Procellariiformes > Diomedeidae > Phoebastria > Phoebastria nigripes. The sequence continues at coordinate 166,337 of JAYKAV010003269.1, read as the reverse complement.
TTCTTGGGAGTGACAGAGATAAGAATCTGCTCCAGATCATAAAATCTGCCTCTCTCCACAGCAGCCTCTTAACTGGACCAGGATGGGATACTGGCCTCTTAGCTGCCTTGAAATAACATCGTGTTTGATACGGAATGAGCTCCCACTCCTGTCRCCTCCTGGTGTGGCCACTTTCAGACTGTTTTCTGTCTAAAAGCTTCTGATCTCATAACAGGAGAAAGAACTTGTAGATATTAAACCAAGTATGTGCCGTGAAAACCAAGAACATGTTATTAGTTCAACACTTAAACTCTTTGGCCACATTTCTGTGACTACTTCTGAAACCACAGTGAGACATACCTTCCACAGCTGCATTAGGCACCACAAGCTAGAGAAATAGTTGCGGAAACCTGAAGTAGATCACAGGCTGGCTGTGCCGTGATATCTGATACTACCTTGGCTGTGTATCAACTCTGTTAAAATTTCAACAAGATGTAAGGCTRGATAAGAGTGAGATCTTAACCACAGAGCTGGTACCTCCTGGGACACTGCTTCATAGAGAAACTCACTGTTTGAATGGCAACATTTCACACACTCTTCCCCCYCTTGACCCTTTCTTTTCTGTCAAAAGATAGTCTTCATTCTTCAGATAAATACATTGCTTGTGATGATTTTATTGTGCAGCACAGCCCTGTGCTAAGTTGTTTTCTCAGTTAAGGACATCCTCCTCCAATGTTAGGTGTGGATTTCCACTGGCCAGCAGATTGTTTCCTGCCTAAAGGTGCCTTTTTTTAAAATGCATGTATCCAAATCCTGCCTGCAATGACCAAAAAAAAAAAAAAAAAAAAACACCTCACTATGAGCTGCCAATGTTAGACAATTTCTCATTCTGGATTGCAAAAATTGCTCCTTTATCACTGAACAGTGTTCAATAGCTATTCCTTAGGCTGCAATCTTGAAATTGCAGTCCTATTTTCAGTATTTCACTTAGTCATATTTAACAGCCAGGGGATGAAAACAACTGAAGTCTTTAAACCTCTGTACAATTGGAACTTCAAACACGAGCAAATTTGTTCCATGCTGTATTAAAACGATCCATTTTCACATAGAAAATGGATCCATCAGAATTACCAACCTATAAAAAGTGTGCTTCAAAATCAGTTTTGTGCAATACCCATTAAATACAACCACAGTTTATGACTATCACCTTAACTGATAGCGTGGAAGGACTTTTAAGCAGTAGATATTCACCACCCAGTTGGAGGACATGTCACTGCTTTCACAGAGAACATTTACTGCCTGTCTTTTTTCCTTTTAATTTTTTTAAACTATGTGAAATTTAATTCTAGATTTTGGCTAGCCAAAATCCAGTATTTGAGATAGAAGGAACATGAACCTGAACATGACATTTTATCCCATTTATCCTTTTAGCATGATGCTAATAAGATTGAGTAACACTCCCGGTTATTCATGGGTATTGGCTGATTTGGGTGTAATTTGCATTGGTCAAATGTTTTGGGATACCTGTATGACTACTGCCATCACTGTCTAGGGGCAGAGGAAATGGTCTTCACGTAAATTGTAGAAAATACTTGGCTTTTAAAGCCAAGCTGCACAGATTGGAGGAGTGTATAAATACACTCACCGACTTGTAAGACAGTTTTCTAGAGATCTAACTTAGATGTATAGACCAGAGTGAGACTAGGACCAGGTGGAGATTAAAGCTTTATCTTCTCAAGAAGGAGGAAAGAAAATTCAGTAGGATTTTCTGTGCACAGCTACAAAAGCACAGTTAGTGATATTCACAAAAGTCAGCAAGAAAATTTTTCACCAGTGTTTAACTCAGCTCACTGAAACTTGTAAATTCTTTTGCCTGTTAGAACAGATCCTATTATTAGTTAATTAACTTGGGAAATGTATGCTTAGGAAAAACATTGCCATTTGCATTTCATAAGCACCCCTAACTGTGTAGGCTTATAGGACCCAAACTGAAATTGGGAAAAGAGATAAATAAGATGTTCATAGAATTAATCCATTTTTATCTGTAGGATTATTTGATATATTTGATTAAAATTGGAATTAACCTGTCATACAAGGCAATTTTCCTTAAACTGTAGTGGACGAGTATGAATCCATCGCACATGCTGCACATCCTATCTTATTGGCACATTGAGAAACTACAACAGCTGCACATCTTGTTCAAGAATAGAAATGCACCAACATACTAATGAAGTTACCTCCAGCCTGGACAGCAATCCGAATCTCAAAGCTTACCTCATATACAGATGTTTGGAAGAACTGATTTGAATCATGCCCAGAAGGTTGACACTTGAAGGCACTGTGAGAAAAGTGAATGCTAACAAAGAGGACACTTCAGTGAAACAAGCATGCCACAAGGTCCCTTGCTCTGGAAATCAAGAGGCTTCTGCTCTGAGTCTATGACTTGGCTGAACTCACTTGTGACATGAAGGGGTAAGAAGGGGTGATGTAGGCTAATGGTACAACTTTTATGTTGCTTTCTATTTGGAGTCCAGAAATTTAGTTGGGAAAAAAGATCAGAGGCTTACATGGCTTGGCAAGGAAATAGAGATTCGGGGCAGAGAGGTGTGCAGGTAGGGAAAAGGTCCAAATGTGAATTACTCTAATAAAGCTGAGAAACATTCAATTCGTACAAGGTTCTTCCATGTTTATTGGCAGCAGTCCTGAATTCACAGCATATAGTGAAGCCTGAATTTAAATAGCCTCCAATGACAGCCATTTGAAGAGGCTGTTCAATCTTAAAACAAAACAAAAATAAAGCCATTACACTCTTTGTCTGGAGGAAAGTTCAGGGGAAAAAAAGAGGATGAGAAAGCTGTGCAGCTGGTCAAGGTTAGTGTCCTGGTTTTGGCTGGGATAGAGTTAATTTTCTTCCTAGTAGCTGGTATAGTGCTGTGTTTTGGATTTAGTATGAGAATAATGTTGATAACACACTGATGTTTTAGTTGTTGCTAAGTAGTGTTTACACTAGTCAAGGACTTTTCGGCTTCCCATGCTCTGCCAGGTGCACAAGAAGCTGGGAGGGAGCRTAGCCAGGACAGCTAACCCAACTGGCCAACGGGGTATTCCATACCATATGACGTCATGCTCAGTATATAAAGCTGGGGGAAGAAGGAGGAAGGGGGGATGTTCGGAGTGATGGCGTTTGTCTTCCCAAGTCACCGTTACACGTGATGGAGTCCTGCTTTCCTSGAGATGGCTGAACRCCTGCCTGCCGATGGGAAGTAGTGAATGAATTCCTTGTTTTGCTTTGCCTGCGCGTGTGGCKYTTGCTTTCCCTATTAAACTGTCTTTATCTCAAACCACAAGTTTTCTCCCTTTTACCCTTCCAATTCTCTCCCCCACCCACCGGGGGGAGTGAGCAAGCAGCTGTGTGGTGCTTAGTTGCYGRCTGGGGTTAAACCACGACAATTAGGAAGAAAATCTAATAGAAATATATGACACAGTTTCTCAACGTGGAGAATTTTCTTCACTATCTTTGCTTCTGTGGAGACTTTGTTGGACTTTGGTTTTTTTGCAGTACTGCTGTAACTTGCAAGTCCTTTTGTCTTGACTAATACCTAGTGAATAGATGAAGTGAATAAAATTTTGCCCCTGCCTTCCAAATCTGTATRTTACTGTGGTGGGTTGACCTTGGATGGCTGCCAGGTGCCCACCCAGCTGCTCTCTAACTTCCCCTCCTTGACAGGACAGGGGGTGAAAATAAGACGGAAAAATTCATGGGTCGAGATAAAGACAGGGAGATTGCTTAGCAGTTACTGTCATGGACAAAACAGAGTCGACTTGTGGAAAATTAATTTAATTTACTGCCAATTAAAATAGACTTGGATGGTGAGAAACAAAGATGAAGTTAAGAGAACACCTTCTCTCCTCCCCATTTTCCCTGGCTCAACTTCACTTCTTCATTCCCAACTCCTCTCCCTCCCCAGCCCTCCTCCCTGAGCAGCACAGGGGGAAGGATTTGGGGAATTGTCAACAGTTGATAACAGCCCCCCTCTGCCGCTCATTCCTCCTCACACTTCTTCCCTACTCCAGCTTGGTTCCTTCCCACGGGCTGCAGCCCTGCAGGATAAACCTGCTCCAGTGTGGGCTTTCCATGGGCTGCAGGGGAATCTCTGTTCCAGTGTCTGGAGCACCTCCTCCTCCTCCTCCTCCTCCTTTCCCCTTGATACCTGCAGAGCTGTTTCTCATACTGTTTTTCCTCACTCCTCACTGCTGGGCAGCCTTTTGCCCTTTCTTAAATACATTTTCCCAGAAGCACAGCTGTGCCCTGCAGTAGGTCCCTTGGAGCCAGCTGGCACCACCTGTGTCCAGAGTCAGCCCCCGGCCTCTCCCCACAGAGGCCACCCCTGCAGCCCCCCACTGCAAGCGCCTGGGCACCTGCACCCAATACTATTCCTCATGAAATTTTAGTGATAAGGCCATAATTTGGCCTTTTTTTTTAAAAAAAAAAAAAAGAACAGTTAAAGAGAGTGAGCGTGAGCATATGCCAAGGGACAGAAACCCAGATGTGCGTGTGATCTCCCTCCAGCACCTCCTGCTTTTCCCGTGCTTGACTGCTTACACTTTAAATTCCTCTTAATACGTTAAAAGGGATATGTTAACACTTTTGCCATTGATAACCGGCCAAGGCAAAGCAATTACAAATTATACTGCAGGTGACAATCCTGCCTCTCGGCATTCAAGGATACTTCTCCCAAAGACTTTTCAAACATCTGCCAGTGAACTGCAGTCTCAGTGGGAGGAGGAAGGACCTGCCACGAGCAGTTTCTGTGCTTGCCCTCAGGCAGGCTCATTTCCCATGCTCGGTGCAAGCACAGCCTGTCTTGCAATAACCCGAAATTCAAACATGCCCAATGCAAACCAAGTCCCACTAGACATAAATTTAACTTTCACATCTCCAGCCTGCCGCCGGGGCTGGTAGGAGCCTTGTGTCTCCACTGAAGATGTGCTTCCAGGGGGTGGTGACAGCTCTCAGAAGAAAGCAGCGAGTGAAAGGGGAACATGACAGGGGGCTCTGTCTGACATGGACCTTAGCAGCATGGGAGAGGTTGCAGGGACGGCGGAGGGAGTCAGCGCAGCCTGGCGGGGGACAGGACGGTTGGCATTAATTCTCACCCTCAGACAGAGCCTTCTACCAGCAGCCCGAATCAAAAAAAAGTTTGCTTTTAAATCATAAGGAAAGTTTCAGAGTGTTAAAAAAAAAAAACCCACCAAACAAAAATACAAAAAAAACCCCACCCCAAAAAAGTAGTCCACCATAAATAATGTAAATTACAATAAAGCAAAATTTAAAATGGACTAAGAGTAATATAAATTTCTGATCAAAACAAAGACTATTTACCTCAAACTACTCACACACAAACCAGTATTTTTTGATACTAAGATCACCTTCTGCCTTGACTGTTTATGTGTTTTATTGATTTGTTTGAAACTCTTGTTGGGGACTGTTAAGAATTGGAAGTAAAGCAGCGTGTTGTAGAGACCAGAAACACCGTGTGTGTGAAGTAACAAAGTGAGCCTTTTAAAACCTCAGGAACAGTCTAAGAAATAACGTGAACATTTTCAAATGTAAGTTTTCTATTTCTAGAACTAAGAAATAAAAATGATCATAGTCAGTGGATAGTTAAAAGCTGAAGCTCAGCGTTTATGCGTGGATTAATTTCAGCAGTTGTGATTGATTACCCGAGTCAGAGAGCAGTTTTGCTTCCACTATAAGCTGGCTTTATCACTTACAGAATTCATCTGTGCCTACGTGAGAAAAATGCCTGTTCACAGGTAACACTCTAACCACCCCATACATGCTCTGGAAAGAAAACAAGCAGTGAATGTAAAGGCAACGGCAGCTTTCGGACAGAAGGACTTGGATTCCCTGGATTTCGCATTACTCTGCCTGCTCTCGCAGATGGAGCGGGCTGGTGGAGCAGAGGCTACAAAAGACACAAGCTTTCCCATTTGTACCACAGACACACTTGCTGACCGAAGAGGAGCCAGCTTTATAAATCTAGCCTTGAATTGAGAAATCTAAGCACTGTTCCTTCATACTTATTTTGCTGGTTTTGGAGGAAAAATACCAATGCAGATCTAGCATTCCTAGATAAAAACTATAGTACAAAACAGTAAGCAAGGGCTGGTGGTTTTCTCTGCTTTGGTCTGAGACGAAGGGGAGCTGGCAGTCATTTGAAAGAATAATATCTTTCAGAGACGCCCTTGAAGARTGTTATTATGAATTGGCCTCTGATGACTAGTGAAGTATATTAAATACAGGATCGATTCTTCTTTAAAGAGAGTTCTCTAAACATAATTGCACAAATTTCAGTAAGTTTTAAGGCCAGGGTAAATTAGAAATATGCACTTATTCCATTACAAAGTTCAATCAGAAAAAACAATGGTCTGTCATGGAGCAAAACCACAAGTATTTTGATTGTAACACAAATTCTTGGGAAACTAATTGAAAAATAACTTCCAAAAGACACATCTCACTTTCCTCATATGTAAGCAAGCAGTAAGTACAGAACACGGTCTTAATAGGGAGACACTCTTAGCGCCACTAATATAATAGAATAAAAAAACACATTAAAACATATTTCAGAGACACACTGGAAGCATCTATCAGCAGTAGTTGCATTGACAYATTCAGAAAGCCAAACTGAGTCCGAGCTTTACCAGGCTGGTAAGATCTGTCAACAGTGCCAAGATAATGTCTTGAATTTGTTAAGGAAAAATGCACATCACCTATCAGCTATCATCTTTGGCCAGCACCTGGAATAAAACAAAATAGCTCTGCAAGGGGGCTTCATGCAAGTCTCCTCTGCCACAGCGGTTAAACACAAGAGGAGAAGTGGTAGAAGAAGTTGTGCAACAGCCTGGAAACCCATCTGGAAAATAATCAATTAAGAATAAGCAACAGCTGTCAGTCACTGGCAATGCCATCAGGCCCTTTCTGAGCATGCCGTTAGGGCTGTACACGTCATGTCTAATATCCCCAAGCATTTTGCTTGGCTAGAGTCTTTTAGGGACAGAAATTCAACCAGGACTTCCAGAAGACAGGGTCCAACCTGAATGAACAGAAGTAGAAATACTGTCTCACAATGGCCATGCTCAGAGGTTATAACATGTGAATTCACATAAACATGATGCTTCACTGGAGAGGAACTAAAACACTTATTGGCACAGATTGTCTTGAGAAGGGAAGGGCTAAGAGGAAAAAATTCTTCCAAAAATGAGGCTTACTAGGTCAAAAATCAACTCAGATTCACCAACCTGGCCACTTTGCAGGTATTTCCTAACACAAGCCCAAACCAAAGTGAATTTTTAAAAAAGTTACCAGAAAAATTACAAGACTGGTAATTCTGAGCATTTGTGCCCTAATCCTCCATTTGAAGAGTAGGGAAAGGGCTAACTTGGTGCTCTGGTAAAACTGGGCGCAGGTAACTCCATGCTGACTACTGAATTTCTCCACGTAGTGTCAGCTGGATGGACCCCAATGACAACAAGAGACCACAGTCCCTTTCACGGGGAGCTCTGGGAAAGATCTGTCTGAATTAGTCTTGCAGGCACAGTTTGTGAAACTCTATCAGCTCTTCCAGGTTCTCTAGCACATAAATTACAATATAACTGCAGAGCAGTTATTGTTAAAGGACAAATAAGTATTTAGCAAGGAGTTGAAGACAAAAGAACAAGGAATTGCTTGTTTTCTTTATAGATTACTTAGACTATGAAATAGAACTTTAGGCAAAAAGTATCATTCGCCATTAATTTCTAGCTCAGTAGGTGCAAAATTTTTGCGGTAAGTGAATATGGACCCCTGTTAAAGTGCAGTATTTTCTCCTGTCTGTTTAAAGATGTCAGAGAGGAAAGTGCAAAGGAGAAATGCCCCTAAGAAAAGCCAGCTAAACTCTGCTCACGATGAAAAGAGCCTGGAATATAACGTGGTATCAGCTCTCCAAACCAATCTTTGTGTGAGGAAGTAAATGTTAAGGCTCGAAATGAGAAACAGAAAGAGGTCACTCTGCTTTTATTGAGCTTTTCCTTCTTGTCAAACAAGCAGGTTGTGTGTTGTACTCCTTATGGGTCACTGATAGCCTATCACAAAGCCCCCTCTGTTTGGATACCGTCCCCGAAACCCCACCAGCCRGCAGAGCAGAAACACTAAGGTGAAACTACTGTCCAAAAAGCTTCCTGGCACAATAGCTGCTGCTGTCGTGGTAGGACAATAAAGGGGATTTTATGCTGGTATATTTTTCTCATCATATGCGTGACAGAAAGTCTAATGGGCCTTGCTAGTTTCTTAGTGGCTTTTARGGCCCTATAAAATAGCCTACTATCAGTTCGATCTGTGTTCTCAAGATGTCTGCCTGAACATCAGAGAGCTCCAGCAGGAGCTATGTTTTCATTCCCCCAACCTGCATGGAAGAGATAAGTTAATTAGCTGAGAAATTAGAGAGGGAAACTATTAGCATCACAGAAGTGAAAACGAAAGCACTATGAGAATTTATAGATGGGGAAGACCTACCCATCTACTGCTCTCTAAGGTCTGGAGGGATTTTGTTAACATACCTTTTATTTTCCAGGGGAAAGTAGTTCCTGCCAACAGTCCTGATCATCAGGGACTTGTTTAATGTTGGTGGAGAAACACTTTATCCTTCAACAGTCTACTTGCAGTTGAATCTCCGACTTTACAGAGTTTCAAAAGGAGCCTATTTCTAGGGSACAAAAAGATTGAGCTTCAAAATTACTGATGACAGGAGCTACAGACAGAGATTTGGGTAAGCAAGTAGAAGGGGAGATGCCTCTCTTCTGATCAATACTTCATGTCTGGCCACTGAAGTCGTACCCCTCTCCCTTCTCTCCCGGCAGCCTGGGACTCTCCTATGTCAATTCACTTGGTGCCAGCTCCTTTTGTGGGACTGGTATGTCCTCATCATTACCCCGTATCCACCGTTATCCTCAATTCAGGAGAAAGTACAAAGCTTTTTATTTTTCCTTCCTCTCAGTCTTGGTTATACTGGGCTGACCTATTGCAGCTGAGTCCACAGAGACAGTACTCCAAGAATARAAGTCAGATGGATCGCATAATGTTTTTGCAGCATAACTTACAAACTTCATTCTTAGAAAACAAAGCRATTGATTTACTCTGTTTTCAGTTTTACACGGATCCAGATTCACTGTCTTGCTCCTACAATCACACCTGATAACTTGTTAATGAAAAGATGCAAGCCTGAATATATCTACTGCACAAACACATGCTGTCATTGGCCCAGATTCTGCCAGACTCCCTCACGGTTAGGAATACCTTCCTTCGCAACAGTTTCCCACAGATTTAGCAAATCTTTCCATCRACTAAGCCTCATACAATTTGAACATCATTAGCAGAGTCAGAATGGTGGTCTGGATGATGCTGAAGTTTCACGTAGAACAGTTAAAACTTGTCTCTGAAATAGCTCACACGCAACTTCAGACTTTGAAAACTCTCAGGTTYGGGTTAATTTCCAGAGATTACTTCCATAACTGACATTCATCCTATCTGAAATGAAGGCTGCAGAAAATGTTACACTGGAGTGACATTYATCTTGCAGCAGCTTATATGTGGACCCTACAGACCAATGGCAAAATGTACCTCTACCCTGCAAGCAAGTGCATCTAGATGCTGAAGTTCTGCAGAGCAAATACAGTTACATGGKTTTTGATGATACAAGGCAGAAAAAAATTGGAACAATAAAACTTTTGTCTTCTCTTAAAAAAAACACAAAATATATTTTAAGTTATGTAGCCACCACATRAAAAAATAGGCAAAACAAAAGCATACAATCAGGGAAAGTCCAACAGGTATTTCACACATACTAATCATACATATAGAAAGTCAGCTGCAAAACACTTCATTTTTAACTCCTTCCCTGGGAGAYATGAAAATATCGTTGTCTCTGCTAAACACTGCAGAAATCAAGGTTAGTGGTAAAAAGGAACAGCGAGACAGGAGCAGACCTCGTTCCCCTAAAGTCATATCTCTCCGAAGTTTTCTTCCTAGCCCTGACCACAGTTGACTTTTCTTTCTGACTGATGAGGAGATCCCCTTTCCTGTCACATCGCTGCCACATTTCTTTCCTGAGTTACTTCCCAGGAAGCTCCAGACCCCTAACAGAGGGAGTACTACCAGACCTGCTCCAGACTGCCCTAACAGCACTTCTTCATGGCTATTCCCATGTTCCCTGCTTGCTGCTGGAGTGATTCTCTTTGTTCCTCTTCCCTGTCTCACCACAGATGCATTGCCATAAATAGATGATAAGGACCAAACTCATTCCCTTAAAGGGATTTAAGGGAACTATGCTTCTGAATAAGTCCTTTTTTTCCCCCAGCTCCTTCTTAGAAAACTTCTGTACGTAGCAGCAAAATGAATGCAACAATCAATGCTGTGTCCCTTTCCATTTAATGTTTCTTTACATACTTAAAATGCCTTCCTTTAAATATGCCAAGCTTTCTCAGTGCCAGTTCCTGGAATTCCTGTTACCTTCATGTGATCCCACAAATGCAAGCAACCATCTAGGGAGAAACATGCTTCAAGAGCCAGCTCACAGAGGGAAACATACCGCTTCGCTGCAATGGTAAATTTGACTGCAGGGTACCCAGACTACTTCTACTTCAGGCTGAACAGGTGTACGACTGCACTAACCGTGTCACTGTGGATGGGACTACTCAGCTCAGTGAGGTGATTACAAGTTAATTTTGCAGCAACATGCCCAGTACTTCCCATGCTATTATATACAAAACACCCTTGCAGCGGCTACCAGTGCTGTCCCAACAGTGTCATGAAGCAGGGGGCAGGCAGAGACGCCCCCACCCATGGAGGTGGAGAGGTGTCTCAGTTTTTCCAGAGTACCTAGGTCAGAAGAGATGAATATGCATCACAGCCTGGTGTGCCCAGGCCATTTTCGGGACAGAAAACACTTGTTGTATTGCCTAAACATATGTATTACAGTGGTACCCAGCTCTTTCACAGACGTCTGGGAACAACCTGGCTTCTTGCACTCCCCACCCCTCTCCTATGCATTGCAGCGTAAAGACACGGGATTATGTGGCCCAATGTCCTACAATAGTCCCTTTGAAGAACATGGAAAAAAGTAGAAGTTAACAAATCTCTCTCAATACCCTCCTGAAAAGGCAGAAAGTTTTTCATCAACTGTTAAGGAAATGTTTCTTCTGTTGACTAGTACTTGCACTAAACATATATATATTTACATAAACATTTTGTATATTTACTGTTGGTTTTGAGAGACATGATACACATGTCACAGAGGTCAATAACATTTTAATTGCTAAAGAATTTTTTTCTCAAAGTCACCTGGGAATGGTTAAAACAGGATACAGGGCTTTTATTCCTGCTTGCCTTCACGAAGCGAGCTCTATTCTCTGCTGTACACACGATAGTTGCTATGCATACAGATAGAGCCTTAACAATACTATTCTGACATTTAAGTATTTCAGCCTCTGTGCAGGACAGCCTGTTTGTATTTTTAAGCTTGGTTCTTGGGCCAAATGCAAAGAGACCACTGTGTGACTCTGAGCTTATCTTCTGTACTCCCATCTAAAAAGTTAATGCTTGGCTGTGTCAGGTATCACCTGGGGATTTAAGCAAGAGGCTTTTTGCAGTTAACCCAACCCTGTGACCTGCTCTGAATTACCTCTGATTTGAAGGCAGTTTAGTTAACTACCAAACTGCCCCTTGCATTAATTGGAATCAAATTCTCCTGAAATGTGGGTGCACAATAATTCCTATTTTGCCTCCTTAATGACTCTGTACATACTCTGTTACACCTTAGAGCGAAGGTACTGGTGAGACACAGGTGGAGAAGGTTGGTTTGTAGTGATCACCTTCTCGAATCTGGTTTTCTTTGCTGAACGTTTTCAAAGTGTCAGCATCCAGTTATCCTGGCAGTTGTCTATACAGAGATTAGTGACTCCTTGGTAAAAGTGCTTTCTCGTTATTAAGAGAAACAGTTTATTCATCACTGGTTTCTGTTTTACCTATGCTATGATCAAACTCACTTTTGTCCATCTTTCAGCATCTGGAAAAGCAGGGTAATAGGCATGAGCTCTGTCTCATTTCTCCTCATTACTGATTGCAAAGTTCATATCCAACCTGTGTGCAGAGTGGTGGTCCTGGTCGCTAGACAGGCACTTCTTGTTTGCGGACTAAATAAAACCTTATATATGGCCCTAGTCAAGGGCTGCAGTAGGATTTTGTATTGATGCCACAAAGGAACTGAGCAGGTAATAGAGGAAGGCTGTCTTTATAGCAAACTGTACAAAATGGCATAGGCAGCGGCTAAGTTATCAGCTGGATTTTAGACTCAGGCAGGGAGCTCTGGGGTATTTTTCTGAAAGGATTACTGCTCCAGTGTCCCTGTGAGCCAGGCTCATCATCCTACCCTGGGCCGCTCCATGCTGTCACTGTGTTAGCCCACAGAAGTCACGGGCAACTGCGGCTGCACTGACGTGACTCCTGCAGTGCCCTACAGCGTCSAGGGGATCAGCTCTGCCACTACAGCCAGGATCAGCTTCTCTTGCAAGTCAGATTACTCCATCGCTCTATGGCAATGCCTCCTTACTTCTAGCCACAAACTATTGCATTGTGCAGAATAGGCAGCAAGGGGATGTTTGAAGAAGTTATGTTTCAGAAAAGAGGGATATTTGATGGAACATCAGTGCCAGTTACTTTCAACAGTTTACCAAATTACAACTATTTTATAAATCCTTTCTTATGGCAAGAATAAATAGCAACTGAAAAAGGAGCATCAACCAGAATTGTGCCTGGAGAGCTGGTATGTTGCTAGAGTCTCCATCCTTCACTATACCTGCTGGTTTTGTCACTTCTATAATTAGACTATCAGAGACACATGGCACGTATCCCATCTCCTTCTTCTGCAGGCTGACCTGCCAACTTAGGGGACGGTGTGTATGAGAGATATTCTGTGCCTTACTTCCACAACTGATGCAGAGGCAGAGGCTTTACAACAGCATCACTTATGTTGACCTAGGGGACACACGGACATGCTTGTACACAGCAATTGTTATCATTTTGCTACCCTAATCATTCCTTTTGCTTACGGCCCTCTAGGTTTTTAGAAGAAGCCAGATTAGTGGTTATATTTAAGATAGACATTAAATATAACTTTTGGTAAATGAACAACACCTCTTGAAAATCCTGCTAGGAATTTTCCCCAGGGTATTTCCTTTGGGAGAACCTAACTCAATTTTGGTGATTTAAAGGTTCTGTCTAGTTCTTTTAAATATTCCTTTGACGTTGTATTGCTCTGCTTGTAATAGATTGTTATTGCCCTATATTGAGTTTGCAGAGTGAAGGTAAATCTTTTGTGATGTGATTGTGCTACCCCCAAACTCAATATTGTTCAGAGGTCCTTTATAACTCCCTGGTTTCACTGCAACAAGCGGGACAAATTTTCATTTTTACTCTTTTAGATTTTTATTCTCTGTTCTGAAACTCTAAGGGACTATATTTACAGGCAACATCTAGTGCACTTTTCATGAACTGAGAACTCAAATGCCATGGTGGGACCACTGTTGTTCCCTTTCCCCCAACCACTGATTTACAATATATATATAGGGAGAGAGAAGGAGAGAGAGAGGACGTGCGTGTCCTGGCATCCTATGTAGTATTTCTAATACTGTAGAAAACCAAAAAGCTTCCAGTTCTGATATCAAGTATATCATGGCAATTCTTGCTTTAGAAATATGTAACATATACATTTTCATATAATATTACCAGCCTAATTTCTTATATTGGTACTATAGGTATGGTAACTAGCTACATACTACAAAAGACATGTTGATGTAGGTAATGAGCAAGTGGCAATCAATATACTATACAATATATAGCTATGCTTTTTCTGTACTGTATGTATACATGCAGATGCATACTTAAACACACATACAGTGGAAAATTTGCCTATTTTTACATCTGCCCAAATGGCTTTTTTGAGAACCCTTCCTAGATGGACGAGTGGAATTTTGCAAGCTTGGTGTCAGGTACAAGCACACAATGCTGACATCTACAGGTCAGGAAACCTTTTCTTTTTGATATTATCGGCCCAAAATGTCCTGAAAGCATTTGCAACCTCTGAGTGCACAGGACTCTGGCACAGGTCTTGACTTTCTTCCTAGGTTGCATGCACAGAGCCAGTGAGAGCACCCGCTTGGCTCCCCAGCTCCTGTCTCAGATTGCCAAGAACCCTCTGGGTCACGGAGGGTAGCCCTAAGCCCGATTTTGAAGTAGGCTTTGCAATTGCATTTCAACAAATGCGCATGACAGTCCCAACTCAAGAGCACCACCCCTTGCTCTTGTTCATCACACACCTTGTGTCCGAAAGGCTCCCCTGCTGCCTGATTTCCTAATAGAGGTTTAAATAATAAAAACAAGCAAAATTTTAGAGGCAGATCGCATTTCTTAAATGAGGCAACCCACATATTAAATTCCCTCTCCCCTCTTTTTAGAATATTTGGTAATGACAGTGAATGTAGGATGGGGGTTTTAAAATTTTGTCAGGGAATTAGTGTATTTTTGTATGAGGATATTTTCATTTTGCATTCTGCCAAGTAGCTTACTAGGCAGAAAAATAAATTAAAGAAAACTCTCAGCTTATGGAGGGATCTTTTTAATTGTCAACTGTCCCCAAAGTCTTTGTGTTTCCCTAAATGCTTTAACCCCTTTTAATGTTCAGGTTTAATTTGGAAAGCCACACAGACTGCACAGGCAGTGTTTCTTCTGAGGAAAAAAGGAGCATTCTTTTTTTCTCATCTTTGTATTAGCAAAAAATATCTGTACTGCTTAAGGCTATTTAGGAGAGAGACTCAACATTTATGCAGGTTAATAAAGCAAAGAAAGAAAATAGTTTGTCACTATTGTGTAGCTCTTTTCATTTCGGTTTTCAGTTGGGGTCTCTTTTTTTGTGTGYGCACATACTTCTGGGGAGGTAGGATTTCATTAGAAATGCTAAAGAAAACCAACCTTAATTAGGCTGAAACACATCAGTAAACTCAAGCTTGCTGGCGCTGAGTCATGTAGTGTGAAAGGCAGATACACTGGGGTCAGTCATGGCGAGTTAGTGGTTTAGTAAGACTCCCATGAGTCTACCTCTCAAAACTATAAGCAGTCAGCAAGACAAAATAGCCTTGATCAGGATTCAAAGTCATGCCTCTCTGGACAGGACAGTTAGCTACACTTTTCTGCCTACTAATGTTGCAATTATTCCTGGTGCTCTTTGTATCCTGGGTCTCTTATTCTAAAATGTTTGGCTCAAACCCTTTTCCCAGGTGAGTGTGCTTTGACTTTCTGTAAGTTAAAGGTCCTTTGTGAGATGGGGCTTTGACTCAGAGAACACAATCTGCGAACATTTTATAAGACGTTTTGGGCTAAAATACGCTCCGACATTCAGGCAGACACCCCATGCAGTACAGGCAGTGCTGGCCGGGCCAACAGACGTACCTGCAGCGTACCAAAGACCTTGGGGTGAAGTAGGCTGAATTTTTACAGAGACCCTTAAAACATTTAGAACACAACAAAAAACTATTTTTTTTTTTTTTTAACATGCCCAGCTGAAAAACTGAGACTTTGGACTTGTTGGGAACGCTTGTAGAAGAGTGGAGATTGACACTCATCAAAGTCCCAGGTTGGATGCAGTGAGGGTGTCTGTGTTTGGTATTGGGCCACAGATGTTACAAAGGGGATAATGTCCTCACCCAGACCAGTAACTTGGCTAGATTCAGTCCATTTCAAATACTGGGACTCCATTCCAACAAGAACAAGGGATTTAAAAACAAAAGTCTCTTGAGGGTACAATTTCTTATTTGGTAGCTTTCCTCTGGTCACAAAACTGAAGCTATCTTGGGAGGGAAGACGAGAAGATCTAGAGCAGAGATTGCTGGGCATTCACATGAATTTTGGAGCAGAGGCTTGGCAAAACAAATGGAAAAAAARAAAAAGAAAAACTTTCAATGCTACTCTCAGAATTCTGGGTTCTGCAATAATGTGAATTGACAGAAATGCCTGTTATCAAACTGAAAAAATACCAATGCTTTGAGGCTGTTCCTGTTGCATGGATCAGCACTGCAAAGTGTTGGCAGCTAGTACCTGAACAGACCCAACTAAGATAGGCATCCACAAAACCCCAAATGTGTTCCAATCCTACCTATCTATTTCCTGAACATAAAGCAACAGACTCACCAAAAAAACCCAAAACATCCTTGCATCCTCAAGAGTTTTTGCTTCCCCTAAGAAAGCAAAAGAAGAAAAGGCATGTTCCAGTGTACCCGCTGACGTGACTGGAGAAACCACAGAAACAACCCTGGAAAGACTTCAGGGGAAGGTTTATTGGACTATAAGAAGCTGCCCAGATTACTGCAAGGAACATGGTAAAAGTGCAAGATGCTATTGGAGACAACCCCCAGCACGGGCCAGTGGAGTAAGGCTCCTGGGGACGCACGGAGAAAAAGGGGCCCCAAGGCCAGTTTTGCCTATTTTGTTGGTTTTTTACTTCCATATCTATGTAGAGATCTCTCTGGCTGATGTTTATCTTTCTTTGTAGTGATTTTATCGCTGCTACATAACACATCCCAATGCATTAACAAAAGAATAAAGCTGCTGGGACAATCCAGCTGATCACCAGGCTCCAATACGCCGAGCTGCCATCATCTGTCTTTTCACTGAGTGCCTTGGCTGAAAGGAAGCTGGAAATAAGAGGCGAGAAGCTAGTGCCCAGTGACACTGCAGGGACCACAAGAGGAAGATCACCTAACGCATTTTGCTTTCTTATTGTTAACTTTGTCTGATCCCGAAGTACAGGTGCTGGTAGGTGAGTTTTCCTAGGGTGACTCCCCCTCTTCACACTCTGCATTAACTCCTTCGCTGCCCCATGGCGACAGCTGTCATGCACCCCATGTACAGCATTTTGAGAAGTTATGCGGAAAATTGACAAAGAATTTACAAAAATCTTCCAATGGTGAAGAATTTAGGATGGCAGAAGTACACTGAAAACAAGAAAGATTATAATTTCAGTTTTCCTGGAGCCTGCCTCCTTTGGGTCACATATGTGCAATAAAGGTTAGTGATTTTGTTTCCTAAGGAAAATCGTAGCTTAATTTACACAAAATGGAATTTCTGAATTGTGAAATTATTCTTTCTGCAATGGGTAGCAGAGAAATAAAATCAAGCATCACCTTTCCCTCCTTTACGGGTCCTTTCCCCCTCTTCCCCAGCCTTCGTGGGATCTGTTTTTCCAAAGAGTTAAACTGGGTGGTTCTCAGGGGTTTACAAGAGGCATAACTATTCCTGAAAAACAATCTGATACATTCAACTTAGCAAGGCCCTGCTCTTTCCCTCTAATCTTTCAGCAGGACCCAAGGGAGGCTAAAGCTGAGATCAGCCTATTCTCCCCTCAAACTTTGATTTGCTATTAAATTCCGCCTAATGATGATGACTTTGCCATCTCACGTTCATCAGTGGGCTATGCACAGAACAATGCGGGCCCGGCGGCGTATAGAGGGACATTGTTCCTGCCTCCCGGTTGCTCTGTTTGAGCAGCATCACGTGAAAATCCTCATACACGAGAGACATGTAAAACCAGCAAGCGGTATTACTCTCCAGGGTGTGACGGTAACTCAAGTCATACCTTGTGCATGGGCGTTTGTATTTATGTGATCTCCTGTTGAGTTTAGAAAACAAAAACAAAACCTACAAAAGAATAATGTATAAGGAAAGACCAGAGAACTCAGTGGAAAATGAAATGCAACGCTGTGATGGAGGAGTCTCATGCACATCCAAGTGACTTAATGATCTGTGCTAAAATACTATACCTCAATTTGTATGGCTGTGCATGGCAGAAGACAGTTTTTATAGCCTTTTAAATCCCTGATTCCTCACTGGCTTATAAATAGCACAGCCTTTAGCAAGTCGGCGCGTTCCCCATTACTACTAACCACTACACAAAAATTCACATGCAGATTTCTTTGCCATTTTACAAAAGTGCCCTAGCCAGGAACAGCACTCATTACTCCAAAGAATAACTCAGTTTTCTTTACTGTCCTCAGAGTTTATCCATTTCTGTCTGAGATTTCCCAAGCAGACATATGTGCGTGTATATCTCATGCGATATCCTCAGGGTGCCGCAACACAAGCCGCACAGATCGTGCTGTGGTCGAGGTCGGCACGCACAGCAGCACTGTCCCTGGGACTGCGGGACAGTCAGAAGGTCAGGCAGGTGGCCAAAATCCTCTTCTCTACCTGTATTATTCCACCAGGTACCAGCCCTACCGTACTGTAATAAGGACCACAGTTTGCAGTATTTGTCGATCTGGTTTTTTTACATCCCTATTCTGCACTTCCAAAGTTATGGGTAGGCCATTACGGGTGCACATGGTAAGCAGCAGGAGCTGAATCTTGCGTGTTGCTTTAGTAAACACAAGCAAGAAAACAACAAAAGCCTTACATTTTCTAGACTCACTTCCCTCTTCACACACTGTGTAACTCTTTCACTGCCCTGCTCCAATAAATTACATGCTCAGTACATGAGCATGGTAAACTCTCTGGGGAAATATCGACAAAGACTGGGAAGCACTAGTCCTGGAATGAAGCATTTTCGGTGCTAGCAATTGCTTGGAAACTACAAGGATTCTGTGTCTTTCCATCATTCCCTCAGCTCTGTCTCTAAAAAACAAACCCATACCTTTAACAACAAATTCAGTTTCATTGTTTCAAACCTTTTTCTAAACTGCTTTTGCAACAAAACTAACTAGTTCAGTTTTCTATTCACTGAAGTGCACGCAGCTACTCAAACTAGGTGCTTTTTTGAGCTGGAGCCTGAATGTGTTAGTTCATCTTTTACCAATCTGGCTCAAAGAGTATCCACTGCAAACAGGAGTTGTGTGCCCTTTATTTCTCTTTCTGCTTTTTTTACAGTAGCGAAGACATTTTTAAACATTTCATATAAGATGTTCAACCCAAAAAAGCAGTTCATTACCCAGAGGCAGCAGCAAAACGAAGTAGAAGGAAAGTAAAAGAAAAACCCTAATGCCATGCATCAAAAAGTATTAGACATTTTTAKGTTGCTCTGCATGCACGCCCATCAGCTTGACTCAGGAACACAATGTCTAAAATCATGCTAGCATCAACATTGCTTAGGGACAAAGAAATCCATTCCCCCAAGTGCAAAGCTTAATCTGATTTTTCTCACAAAGGCTATTATGAGGTTTTCACTTGAGTCACTAAAACAAACTGATGGGAACATCAAATCAGGTACTAGACCCAAATTTACTGAAAATCAAATTTTAACAGGTTTGTGGAAGTTTAGCATACAGTAATTAATATCAAGAATAATTGATCAGAAATAACAGGTGAAAATAGAACTTTATCCACAGGAATATTAATATCACCAAAATAACCAAGGTTGAAGCTACCTGTCCATTTATGAAAGGACTTAACGTAGGCTCACATTTAGTGAGGGCACTGAAATCTGTGCTCATTAGATCACAAAATACTGTAACGATACTACCCTCACAAGGGAAGAGAAACTGAACTTCAGAAGCTGGCTTTTTTTTTTATTATTGGCTAAAAGGTCTTTTAGTCCTTTTTCTGATTATACCAACAAAAGAACAAAGAAAGATCTAAGTACTGGCAAAGAATGTTCTAACCCATGTTCCCGTCAAAGGGAAACAAATTACTCTGCCCTTATCTCTGAAAGGAGATCCAGTCTCAGAGTAACTTGGCCTCATCCAAGGACGTGCCCAGTACCAAAAAGGAGAGCTCCAAAGTGAAAAGGAAACCATTTGGCTTTGTGATTATTTTTATTACCTGCTACATCCTTTTCCATATCAGACACTCACGTGTTAGGATTCATTTACCTAACTGGTCACAATTTCTCTCCCTTTTTAAGACAGTGACAAATAAACCTCAGCTCACTTTGCGTGCCTCTCTCAGCCATTTTGAAAGATAAGGCACAGCCCTCCTGCGGGATGATCGCTCAGGTGTTTATCAACCAAATGCCAGAAGAGAGAGTGTGTGGGCTAGTGAGTGCGAGGAGCAGTGCCTGATCAAAACCTGCCTTTGGAAGGAAAGTGCAGAGCCCCCATGAAATGCCTTTGCTTCTGCGGTTGCCATTTCATTCTTCTGTTTGGCTTATTTTCTCCGGTTTCTCAACTGCTTGCTCCACAAGCCTGTTTTGTACTTTGGAAGGTGACTGCAGTACTTTGAGCAACCTATCAGACCTGAGGTCTTCCAATGATAGCAATTTCAGTTGGATACCAGGCAGCTCTGTTAAAGCAATGGATCTGCACAGCTCACATAGATGAGTCCCTGCTTGCCATGTGGGCAGTTTCTCCCCCACCTTCCCTAGGACAAGCGAGTCCCATCCTCATTCCCGAAACACCCTGGTTTCAACCCCACACATGTTACTTCCAGTGACCTTGTTGGTGGCCCGTGATGGATTTCACACCGAAAATTAAATTCCAGTTTATCCTGCATGGAAGCATCACTCCTATTACCACTTCTGCTTAGCTCAAACCGTCTAATACTACGCTAACACCTTGACTTGTCTTTGCAACAGGGGCAGAAAGTGGCATTTCTTTACTACGTAGAAATAGATAGGCAAAAGCCACTTACAATAACTATACAGATTAATGATTCCTCAACATCTAAAGCCAACTCGCACTGTTGGTTACATTCATGCAATTACACTGAAGCCGGGACAGGTAACAGAAACGTGAAATGACATTGCTGGCCTTTAGGAAACAACGTACCTTTTAAATATAGGTCTTTAAATGGTCTTTGAACAAAATATAACTGCTTTGGTCAAGAATATATCAACTATTCTTCTTTTTTTTTTTTTCCCCTTCATTTTGCTTCTTTGTTTTTTTGGCAGAAGTGTTTGCAATTAATAATTATTTCATAAAGCAAATGTTATTTCAGATCGGAGGCAAATTTCAAAACCCTAGCCAACCTATTAATCATAAAAATCTAAAAATCCTAAACTTTGGGTCAATTGTTTGCTGTGCAGGAGAAGTAAAAAGATTGCTGTAATATCATGTTTTCTTCCATCTTTCACTCATCTTTCAAAACTCAGATGTGAATGGATTTTTCTCCTCTCAAAGCCTCTCCCCTTTAAATGCTTGTTGTCTCTACCACTGATCAAGTTTCTGAGAAATGACTTTATGTAAAAGATTGAGCAAGATAAAGTTGCCACATTTCGTTTTATCTTTTTGGTTGAATTATTAGGACTTAAAGTTGTGGTGACAAGACTGCTGCCTTCTAATAGGCCTTGTTGCCATGGGAGTGGGCTTTTTGAAAAGAACAAGGCCCACGGCCACCAAGACCTTTTTTTGCTATTATTTCCATCCTCAGCCAACACAGAAATCCTTAGTCACAGACAGGAAAATGTGGTGTAGTATACACGGTAACACTTGCTGACAGTGAAAAACAAAAGGGGTGGAAACTAATACTGCAGAAAGCTGAATTGCATCACAGCTACAAGAAAAAGCATTTCTCTTCTGTAAAAGAAATGCTTTGTGCATCCAAACAATTCCCTCGCTCTGGGTCTCTTTGGAGATAAAAAGGAAAGAGGGCTGTCATCGTACAAAGTAGGCATTTTGGAACTGACAGGAATCTATCTTCCTCTGGGAAAAGAAAACACCATGTGGCAAAAACAGGCAGAGGAGAAAAAAGCGTCTGCCAGTGGTCCACCAGCTCTGGTGCCCAGCCACCACCTACACCTGGAGCGGGATTAGCCACACAGAGGGGATTAACGGGGAAGGATTGCTGTTGGTGTGGACAGGGAGACCTGCTTCTGCCACCCCCATACCGAGAAATGCCTTCAGTCGAATAAAGAGCATTTAAAGCCCAGCTGGTGGACTCCATCCAGAATCACCCACGGGAATACAAAGATCAGGGGACAGGTTGGGAAAATCTGGTGCCTTTCTGTAGGCAAGCGTTTCACAGGCTTAATGTCTGCATTCAGTTAAACCTTTAATTAAAGAGGTCTATCAGGTAAAACTCTGACTGCAAACTAATTTTTGCGATTTAGCACGTTCCACATGTGTGAAGACTGATTTGTCTGTAGTTCAGCAAAGCACATTGCAGACTTCTGGTAGGAGAGATGTAAATATAGTGTGGTGGCTGATGAAAACTGTAAACAGTTTACCTGTGTGACAGACGTTCACTATTATTTTCTACTCACAGCAATTAAAAAAAATCAGCTTTATTAATACCTAAGTATTCTTCTTTTTGAGGAAGATTTTAATTTAGCTGCAGTCTAAGACAAAAAAACATCGGAAAGCTAGAAAGGGAGATCTCCATGGATCCCACTGAAGACAGTTATCCATGCATTCTATCCAGCTTTTATAAATCCAACAAAAATCATAAGTGGTATGCTCCTCAGGAATTTCCCATATCAAAAATAGGCTTATAAAAGCACAAAAATATTTTTGAAAGAATGCATCAGTAGCAAATTGCAACACAGACACTGACATGAACACGTACACGCTTTCCTAAGAAGCTATCTTTCCAGACAAAGGGTAAAACAGAAATACACAAACAAATTAGTATGAAAGAGTACGTTGAATTGTAAAATCCATCTCATTTGGCAACACCAGGTTGCTCTCAAAAAATACTCTACTTGGTTTATCCAGTCAAGTTTTAAATGATGGTGCACTTATTCTTCCTGTGCAGCCTCAGCACAGCTCTGAATATGGCATGTTTATTTGAAACCAGGTATCATAGCAAGAAAAGACTTCATTTTTATTCCCCAGAACTAGAAGTTAAAATCAAAATGTTTCCCAAAGAAGCCATCATATTCAACGCCTTTTGCAATTTTCAAATTCTTTTCAGCAAACTCCCAGGACGAGGGATTGGACACTGCCTCCCCTGTAGTGCTCTCCTGAGCACAGGTTTGCTGTATTGGGGCCAGTTAAAGCCCAGTGTTGAAGCAAAGGGTAGCAAGTCACCTCTGCCTCCCATGTCTTCAAGGATGATTGCCTTGTTTGAAATTCAAGCCCCGCAATTGTGACAAATGGTACTCTGATTCTGCAGTGTGTCTCCTGCAAGTACCTCAGTAACATGCTTAGACCTTGGAGGGGTAAAGCCTCCACGGGGCAGTAACCCACACACCTTAGCTGAGCCTTATGGCGGGAAGGCAGGGAAGCTGCTGCTGACATGTAAAAAGTGACTTATCTTAAAAAAAGAATAAGAAGAAAAACTCAAACCAAAACATCAAGACCAGCATTGTATTGCACACCAAGATGCAACAAGAACAAAAAAAAAGAACTGACGCCATTGCTTTCTCTTCCTGCTTGTGTTGCCACCTAACAAACTGATACATAAGTAAAGTTACTGGGTAGAAAGTGCCTCTAAAGTGTCATCCCTCCCTCCTTGGGAAACAATATTCAAAAATAACCAAAATATAAAGAATTTTTTTTTTTTCCCAACTCTGGTCCTTAGTCCCCACCTTTAAAGCAACAGCACCAAGAAGAAAAAAAACAAACACCTTTACTTTACTGTTGCTTTTTGGAGGGTGAAAATTGTTTCACCTGTCTGGGATAATCTACCTGAAATTTTAAAACATCTTAACAAATGAGCTCAGTTAAAGCCAGGTTTATCAAAAAGAGAAAGCTTGATGAATATAAAAGAAACAAGATATTCAATRTATGCCAGCTATTTACTGCAATATGGCTCCTTAACGCTTAGCTCTTCCCATTTTTGCTGATTGGCAATCCTACTTCTTATCAACAGAATGGGATTTTTTTCTTCACATGCCAGAAAAATTTACTACCAAGTCGTCTGAAATTAAATTGTAATCAATGGTATTACTGCAGTTCGCACTAGAAGAAATTGTTTAGGATGTCACCAAAGGGCATAGTCCTGGCAAAGAGTTTAATCAGGCAAAATTACTGCTTACTAGTAGTTTGTTATAAGAACTGCAAGAATGTGTAAATCTGTAGGTAAATGGAGCTGTTCCGTTGATACATCTGCGGATCTATACCAGTTTAGTTGGATAAAACCTTAATACTCTGTCTTGAGCAGTTGACCGTGAGCAACTTTTATTTCCTATGAGCAAACAAACAGTTGCATTGAAATAAGAGACTCATTTTTAATTGGACAAGCAAGCAGCTGATACTGCAGGTCAAGCTGGATGGATCAAGGCATCTCAGCAGCTCTGGAGAATGGGCCAGAGCAAGTCTCCTGGAGCAGAGTCGGGAGGTGGATGTGGGTGCTCCACAGGAGGGCCCCTGGGATCACAGGGGTCTGTAGACAAGGCAGTTTCTTTTCCTTTCTCTCTCCATCTCCCACTATCAATCTGCACCGCTCCTGCAACATCCTCCTTCTCCTCTTACATATGGGGCACCCATCTTCAGTTAACACCTTTTGCTCAGAGGTGACTGTATTTGCATTTACACCCCTACAAAATGTTCTCTTGATTTTCAGTCTCCAGTGCATCCCCCAGTCACTTTCAGGCATCTGCGAAGTTTTTGGGAAAAGGGTTGTAGAAGGCATTGGGGCTAGGAGGAAAGGACCAGATATACTGTTAAGAGAAGAGTCAGGACCACAGGACTTTCTACTCCTGCATCCATGGGAAAGGGCACATGATAGCTGTTGATGCTTGGGATAAAATGTGAAGTACTGGTATTACTATCAGCTATTATATACATGACTAATTCATGCTTCAAGTGTAAATAGGTAGTTCATAATGAAACAATAAGCTGTCTCTGAACCCTTGCTTACTGTTAAATGAATGCAATGTTTAGTCAAAAAGTATAAAGAGAAAGAGTAGGTGTTACAATGTAAAATAATTCTGATGGCTGTCTTAATCTATTTTTAGAATATATTTAAAAATATGCAAGCAAAATAAAGTCTCTAAGTAATGACAAAGCAAATCAAATAAATGAGGTTTATGACACGTAGATAAGTCACATACTGAAGAAGGATGTGTATTTTAAGCATTAAAAGATTGTATAGGGAATTGAGGACTGGAAAGTACTGGTAAGGTATTCACTAGCTAAGGAACATCACGGTTCTCTGCTTACTTTTCTTCTAAGTACAAAGAAAAACATCAATTCATTTCCTCAAATGTCTGTGCGTACAGTGTTATTCCTCATATACACAATGTTGTTCTTCCCACTAAAGGACGTATTTCATATTAGAAATACTTGCTAATATCAACAAAATGCCAGCAGTTTTCTTGAGAGGCCCTGGGAGGTGCCTCTAATTCTCTAATCCTAAATTACATAGACATCACTTCAATTTAATTTATGTAGGAGAAATGTCAAGTGTCCATGAGAGTGGACCTCCTGGGAAGCATTCAGAAATGTAGATGTAAGGCCCATGCCTGTTCCTATGTAATCACACACACCCTTAGACACAGAGACTTGAAACTTAGTAGGGGTATTCTCTTGATCCTCACCTTTTTCCAGGTATTTATTTCAGAACTGCCTTCATTTTTAGGGCTCAACTTACACTTAGTATCGGTCTTCTAAGGTAGTTTCATAAGGATCTGGATATAGCACTTTGTAAAGAAAATTGTCAGGCAGACATGTCTATAAATGTCACTGTAATAAGTTCCACCGATATTTCCAACTATGCTCAGGTGTCTGAACATTTATACCAGACGCTTCCTCGCGGACCCCAAGTGCCTCCCGTGCAAGTAAACAGCTAAACAGATCCACATTTCCATCTTACCTCCTGCCTCCACACCCCTACAAACACATGTTTTTACACCAACTTTCTTCTTTCCTCTGAGGGGATGGTGTACTGGGGGGAAGCACAAATAAAAAGCCATGGTCTTTAAATTTGATTTGAAGGTGGCGAGTTTTGTGGTGGTTTTGATCTCCTCCAGGCATTCCATAATCGTGGGCCAAGTTGCCTAGAGATCTTTGTCTCCCACACTTCCAAGTCTCTCTGTTGTGGCTGACAGATCCATTGTTTTGGAAGCATGTAGCTGTCATGGGAGGTCATGATCTCCCAGGCGTGAGGCAGTCCCTTCCCTACTTTGGGTTGGGCTTTGAAGATAAAAATGGTAAATTTGAACTTGGGCGCGAGTGCGTTTGATAGAAAGTCTTCCCTTTCGCTGCTTGAAAGCTTGTGCCAGTAGGCAGTGGGCATCACAACAGCAAACCACAGATTACGATGATTGTTATTAATGTTATGGTTTAATAGCCGAAGTCAGCTGGGTCAGGGCCCATGGTGCCTGCGATAGTGCAAACATACAGTAAGGGTCAATCACTTAGCCAAAGGACTTACATTTGACCTTTATATTCCTTCTGTTGCATCCCCTAACTTGTCACCAAAAAAAGTCCACARTGACATCAGTGTAATGTCAATGTGATATCGCCTTATAAATTTAATCTGAGGATGAAAACTGGAAGTTCCTGAAAGTAAATCCCATGCAAACCATTTAGAAATATAGACATGATGCTCATGCCTGCTCCTATATGGTAAAATTAAACAAAACCCACACCAAACATGTTTATATTACACCACTGGTGTGGACTCTGTGTCTTCCTACATTGTGTCCGTAATATATACCATTTCAGGGCATATTACCTCCCTCTGCAAAGGGAAGGTAACATAAATATAAATATGGGCAAAATTTGCTGCCACTAAGCTAACAGGCATGCGCTCAATTGGTCCTGATGGAGCCCTTCCTTATGGTTTTCTCAGGAACCAACCCTGCCGCTTGTCATGCAACTTCATTTTTTTTTTTTTTTTTTTTTCCTTCTCCTTCCTACGCTCATGCTCTGTCATCTACGGGTACCAGCAGAGTGGATTAGAGCTGCCTGTCAGCTTTCCCTGCCTGTGCGAGCTCACAGAATAGCCTGGGCTCACAGTGTGCTGGCCCTGCTCCTGCTCCTCTTGGCAGAGCAATAAGCTCCGGTTGCTGGCAGTGCGTCCCCCTGGCACACGACAGATGTGGGGCTGCCCTTCCCCTGGTGCAGCTGGGTAGCCCAACAACGGGACCGGGTGGGTGCTCCCCCAGCTTTTTCTGCTGTTATACTGGAAGAGGAATAAAGCATGTTTATAGCTGTATATCAGTGTGCATATGAAGGACCGAACCGGTGCAACCACGCCGGAGTAAAGCAGAGTAAAATAAATACAAAAAAATTCTACAAGGTTTAAAAAAAAAAAAACCACCTTTAAGTTATGTTGGCTCAAAAACTGGTTAATGCTGCCTGCACCCAACATCACGTTCCTGCCTGCTCCCCAGCCTGCGTCAGCAGCTCGGGGTTCACTGARTGCTGACACTTGGTCAGATAACCGGAGAGCCAGGACTGGAAAAAAGCAAGCTGCAAAGGGAAGCATTTGTGCTCCAGCCTGCTCTGAGCCACCTGAAAGAATCTGCAAGGCAATTCCTCTGCTGGCCACTGTCACACATGAAAGCTGCTGGATTCCCCGCTTTCAAAATAGACTCGCCCAATATGCACCCTCTTGTATCGAGAGCCACAGCTATACACATTAATCAACAAACACTGCCTAAAATCTAGACTACTGCTGGAAAGGCAACCTGTTGCTGGCCTGTTATCCTAATGGGCAAACCCCATCCTTCAGGGAGAGCAGGCGTGCCACGCTCGGGGCCGTGCAGGGGGCTGGCAGCCTCCCGGCACGCGACATYGCTGCCCGGTACTGCTACAGGCACGCAGAGAGCCTGCAACAGCCCTGCGCCAGAGGCGGGGTTGGGAAAGAGCCGGCCACTAAAACCCCTCTGTATCCTCAACGGTATCCTGAACTGCAGCATACAAAGATCAAAATCTCCCTCGACCAGGTAGTGTTACTGCCTTACAAAGCCACATCATCTGCTCTCACACCAGGCAGACGAGAACATTTAGTAGATGTCTCTATAATCTACTTAGATTTATAGTAGATAAGTGCAGTCATCTCGGGGGCCAGTTTGGGTGAATCGGGAGGAAAGGAACCTTACTGGCATCGTTCATCCCTTGTTCACTCATAAAAAGTTTCATTTAGCTAAGCTGCCAGCCACTACTTATTCACGTGGTTTACAAAATCCATAGATAAGTTGTCATTTAGAGATGGAAGTGTTGTTAATCATTAGAACCAAAACTAACAAGGCACTGTATCATTCATCCTCACCAAGAAGATGTACTTGGCAGATGCTGCRGGTAGAGGTAGTTCAAAGTGCTGAAGGAAGCCTTACCCAGTCAACTAAAGCCTCCCAGGAGGAGCACTTGCTAAGCTTTTCAGGATGCACACTGGTTCTTAACAAGGGGGTAGGTTTTGTGGTGCTTCCCCTTCCTCAAATGCATATCTGCACAGAGAGAGTTACTCTCACCAAAGTCCAGAGCAGCCTTTTTCCCTCACTGGGCAGTGTTTGAAGGTCAGCATGCTTGGGATGAGGCGGCTGCACCACAACTGAAATTTGAAATAGGAACCCAAACTGAAATAGCCCAGTCAGTATGGTGGAGCAGAATATTTTGGCTTGGGGACAAACGTTGTGGATTTATATTTTAATTTGCCAAAATGTCAAAAATCACTACAGAAGRTGTTAATGAAAATATGAAATCTATTAAAAAAAAAAAATCAACACAAAAAYGAAGAACACTCCATTGGCTTTTCTTGTCAAGAGAAGGGGAATAACATAGCTTCTGCCCAGCTTTGCTTGCATCAGTATCTAGCAGGCATGAATGGCACAACTTTTCTGCTTTTTTCTTCTGCCTTTTTCTGCTTGTACAGAACAGGAGCATTAGTACTTGCAAGTACAATAAGAAATAAAGAAATGTTAGTAAAAAATTAATAGTTTACAAAGCTGAATTACTTAGTGTAAAAATTGTCATTCCTGCTGTCAATTTTTATTTCAACCATATTAGGCGATTTTTTTTTTAGGTTAAAAAAAGGGATTAGTACTGAGTTTTAGATTTTAAAAATAAAAATTCATCCATTATTCAAGTAATTAATTACTTGATGAGTAACACTCCTTGGAAGCTACTTCACTGCATTGTCATTGTTTCTGTTTTGTAATCCTGCCTTCTCCTKCTCTTTTATGGTATGAGATCCTCTGAAAATGAGGCAGCTTTGGGTAGCCTGGGGTCCAGAGTTTTCCAGATATGGGAGAAGACAGGAATTATTACCTGGCATGGAAAGGGACCCTGAACACCAGGAAAAGAGTCCACATATTAGTGGTTGAAGTGGAACTGTGGTGGAGAAGTGGGGAAAAGAAACCTGATGCGGAGGAGATGATGCCTTTTGTGATATCCTCATGTGCGAACAAAGGGACGGGGGCAGCGTGGAGAGCTCTCAGCTACAGCTTCCAGTGACCCACTTGCTCTGGCAGGGCCTGAATTTGTTGACCTTCAGCGTCTAATTCAAATGTTAACTAAACACTTAGGCTGAGTGTGAGGAGGCTGTTTGGAGAGCTTTGTCCTCTGAATTTTTATTTCGCCCATTTATTCAGTTCAGTCTCTTCGGGTTTATAGCACAGGTACTTGTGAAGATCAAAACTGACAGGCTGCAGTGCAAAAAGAGGACACGAAAAAATAACTTCTTCAGAGCAGAGACTTGGAAAAGGGAGTCTTGAGTTCTATGGGACAGGAAAATGCAGAAAAAAGTAGCTCAAATCTCAACCATGATAGCTCAGTTTTGTTATGGCAATAAATAACTCCCTTAGTCTCTCCTTTAGTTTAATGTACGTTAAATGCAAAACTAATTTTCATAGGTGAAGTCAAGAAACACCGATTCTTTGAGAAGTAGGCTGGGATGAAAGGAAATGAGCTCACCTGACAAAGTACAGCAGAAAGGTTCAAAAAAAGAAATGGAAGAGGGAAAACCCCCCAGCAGAGAGGAATCGGGAGAGGTCTGCCAGAAAGACCGATATTCTGAACATCTGGCTTTTCAGTTGTTGATATATTTTATGTATCTTCCATTTTTTTTTGACGAATTCTTTTATAGCCAAAAGTACTTAGGGAGTTTTTCATCCCTAAAACTCAAGGCAGACAAAATGCTTTCTCCCTTTTAAATGGAGGGGAAAGTGATGCACAGGTGCAGTCATTTGTTCAAGATCCCCCAAGGAAGTCGCTGACAAAGTCAATTAACATCTTGTCCACTCAACCACAGTGCCCTGCAGAGAAGGCGCTTCTATGTGATGTGGGTCAAATTCATTGTACAAGCCATACCCACAGATATTTTAAGTCTATTCCTCAAAAACATGGATAAGGCACAGATAACTTTTTATTTCCAAATATTCCAAAACTTCATCCTAGCTCAGAGCTTCATCTTGTGCCAGTGTTTCACCATCATATGTTACATTTMTGTAGATGTATGTATCTCTCCATAAAATATACTGATGATGCAATATTTCCATTGTTAAGCTGTCAGCGAAACGTTGACCTTTGCTCCTTCTAAAACAAACTTTCCTGTCAATCAAAATCTTGTTATAAATGGATATGACATTAGACCTACGAATAACAATCTTGTTGATGGACAGCTCATCTGCAATGACTCTCTTTTTAAACTGCTCAGAGTTTAAAGCCTTGAACAGCCAACTAACCACACTCCCCTATAACCTGAGAACTGTACTTGAAAAAATACAGTTCATAGTCATACAGACTGCAAGTTTCCCAAAGCAAACAAGTAAGGTGGAGAGTTGTAAGCATCTGGGGCTACACCTGAAAAGTAGGGGAAGCAGAGAAAAAGGGCAAGAAAACATCTGAAGGTTTGGTAGAGCTTTCCCCCCCCTGCCTCCTAAGGGGGCTGAGGTTTAAACTGGGAAATTTCCATCACATTACTTTTAGTGACTACCAGTTTAGAAAAAACAAAAGGTGAAACAAATAGTAAAATTTAGATTAAAAATAGCTGATTTCTAAACCAAGAGAGTCAGTGACAAAAGTTAGAGTCATCTTGGGACTACTACAACTTCCACCAGCTTAATGCAGTCACTCTCTAGGAGACCTCACACCTTCTCTATCACAAAGGTAGGAGTAAGGAGCTAGCACAATTGGTTAACATGTACTTACCACTCAACAACTTAGTGTGTGGTTACAGGTGGGAGCCTTATCTTCAGGTCACAGGGTAATTTGGGTTGAAGGGACAGCAGAAGGTGTCTAGTCCAACCTCCTGCTCAGATCAGGGTTGGCTAGGAGATCAGATCAGGTTACCTGGGGCTTTAGCCAGTCAGGTCTTGAAAACCTATTCATTTTTGTTGAAAATTATCTCATTACTAGAGTACTTCCAGGAAGCATGACTTCCAAAGAACTCTGCCTCTCCTACCTTTTTTCAAATAAGGACACCAAAAATTACTGTGATAGAGAGGGGGGAAAAAAACATTCATTCATCAGGGTAAATTTGAAAGGATACACTTGTTTGAGCCAATCAATATAGCTTCCAAATAGATTCCTGACTGCGTTTTGTGGCATTTTGCTCGCTCTGCTGCCAGAAGGGCATCAAAAAGTCTTATCTGTTTCCTGCTATACCATTCGTATGCTCTTACCTTTCTTATAACCAGAAAGGCTTCAACTAACTTGCCAGCCGTCATTCAGGCTTAGTATCTTTAAAAGCTCCAGCGAAGTGCAGCCACGTAGGAGTGCAGAACCACAGGGGTCCATGCAGCAGAACCCATTCAGTTTTAGTCATTTCCTGGCCAACAGGACTCCACCAAGGAGAATAATTCTCAAAAGACACAATGTGGTGGGAAAGATCCTGTCCTTCAGCTCCTGACTCCCACACGTGTAGGATGCTGAATGATGCAGAAGCACCACATTTATCAAGCACCCTATCAGACACTCACACCAATATCATTTACACGTGCCAAGACCATTTAACCTCACAGCATCCTCTGGAGCGCTGAGGATTTCCTTAGGGTGCACTGGGATTAGGAAGTGGATTATTTCCCAAGAGTCCACAGTGTAGCTTTCCCTTCTCTTTTTGCTTTGTCTTTCTCATGTATACTCTCTTAACTCTAACTGTAGTCCATGCTTCAAAGCTATGGGAAGGGAAAGCTTTAGAAAAGAGAACATGGCTTGCTGATTTGCTTTTCTCCCACTTCTACCAGCTTTGCAAAGGTAACCAATTTTTTCCGTGCAAATGAGGCTTCTCCACGTGTAGGGGAAGCTTTACATGGGAAGAATGAATGTTCTTGGGCTCTCCAAAGAATAAAGGATTTGCGTTTTGGGGAAGACTCTGAAGCTAAACCATCTCCTTGCACTGCAGGAAGTTAGTCATTGCTGAGTACAGGACATCACCACCCTTGGTCAAAATCTGGAGTGCAATGACTGGGGATTGTCTCAAGTTGCTCAAGTTTTCACTCGACACTCACTTTGGGATGACTTTGTGGATCTGCTAAGAAACTGGATTTGGGAACAGTCGTTGTTATATTAGTGCAGTTTTTGTTGTATAAAGTACTAAAAGTTGAAAAGTGCTGGGTGCTCTTTGACATTACCAGATCCATTCCTGCTTCTGTGCAAGGCAACAAAAAACATGTTCCATCACCTACAACAGGAGCAGACTCAGGTACAGCCAGGTGGCTTGCAGGACAGATTTCCACAAACTTACTCCAGATGCTTAGCCACAGGGCTCCTCCATTCACACTCTTTCCTTTCTGCAAAATGCTTCTCAAAAAAAAAAAAAAAAAAAAAAGTCATGTCTTGTATCTCAAAGAAAATAGAGTCTACATTATTCATCAGGGCCACACCACAGGTCTGTATGATTTACAGATCCTGTAATTTAGGAGAAGGCAAGGGAGGGGGGATTGAAAATGAAATTAAGAAAGAAGGAAGCATTATGTTATTCTACATTTAGTAACCATAATGCTATAGAAACACTAGTGTAAGCAGCAGTGTTTCGGTGTAACATCAGAGAAGATTCACTTTTACTAAAAAAAAGTTTTGAATTAATGGAAGTTTCTGATGAGAATTAAGAACTCTACCCTACAAGGAATCCAAAACAAAAAAAAGTTGAACCCACAGAATGCCGTACCTGAAATATTAGAGTCAAAGTGTTGTTGTTTTTATGGGTGTCACTTTCAGATTTGGGAAATTACAGGCACTGTGATAAATATTTCAGGCAGTTGATTACAATGAAAAGTAATTAACCCAGCTACAACAACAGGTGTTGTATGGGGAACTGCTGGCTTTTATCATGGAGTTGTGGGTGCATGTGCTAAGTGCGTTCGTCATTTTCTCCTTTCTTTTATTCAGAGAATGCCCTGGGGAAAGTATTCTAGTGCCAGCATTTATAGGATATAATGAAACTCCATTAAATATGTATCTGACTGCTAACAACTGTGTTGAGAAAGCATAACCTACCTACRGTTATGTAAGGCTGTCCATTCGACTGGCTTTGGTAGTAGTAGTAGTCCCATCTCATCTCATTTACCCTGTACTTAACTGCTGGTTTTGAGTTGAGGAGGAGAACTGTTACTTTTTTGTGTCACTTTATTTCATTTTCTAATTAACAAATGCACACAACAGGATTCAAAGCTCTGCTTGCTTTAACAGAAATAGTCCAAAATACCCGTAAGTATGAACATGGCTGTCCATAAATAATTAGGGAAAAAATGTTAAAAGCACAAAAGAATAGATGTTCAGAGAGCTAGTGCATAACACACGCATGGGTTTGAATGTTGTAACGCTTGTTCACTCAGACCCCGCTCCTGACAGCCAGGCTCAGGCACAGACTCAAGCACTTGCAAGGGGAGTATGCTGAAGTCATTGTCAGAATCAGACTCATGTTTTCAATTCTCTTTTCCCACAGAAGTCTCCCTTACATAGAAAATGCCAAWGGACATATTGCAACCTTTCCCCTCCCCCCAGATAATGCAAAATAAATGCAGAAGCTTCACTCTCCCCTCCTATCTGCATTTGGAAGGAGACAGAGGAGCTGTGTGTCTGCTTTTCCTGGCTTCCTCTAATCTGATATAACCTTCCCTGGGCTCTGGGGGTCTTGAACAGAAGATGAAATACAGGTGAAAAACAGAGCAGACAAGCCAGGTGAGCGGCTCCTGCAGAATGGCAGCGGGAAAATAACACTGGTTTTACTGACCGGAGCTGCCTTCTCTTCCAGACAAGGAGACTCCCATCCTTTGCTTTTTTGCAAGACATGTCTTGTGCTGCCTGGGCCGGTGCGTGATGGAAATGGGTCAGGAGCAGCAGTTTAGCGCAGGGCACCCTCTGTGCGTACGGACTCCTCACACCCCATGGGGAGAGACAAGCTCCTAACTCTTGTAGGGAGGAGAAACCCATGTAGTCAGCATTGGCGAGCTGCAAACTCTCTGAACCCATAAACTTTGCATTTTCTTTCCCCTTCATGGGTTATTTCTCATTAGGACTGTGCGGCAACATGGAAAAGAAAAACATTAGTATAGATTGCTATGGATTTCCTCGCCAATAATAAACTTAGCTGCATGCATTCCTTAAGGAAAAGGGCAAAGAAAATAACATTTATGACGGCGCTTGTTATTTTTCTCCAGTATGAATAGATAGAGGGGATGTGTTTGCAAGGCGAGTTTGTTTGTCTAAAGATAAACAGAATTGTCTCTCAAGCCACTTACATGATTTATGGGGGAAGACTTTTCAGCTTCTAAACAGCCTTAACAGCCTCTAAACATGCTCATAAAGTGTAATGTTCCTCCTGTCTGAGGCTGCGTGAGTTCAAAAGTCATCTCCCGCTTGTGCAGAGATCACCGCTGCCTCATAAACTGTGAATTTACGGGGAACAGGTTACATCCACTGACCCCCAGAGACAAAAGCTGAACCTGACATTGATTATTTAATATCTTACTGACAAATGCAGCTCAGGACAAAAAAATATTTGACTCCGGGCATTCGTAAGTCTGAGCTTTCAGGTTTGGGTTGGACTTTAAAATTGCAGGGTTTTTTTTGTGGTGCCTGCCACGTTATTTCCCATGATCAAATATAGACATAAGCATCTTACTGAAAGAAAAAAAAAAAAAAAAAAGGCATTTTCTTTATCACAGATGTAAAGCGGTTCAAAAAAGCACCCAGTCACATGAGAAGAATATGACTGCTTATGGTGGCTTCAAGAGCACACTTTGGCAGGTTGAAAAGAAAGAGCAGACAACGTGAGGCAGGTAGAAAAGCTATTTGAGGGTAAAAGGCCCGTTGCCACTAGCAGATTTGGGTTTCAGCATTAAGCGCCTGTCCTAAACCTGCCTAAACGGTGACAAGCAGCTTGCAATCCAAGTACAAACACATTTATCTGTCAGAAAAGGCTTCTTGGGAAGACTGTGCCTCGACATCTCAAGATTGACTGATAATTTTAATAAAGTCTGTTATCTGGCAGGGGGTTGTTTACCCCTGACATTCAGTAACGCCGCGTCGGTGCGTACGTGCACATGCACACTGCACTTGTGCCGAAAACACGGTCGTTTTCTGGCACGGGGCGCCTTTCCCTTGCAGAAATATTGCCGCGCTGACAGAGGCAGGACGACTTCCCCGGCCATCAGCGCAGGTCCCAGCAGCCCTGTGCTCGGCACACACCACTGTGTTGTCGGCTCCCCCGGCCTGCCTGGGGCTGCCCCTGCTCGCCCGGCTCTGCAAGGCTCCCCGGGAAGCTGCTCGCCCACGGAGAGGTGAAAGAAACCAAACTGCAGGAAAGCAGCTCTCTTTGGTCAACCAAATTCAAACAGTCCCACTGGAAGGGAAGGATGGATGCTTCCTAGGAAGTGTCCGGCTGCCTGGTGTCTCCCGTGACTGAGGCTGTTTCGTGCCGCGCCAAGTAAGGTCTTACGCATATTTCTGCCTGCAGGTTTCTGCACATCACCACATAATCCCGACAGCTGGAAGGGCTGGTGAATATACTTGCTATTCCTCTCTCAAAAATACATACATAGAAATTAATCCCATCATCAAGAAAACTAATTTCATTAAGAAAGCAAAGCAGATGTAACAACAGGCAAGTGCCAGGTAGCTGTTAAATAAATCCCATGGTCTGAAGCTAATAAAACCCAAGAAACTTAACAGCTTTAGGGAAATTTTCTCACCATTTTATGAAAGAAAATGTTACAAAGATTTCACCTAGGGTCTGTTTTAGTATTATGCATTGCATAATTTTGTTCATTTTTCCAATTTATCTTTGGAAAAACCACAATCCCAAGTGGGATAGCTTGAGAAATAGCAAGGCTAAGCATCTTCAGTTGTAGCACCTCTT
Source organism: Phoebastria nigripes (assembly GCA_035582835.1). Lineage (NCBI taxonomy): Eukaryota > Metazoa > Chordata > Aves > Procellariiformes > Diomedeidae > Phoebastria > Phoebastria nigripes. The sequence continues at coordinate 130,159 of JAYKAV010003269.1, read as the reverse complement.
GCCATACATGCAAAAAATCCACCTGACTTGACCAAATTAAAAGCCACTGAAAAATTCTGCTTGCAAAAGTTCAAATTGTTGACAGACAGACTCTCTGAGCTACTGAAAGGATGCTGCATCCCACGGCTCTGGGGACTAAATAATCCTGAAGAGGTTCCCCTACAGCTGCAGCCCTGGGCAGAGGAGCTGAGGGCAAGGAGACTGCGCTTGCTCACACTCCTGCCTCTCGAAAAGCAGGGAGGATGGCAATGAAGACAGCTGGGACAGCAATGCAATGGGAGAGGGGAAGCAGGTCAAGCACGGGAGAAGCCGGGCTGCTGCAAGGGCGAGCAGTGGGTGCGTGAAGTCCTGCTAGGACCCGTGAGCCTCAACACTTCCCTGCGGGCAGCAATGACTTCTGAACCCTTAGAGAAGAATGGACTTTTAACTGTCAGTAACAACAGTTTCCTTCCAGCTTGAGACCTAACTACTGTTACCTGTAACCCGTTAGCTCAAGTCACGGAAGGATCTAGTCCTGTTGATGGCCAACATAAATGTTAATATGAAGGCACACAACAGAAACTCTAGTTTACTTTACTGAAAACTTAGAAAAATTAAACATAGAAATCACAATAAAGGCATTTGAGGGTGCAACATCACAGCCTAAAAATTCAGGAAATACTAGAATTGAAGTTGCTGTTACAAACATACTGCAATACCTCCTTTAGTTATGTTAGCATAGACTATTTTCTTTTTTCTATAGGATAATTGCTTCATTTAATGCATTTGGGGAACGAATCAGGATAGTGTAGCAAGAAAGGCTGTTGCCTCTCTCAAGGGTTGCAGAAATTGCAAGTGGTCTAGAAAGCAGTCAAGGGGTGGCAGAGTGGCCTTGCACTTTAGAGCAAGCACCAGAGAGCGCCCTCCCTAGACTGTAGATGCATCCTCTGCTACAAATGTGCTTAACACTGGTGGGCAAGGAACATAGCCAAATTCTTCACAGGTGGGATGTGATTTCTATCCTTCTTGGAAAACCCTGCTTCTGAAAAGCTGAGTAGCAACAGCTGGAGCTGAAGCAGGGATAGCCATGATGACCATAAACGTCTTGGACTGACCACCCCAAGTTGGTCCAGACTTTAGGCATAGTCTCATTATTTCTCTTCCTGCCTCTGCCTCCCCAAAAAAACTCCAAGCACCCCACCCTACTGCCTTATCCCAAAGAGTAGTCTTGGAGCTAAACTGGTATCTGTGAAGCACTCGAGATACTGAAAAAACCCCCTGCAGAAAAAAAAAGTCACAAATAAAATAGCTGCTTTGTGCACAGAGTAGGATATAAACTGCATACAGTAAGTAAGGGGCCAACTGAACCGTGTATTCAGTAGGTCAGTACATATTCTCATAACAGCAGTTACCCAGCAAATTAACTAATTAACCATATTGGCATCTTGTGCAGAAGAATAATACTCCATGGTCATGTAATTAAAAAAAAAAAAAATCTCATGAGCATTTAAAGACACTAAAACCAGCCTTAGGAAGTGAGTTTTCATGACAAAAATTAGTGCCGCACCCTGTAACTTCTGAAATCTTTGCCTTTCCAACTTTTACATTCTTTATAAAATAATTCATAGATGGTTACTTTTTGTACATAACTAAGTGTGCAGAACGCCCTTCAGAGGGATGCATCAGCTCAGCTCCCGTACACAGGGGGTTATATTGCTTCTGGGAACCACCTGCTAGAAGACTGCAGAACACACGGTTTTGTTTTCAGAGTGTTTTTAGACATCAATTTATTTCTAAAGAGACCCCTTTTGGGTTGCTTTTAACTAATTGAATGAAAAAAAAAAATCGGATCACTTCCATCGGCCTAAGCTTTATTTTTTATTATTTAGAAAAAATAAAAATCAATAAACTGACAAGCAATTCTTTTGTGATACGGACTCTAATTTAAACCTCACTTTAGCCAGGCAGCAGGCACAGAATTTGTGGTACAAGCTGTCGAGAGATGCTGAAAGTGCAGCCTTGGCAAAATAAAGGTTTGAGGGAGTCTATCTGTAGTATTATTTACAGACAGGACAGCTGTGCCGGTGACTGAAGTAAAACACCCTGACTAAATATAATCTGAAGCCAGAGATAAGTAAGTGTTTCAAAGCTACGTCCCTACAAGAGGCACATGTTTAGCTTTTCATGCATCACAATGGATGTCCCACATGAACTTTTTTCTTCTTCAGGTTTCCTTCAGCCCCCGACTGTCCCTGTCACCCTGTGCCAGATGGGAAGTGAGAGCTAAGCTGATCCACCTCTTTGTGGTGGAAACCCCCCGAGCTTCGGCTACAGGTTACTGAAGCCTTCATGAAAAATTCAGAGCTGGTATAACAAGCTTGCTGAAAGTAAAATGCATGTCACATTATCCACCCTCCCTTTTTGCTAGCACTGAACTACCATCGCTGAGAAGTAGAAAACATGCCTGTAACAAATTTGTACAGGGATATAGATGCAAAAATAAGCGTTAAACTCATTCCTGTTTTCACCTTTTTATTTTAGTGGTAAAATTAATATAGTGTAAAAACTAAGGAGCAATAAAAGAACACAGAAAATTGATTTATAGAGGCGCATAGGGGATGGGGACACTGAAAACTGCCAAGCTGCTGAAAAGATTGGGATGTGGAAGTATTTTGTGCCTTTCTCCATAGCTAAGCCTTTATGGTTGTTATGCATTAAATGTCATTTAAGAGCGGTAATATACCACTTAGTTTCAAAAATTTATTTCAGATGCTAAATTCGGTGCCTTTTAAAGGTGTGATTTGCTGTAAGAGGAAGAGATCAAGCAAAACAGCGGAAAGCAGAATGGCCCGAGTAGAAACTGGCTTTGTAATTTGGCCCGACCTTCCCATTTGTGCTTTCATCCTGCAAGTGTGAGGGGACACATGCTGCCAGCCCTTACTGCGGGCAAGCGTGCGAGCTCGTTCCTGCCACTCGACACACAAAATACTTGAGATGGGCTATGGAAGTACTATAAACGCAGCGCGTGGCTCTGTTCATTAGAGACTGCAGGCTCAGGGAGGTGGGGAGCAGCGTTCCCCTTTCAGCCGACTGCCTGCCACGTCGCCCCCCCCGGGGAGTTTGCTTCTTGCCTACATACTCTGTATTTGAGTATTTGTAGGGAAAAGCATAAATAAGACAGGTGGATAAACCAGAGAGAGGCTGTATAGGGATATACCCTGGTTGGGATAAACAAGGACTGTGTAGGACATTGCTTCTTTCCTTATCAAGGCCCCAGCTTCCAAGACTTTGTCCCCTATCCATTTGTTACTCAATGATATTTTTTCCTGAATTAAAATGGAGTCAAGCATGTCTCTAGGTGTCCCATCATGCGGTGGAGAAGAAAGCCAAAKGCAACGGGTGCCCCGCATGCCGCCTCCAACTCTGCCTGCCAGGAGAGCCCCACGACAGGCACGCACCCAGCTCGCCGTGGGAGAAGCAGCAGCATCCCAGCTCTGGTCCGCTGAAGGAAACACAGTTCCTTGAAGATGCAATTTGTCCTTCACATGTGAAAATCCCATGCAAATGAAGTGGGGGCAGAGAGATCTCCGTGGTCTTAACACTTGACTGAAATCAGTGCTTCTTTCAGCCCTGGTGCCAACATGCATGGTTCATTTTGGGTCACGCTCAGCTATCCATGGGGCTCAGGCACATCTCGGAGCCTTTGGAGTGATCACGGACTCCATTCAGCTGTTTCAGAAGTATTATCAAGCTACTGAGATTACAGGCAAAACAAAAACCTTACAGCAACTACATAATTTGAAAACTGATTCTCAGAAAGTAGCATTAGTAACAACTGGTCGTTTAAACAGAAATCACATTATTTCGGTAGAGAGAATAATCTTAGTGGAGCTTTAACGCTGGGCAGGGCTTGACCCAAGTATGGGGAAGATACAGGGAAAATCTAGCATCAACACACAAACACTCTGCAACTTCCTACAGCACCACTACTCTCTTCCCAAGCAAAGGGAAACCTGTGCTTCATCCACAACCTACACAACTCGCTACTACACACTTGGGTAAGCGTTGTTCTTTTTTTCTTTTGGCATTTTAGCCTGTAAGGCTCCATTAAGTGTATCAGTATCTGCACCTTAATTTACAAGTGCATTTACCTCAACAGTTTCAGCAGAGGAGTAAAGTTATGAAATAACCTTTTTATAATGATGAAATTTAACAATAAAATTATTTCCAGCGGGCTCAGCAACCCATCAAAAATAAAAAATTCTTGACATGTTTAAATGTGCTGTGCATATAAATTGTATTTCTAAACATTCAGTAAGCATCAAAAGTCTTCCTTAACCAGAGAAATAAATACAGGGATTCAGGATAAATATTCATGCAACGACTTTAATGGATCTCAGAGGGTCTATTGATGGAACAAATTGAAAAAAAAAGAAAAAAATAAAAGATCTATGCAGGGATCTTGTTATCTGCCATGGAAGGGCAGCTGTCTCTGAGGTGAAACAGCAATTGCCAGTGCTGTGCTGCAGCCTTGCACAGCAGCTTGGGTCATGACTTACGGATGTTGTATTGATCTGAAATGGCATGGGTAATCAAATAGGTTAAAAAAAAAAAAAAAAAAAAAAAAAAAGGAAACATAGCTGCAATATAGCAAGACCTTAGTGTTGTTAAAAATACCAGGAGGCCGTTAAATGCTTGAGATAACCTGAACTCCAAGTCTAAACATCACCTTATAAATCAGCTCCCACAATGGGGTCCTCTGGGGGCAGAAGGTGCACAGTGAAGTTCAGGAGCATGCTTCAACTCTTAAAGCCCTCTCCTCATTAAAGCACTATTGAAATCATCTTCACTTCTCACATCCCCCTCTACTGTGATGTTTTATGCTTTGCTGCTCATCAGGTGAAAATATTATTACCTACAGACCAATTTAATGGAGATAAGAGTGTCACTAAGTCACCTAACATACCTTTTGTAGCACTTACACGGTAGCGCGTGCTACCTTAAACTCTGGGGCTATTGGTGGATCCTAAAATTCCTGTTTTATATTTCATTTGCAGTTTAGAAAAGTAAAAAAAAGCCAAACCCACCTGGGAGAATAGAGCAAGTCTTCAAGATATTTTATGTGCTGTCCCCTGCTGTGCCAAAGCCTCACACCTGCCGGGGGGGTACAGATCTTGAGCAGGGCCTTCTCTTGGGCATGTGGGATGGTGGGAGCCGGGGTGGAGGTGACCCTTCCCCCACTCCATCCCCATTAATTCCTTGCGGGGCCAGCACAGCAGAGGGGAGGGACGCGGGTTGCAGCTGCGTGATGCCCCCAGCTTTTGCTGCCTGGGGAAGCAGGAGTTCAGTCGGGAGGGGCCGCAGGGCTGGCTGGGCACCCAGCGGCCAGTGGATTTCAGTAGCTCTGTATAAAACATGGGACCCGAGCATGCTGAGTGCAGCATACCCCAACTCCACAGCAGGGTAAGCAGCATCCACCTCACTTGCCCCAACCCCTTTCCCCTGGAAGAAAACGTGGGTGCACGGGTCAGAAGGGCGCACGGTGCTCCCCAACCAGCTGGGCGGTCGGGGCCCAGGGTGGCGGGTCATGCCGCAGAGCTCCCCGACCTCCCGGGCAGGCAGCAGCACTGCCAGGCTGCGCAGCCCTTTGCCCTGCCAGCTTGCCTCGGCCAAGCCAGGACCCCACGTACAACAGCAGCCCTAATAGGCACCCCAAATATAATCTCCTTAACAGTTAAACTGTGCATGAGAAAACAGATTCCTGGAAGGCATCTCACTCACTTCCGTACATACAGGTAACAAGCAAGTGGCACTCCATGTCAGCTATAGCAATTACTTTCTCCTGGAAAAACAGACCTTTGCCTTTATTAAACAGCATTTGGATTAAGGCATAATTACCTGCCAGAATTACATGCTTGCTTGGAGAGTTTAGATGAGATGTTTCAGGCTAAAGAGTAGCTTGTGCAGCTGATATGTTATTTCTACACATGTGTTTCTTGCTTTTCCAATTCCTTTTTGCCRAGAAAACTTCAACGTAATAATTCCTGCATGAATACTCACTGAGAGGACGCCACATGAGAGTGATATGTACACAAGCTACTGAGAGCATGTAAGTAGTCTCAGATACACTGGAGAGAAAACCAGAAAGGCTAAAAAATCATATGACCACATCTGTCTTTCTACTCTGTACTTCCTCCTCTTGCCAAACTCAGAATTTAAAAAAAAGAAAAAAAAACAAAGAAAAAAAAAAAGTAAGTAAAATCCTAAGCATTTTTTGTCCTAACTAACTCTGAGATCTGTGACGTGGTTTTACTCAAACTTGAGGTAAAAAATGCTTGCAACTGTTTCCCCAAATTCTATTGATGTTTTGTAAAACTCTGGCTTTTGAAGTCATATCCGTGATATCCAACTCTGTCGTCAAACACTGGTGCAATTACCTTAATGAAAATGATTAATAATTCACTGCTGTTTTCTTTTATAGTATAGGAAGGCTTGTGACAGTTATGAATAACATTCAGTTTTGTTTGCTAAGGATTTTTTCCTTATTTTCCCCTATCTCTATTATCTTACAACCTAATCCTGGTTGCCTGCCCTGGCTGCTTTTACACTCCCTCATTGTTTACAAAATGAATAATTAATGGCTGATAACCTGCAGCCAAATCCCTCCCACCCTATTTCTCCTGCCTGGTCTATGCCATTTTCTAGTTTATTCCAGCAGCTTGGTTTACAGGCCTTGATATCACTTACATGTTTGAAAGAAAGAAATGGGAGCAAATAAAAGTGTTAACAAGGTGAAAGTTCATGTTAACATGAGCTATCATACTTATCTACTTGTAGGTCATTTTTGCAGCATTTGTTACATAGCAAAATCAAATATGTCTAGCCTTATCTTTATAAAGAAATACAAAAAACGCAAAGAACATCTAGAGCAGCAAGAAAATCACTGCAGATGCCTTGACCAATTTCTAAAACATTTCTCCTGTTTTCCAGCACCAGCCTATGTCATCCCTGTCCCTCGGGGCATCTTCCCAGCATCCACAAATGCCACTTGAATTCTCCACTCCTCATGGCTCAGCAAAACACTGGTGTCCACTTACCACTTGTATTACCGTATTTTGTCAGTCAATGCACAAACATCAAAAAATGATCTCTGCCCCAACCAGCAAGTGACAGCTTACAGAAGTCTATGAAGCAGAGCCATCTCACAGGCACGCACAGCCCTCCATGCAGGGACGAGCTTCCGCTTCCCTGCACAGCAACAAAAGCTGGGTCAGGGGATGCTCATTTTGACTTTCCTGTGATGGCCCTGACTTCTGAAGACTCATTTTTAATTTAATTTTCCAGCTCAGCATCTAAACTAAGACCTGGCCCTCTTCTTGCTTCCATTACTTTGCACTAGCAGCAGTTTTGTTCGAGTCACTTGTGGGCATTGGAGCCCAGGTGCTGGCTCTCAGCTTGCCCTAGGTGTGTTCCTCAACACCTGCACAAGGAAGCTGAAGCTGCCCAAACTGCAGGTGAACAATAAAAAAAAAAGTACATGTGATCCAGACTAAGCATGCCATGAAATTCAAATACTGGGCATCCATTTTTCTTTTTCAAGCTAAAGTTGCATACATTTCTTTTGGCATCAAAGAGGCACCCAAACTTTGGCTACAGCTGTAACCAGGAGTGTTCAGATACCATACTAGCAATGAATGCACGTCAGCCTAGTTTAAACCAACTGAAGCGGGCTTTTGCATGCAAAGTAGTGCTGATGAACTTTGTACCATTCACACAATACCCATTCAGTTGGGATTTTATGAACCAAAACAGTAAAGCATGAGTTCTTGATTTTGTTGATGGTTCAAAAAGTTAAGGACACACCTTTGCAGTGCTCCCACTGATATATATCATGTAAACAACTACAAATCCTGTTCAAATTGTTTATATATATATATATATAATTAAATGCATCACATACTGTAATCTTACCAACAAAGAGAACAGGATGATAAAACAAACAAGTGAAATGCAAAACGTGAAGCTAAGAATTATTAAAATGCAAGTAAATTGTAAAAATTGGTAATTTAGAGTTTACATTTTTCATGGGAAAGCCAAATTCATGCCTGCTGACAAATAATAAAAAAAGAAGGCTCTCTCACTTACAGTTAATTTGGGGCCTGATCCTCTGCCCTTGGCAGAGGGCAGAATCAGATTCCTCTGTATTAGTGGCACTTTCACCAACACAATGAGCTGGTGGTAAATCCTCTGCCTTTCAAGAGAAGGAAATTAGTCAAGCTGGCTGGAAGATCAATGCTTTGAGACTTGATTTTGTTCCAATGCCCATTCACTGGAAATTCAGAGAGAGAAGTGATTTTCAACATGCCACCTCAGAGTTTCTGACATGAAATCTATTTTGCATGATGCCTGTGCAATGAGAGAAATGGCAGTTTCTGACAGCAGCTTCCCTGCAGAGTCCCAGGCTCTGGGCAGATCGTGCTAGGTCCAGACACTGCCACTGCTTCAGATCACTTTTCTTTCAGGCTCCCTCAAGACAATCCAAGACCCCCAAACCATCCCCTCTGGGATTTCAGGGCCTTTCACTGCACCAGGTTAATGATGGTCCTGACATTGGGGGCTTCCCCAGAGCCATGCACATTGGAAGGTCTAAGTCTCTCTTCATCACAGCTGACATCTGAAAGGCAGAAGACCTGCAAGGCCCAGTACCTTTGACAGAGCTACAGGTTCCTGGCAGCCTGCAAAACCTACCTACATCTCAAGAAATGTTACTTGAAACTGAGAGGTTTTCTGCAGAACAGTTTGCAAAACACACTACAAAGCAACACTTTTTTTCCCACAAAGTTATTTAATTAGAAAATCCTGACAAATTTAATTGTTTAAATGAGATTTGAACTGTTTCAAGAGATGCACTTGAAAAAGTTTCCAGGGTAAGAGGGATGAAGACATGAAGAGTGGCCAGTGGGACATGAGCACCTGGCACTAAGCTCTGGATACCACCGGCCTCAGGGCAAAGCCTGGCAACACAACTATCCCAGCCAAAATACCATTGCTGGTGTCTCACTAGGAGGCCACATCTAACTTCTGATCGCTTCTGCTTTCGGAGACTAGCTTGTAGCGGTAACTGTGAGTAAGGAGGTGTTGGCTCATTCCTGGCTATCACAGAGCGTAGACAAGCATCTCTGAACTGGGTCCTCCATATCTAAAAAGGACATGTTAATTCCAAACATATAATCCAGCACAATACTTAGGCTTACTTCATCCAAGAGCATAATAGGACTTGCAGTTTTCAGATGGCAAATTCTATGCAATACAAAAAAAAGTATGAAGAAAATAGGGTGGGGCTCTGTTGCGAGGGAAAGGACAGAAAGAAGGTAGAAAGCATCCTTCACAGGTGAAGGAAATGGGTCAATAAAAGATGGCATAGATATATGGCAGATAAAGAAAGCCTGAACATTTTTTAAGGAAGTTATCAGGAAAGACATGAAAATTTAAGATGAAATGTGAGGACAAACAGATGGATTGAGGTAACTATGAAACTACTGCATGAAATAGAGGGGCAAGAAAGGAAGCTTGTAGAGGGATTTCAGAATAAGCAATATTATATGTAGTCCAAATCCCAGATGCCAAGGAAAAAATGGAGAAGAGGAAGAGAGAGATATACTGGGGAAAGAGAAAGGAATAATACCACCATCATGACAATATAATAAATCAAGAAGTCATATCTTTCTTAACCTAGCAAACAATCAAAGCATTTTTGTAGGAAAATCTTGTACTAAGAAAATACACAGTTGCTTAATTTCCAATCAAATCCAACTGCTAAACCTTTATATTCTTTGCATTAAAAAATTAAATACTGACAAAATAAATTSTGAGAAATTTAATATTCTAATCCTCTCAAGAGACTTTTATGAAAGGATTTTTAAAGACTCGGCAGTTAAACAATTTCCACTAATAAGACCAGAAACTTAAAAAGACATTTTGAAAAATTATATCCACCTGTGTGTCACATTCAGGGCTGGTTTGTTGTTTGTTTGTTTTTTCTTTATTCACACTATTGCCAACATATCTGAGAAATAGAAGTAACGTATCAGAAACTCACTAAGTTATCTTTTTTCTTTTCTTTCTGTGACGCAAGTTTTACACAAAGCTTCAAAAGGGAATTCTTTGTGTGTTTTATTTCAGCCATAAAATACGTGTTATAGTACCACTGAAATGCTACAAGACACGTTTATGCTGCGCTTCTATGGCCTTATGCCACCTGGCCAAGAGACGTTGGCAAGGCAGTCAAGCACACACCCTGTCGTGTGCACTCAGTTTTTATTGCCCATTCAGAAAACATCATTTTGAAGAGGAACAGAACTAACACCAAGAGAACCCCAACCTGGATAAAAATTGAGTCAGCTAAGCTTACAGCCAAAATGCAAAGAAATCTGAATACCAACTCTCTACACTGGAAAAATATTTAGCTGATTCACTGGCTTTTCCGTTGTCAAACTGTACCTCCCTGTTACAAGCAGAACTAAACCTTTCAGTGCTATTGATATCAAGTGAAGCTGCTCTTCAGTTATCCAATTTACCACCTTTTCTTACCAATGACTTACCACCTCTTTTCAGACTAAAAAATAGCATGCACACACATGTGCAGCTACATGAATTTTCAAAACAGGCACAGCAACGGGCTGGGCTCAGTACTGCATGTCGGGCTCTGCCTACCCTCCCAAATCCCCATCTGCTAACTGAATAGGTATTCATTCGTGTAGGGGGCTTTTGAAACACCCCTTATGGCTGCGTAGCAAAGGGCAGACACCCACTATAAACACCATTGTTTTGGAGCCCTCTAGTAGAAGATTCACACAGAGTTGTAGTAGCAGCCCTTTCAATGGGCAGTTCCCGTGCCAGAAGAAATTGCTGTGCTGGCAAATTAACAGTTGTGGCTGCTACAGAAATGGGAAGGAAGTAAACTTCTAAGTGAAGGAGATGAACTTTCCTATTTTGCTTTCTTCTTTTTTCAGCAGAGATCTGTCCCACATAACCCAACCAACAGAAATGCCCCTGGAAATAAGTACTTTCATACTTAAAGTATGAATCTGGTAAGGGATCTATTTCTTTTGTAAGGGGAGAGATGCATTTTATGACTTAGAAGATCATCCAGTTTTCAGAAACCTAAATGGCAAAGATAAYGAGTGTGGAAGAGCTCCTCAAGGCACCGATCCAGTCAATTCACCTGCTTTAATTCCTTTCAGATACATTTGTACATTAAGTGCATAAACGATTACAAGACATTCAAAGCCAGGGCTTACCACCCTTATCTGAGTGATCACATTAGAGTCTTAAATGAGACACCCGTATGACTCCAGCTAAAACAGACATACGTTTCTTCATGTGAGCAGGGCTTTGCAGACCCTAAAGCTGCCCACATAAAAATCACCAAAGCTAGAAATACATAGTGAAACTTCAAGCACCAACATCAACATGAAACATGCTATTTTTTTAACAATGTTTTAGAACATCAACAACAAGGGCTCTCACTTCGTGCGTGGGATCCTTGTTTTAATTACGTTGGATAGCTTGTTTTAGTTCGGTTTATGGGCACATCCTGTGCACTCTTGCACAGTTGAATAATCCCATTCAATTCCAAAGGCTTATTTATGAGCATAAAGATGACTTAGAGTAATAAAGAGCTACACCCTTGTCGTTCCAGCGCTCACCTGCTTACCGAGAAAGTTATCATAATACAAACAATGGAGAGAAGGGGGGGGGGGGGGGGGGGGGGGGGGGGGGGGGGGAAGTCAGATTCCGCTTTCAGCCATGGCTGAGCAAAGCACAACTACGCAGAGAAGGGTAAACAAGCATCCTCCCACAGCTTCCAATTCCTGCACTGGTTCAAGGTGAGAGAAGGAAATTGGAACTACAGTTCTTAGAAGGATGAAAAGTTCCTGTTTCACCGTGGACCCAAGACACAATTCTGCCATTGTTTCTTTCATAGGAATGAAACATCTACTTTTGAATTCCATACTTCTGGGTTTTTGGTTTTTGTTTGTTTTTGTTTTGGTTTTTTTTTTTTTAACGCTACAAACATTTCTTTCTTTCTGATTTTATATCAGGACTAAAGTATTATGCAAACAACCTAATTTTATCAAGCATGTTGCTTTGTAATATAACTGCAAATTCTGACAGATTATAGTTCTGCAAGAACTGGCTTTTTTTTTAATCCTTGCTTTTGTTATCTTTTGTTTTACCTTTTATACCTACTTATGTCAGTGTTTTTATTTCAACCAGTGATAAACCTCCATGTCTCTGTCCTACTTTTTTTCCACGGAAAATACCCCTCTCCTACCCAGTTTTTCATCCTGTTTGCTTCTTGTTTCTCTCAGATGGAGGCTCTGCTGCAGCAGAGGACAGGTTAACATCCAGCCAGCTCAGAAGGAAACAGGTATTTCCCTGCCAGCCACAAACTATTGGGATTCTCCCTACACAGAGGCAATTCAGGGAGAGGCTCCTGCCAATATAGATCCGCTTGGGCTGTGTAAACAGAGAGAAGGACTAGAGACTATGAGCTCCGGAGAGAGATTGCTTCCTTGTGATAAACTAAGCTAATAAGTAAGTTTTAAAAAGACCAAGACTTCAAATGTTGAGAGCTTCAAAGAAGGATCAAGTTATGCAAAAATTGTGGGTGATATTTTGGGCAAAAATGTTACTTTGCATCTGCCAATTGCATCCTTTATTTAGGCTTCAGAGACTCATTAGAAGGAAATCCAGTTAAAGAAAGAAGGAAGAGAGCAAAGGCCTTGCCTATAACTCCATGCTACACTGGCATGCCAGAGCCAGACAGGGAGACACTGAAAAAGTCTGTCCCCTGATTTGTGCCACCTGCTAGTGTCTCCTAACTGATGTTAGCTTACAGCAGAGAGCTGCTGTTTCACATCAGCTAGCAGACTGAGGCACTGAGGAGAGCAAGGAGAGACTTCCTGTGATTTCAGACACCTGTGCTGCTTTCTTCTTGGGGGGCTGCTGAATTTTGTCTTGAAGCTTCAGGTCTATCAGCCCTGTACTCTGAAAATATGATCCATGCCACACACAAACAATTAATTACTACAGTTACCAGTCTTGTCCAGTCCTTGTATCTCTCTCTCATGCATATGTCAAGAATCACCCACTCAACAGCCCAAAGGATTTACTTTGACATGGTACTTTTTTTTTTTTTTTTTTTAAACGAGCAATATTGTTAAATTAAATCTCTAAACCATAGGTCTCTCAATGGACAGCATTCCTGAAGATTCAACAGTCTTAAGATTGATTCTTAGCACAGTTATTCTAAGAACTTTGTATCTTTATATTTCATTCTGAACATTTATTTTTCTTCAATATTTTGTTTCATATTAAAGCTCACAAATTGAAATACAGATTGGATCAATATCGTCTGTTTTCAGTTATATCATAATGAAAATCATCTTGCACAGTTTACACAAAAGACAACCTGTAAACCCCAGAAGAAATGACTACTATGTCACCTGTGTAATGAGCCAAGCATCTGTGTTTCACATATTTCTCGGGCTTACGGCCATAGATGCTATAGATTAAAAATACAGACTGCATTAAACAGGGTGGGGTGAAAAGGTTTTCACTGTGGTGTTGGTGTTTTGGGTTTTTTGGGGGTTTTTTGGTTTTTTTCTGGTTTTGGGTTTTTTTTTTGTAGGAGTCAGTATTAGCAGGAAGGGACTAAACGGAGGAAACAAAACCGAAGTCAACCAGCACGGATACATAAATTTATAAAAAAAAAAGAAAGAAAAAAAAAGAAAAAGAAAAAGACACCGCAAACCCCAAAAGCGCCTCTAGAGCCCGCAGCACGGCGGCAGAGCGGGGAGCTGCCCGGGCTACCATGGACAGAGCCCGCCGCGCCGCCCAGCACCGGCCGCGGGGAGGCGGCGGGGCCGGGGCCGGGGCCCCAGCGCGGTGAGAAGGTACCGTCCCCGGGCAGAGCAATCCCTGCAGGGGAATATTTCTTCGTGCAAAAATTTTTAGACGCGCCGCCAGCAGCTTGGGTGCTTGGAAGCAGAACAACAAACCATGTGGTGGGAGCGAAGCGGGCGGTGTTATCAGCGCCGCTTCGTGCTTTTTTGTGGCGATTTCTGAACTCGGTCAAGACTTCACTCTGTTGATTCAGGGCATCCTTCGGAACACCTGCCCCAGAGCAGTTACCATGTTGTTATTAGGCGAGCGCAAAAGCCTTGAAGTTCGGTTGCAATAAAATGTTAATAAAAAAGTTTATTGCAGGGTGTGTAAACCTAAAATTTTAAATTAATCAAGAGGGCAACTTATAGGCAACTTCAAAGGTTATTTTGTTAAACGTAACTGTGTCCTAATATTTACAGTACAAAAGCTTTGTTAAATACATTTTGTTTTGGCCAAACTATTCTTCCTGCAGGTTGATCCTGTAGAAAGGGAAATTATGGCCCCTCATGGATTTTCACTTTGGGCATACAATATACTCAACACGGGAATTTCCTATTACCAATTTTGTAGCCTATTACTTCTGAAGGATGGTTGCCATTAACACCTATTTTTCCTAGTCAATGTGACGCTAAAGGAAAATCTGCAACTGCAATAGAAAAGCTGAAATGGACCATGCTGACACTGCAGTTCAAATAATTTTTCAAGAAGCTCCAGAAGTAGAGCTAATATCTTTAAACAGCTCAGTAGGGGCCAGATGCTAACACTGTTATTCAAACCAATTTAGTATCATCAAAATCTGAAACTGAACTCAGAGGTAGAAATGAAAATATGTAAGGCTGATTAAACTATCTGATGCTTCCCATCACTAAAGTGTTTCTTGCTCCAACTGCAGATTTTTCTGAGAGTATCAATTTTCTCTCCAAGAGATTAACACTCCAGTATCCTCACCAAGAACCCAGTGATCTTAAAAACAAATTAACCAAAATGCAAAAGTGCATTGAATTATCAGAACCAGTTTGCTTCGTCTTACCATTAAGATTTGTAACATTTGCAGGAAATGCAAACTGAGATTGATATGTAAGTGGGCCACAAGTTTTGGTGGGGCATGGCATTGCTCAGAATTGCCTCTSTAATTTCTCCTTTCAGTCAAATAGACACCTTAACTTGATATTTTTCATTTACATTTTTCAAATTTTAGTTTTTGAAAATCAAAAGGATCCATCAAAATTGATGCTTTCATGAAAAATGTTCTCAACTTTGATAATCTGTTGGGGTTTTATTTGAATAAACAAATTAAAGGTCTGCCAAAAGAAGACAACAAGCTATTTGTTCCCAATATTTGCTGCAGACTTTGAAGAGTCTTATTCAGTCTCACCTGCTGATCCTCTGCATAGACCCTGATCCTGCACCACCATCTATTTCAGGAATCTCAGGGTCAGGTCCCTACATCATCTCCACCAATGTTGTCAAGATATGCAAGTATAACAAATACGACTGCAAAATGCACCCACAGATACCACTTCAGTATTTAAGTAAGAGGCTGAATTTTCCTCCCCTGCTAAGCACCCAACTGCCACAGAAACAACGGAAAACCTCTGAACACTCAGCAGCTTTAGAAAACCAGAAGCCTGGCTTTAGATGCTCATCTTTCATTTTTCTTATTTCATTTCCCCCAATATTTCTATTTTGGGGAATAACTTTTCTTGTTCCCTGTTTTAAGAATGCTTGAAATTACAACCACAGAGTCTCAATGGTAAGTTTTGACCCACCCTTTTCAGTTGGGACAGGGCGATGCTCTTCTTCCATTACTTGGAAAACAAAAGGAAACCAAAGATACAAGTATTCTTTCCAGATATCACTTCCCCCGGGGGTGGGAATACTAGTGGAAAAACTATGAATCACTTTTTAAACTCTTGTTTAACCAGGCATACATAGAGGTTAGTGTCCCCTACGCACACTGCTATAGTTGAATAGCCACACACCCACGCACAGCCAGGTACCCTTCAGCATTGGAGAGCACGGGGGAGGTTGTGCTCTAGGGCTGCAGCCACAAGCTCCGGCTGTGGAAGTGCGCAGGTGCAGGCCTAGGGATACCTGCCACGGGGCTGTCACCCAAGCATCACAGCAGCCCCAGGCAGGTGCGTGGCAGTACTGGGAACTTCCTAGCATGCTGCCAGTCCCTCACAGCTGCTTAAATCACAGTGAACCATGCTGCAGCCTCTGGAGCAGCCCAAATCTACAGGCCAAGGTTGTAAAATCACCATTAAAAACACAGCACAGAGTCTTCAACACCCCTAAATCCTAAAGGAGCCCAGCTGAGAAATGGGTTCATTACAATGATACCTGGTAGCCTTTGCAGGATTAGGTAATGAAACCAACTAAAACTGCCTTTCCTCAAAACGTGCATCACTCCTGCAGCCTCAGCTTTGAATACTGCTTGCTACGGTTCCCCTGGGGGGTATCAGGGATGGAGTCAGCAGTCACAGGCAACAGCAGCATCCAAGTGAAGCGATCTTGCTAACCCCAAAGTTACAGCCAGCAATGCTTCTGAGCTTTTGCTGTCTTTCTCAACAGGCAAACCCTGGGAACCTAAAGGCATTTCAGAGCCCTTCTGTCCCAGTTTCCACCCTCACAGCACTACACTTCAGTTTTTCAAGCCTTTTTAAACAAAAATCTTTCAGGATATTCTGCAATGCAGAGAGGAAGTCACCAAACTRTAGGGTAGGGAAGAGGGTTATTTGGAGGCTTTGCTAGCCAAGTAATAAAAGTATAATTGATTTCATCCAGAAGTCTTTCCATGACCAGAGAAGAACCAGATGAAAATTTGCTATGAGAGTATTTTTGCAAGACATTCTGGTAAGTGGTGCAACATAACAATGCAAGTCTGGCTTTATTTATCACAGCTTCACTACAAACATTGCAGCACTGCTAATTTCAGAAAAATAACAGATATTCTTCCTACCTGAGAGGTGACCAGGCTGGTGGGTACTGCGTGTTCTGCACATCAGACTGTGCCTTACCCTCTCCCATGCTCTGGAAAACTACCTTAGGCCCATGGTCTCACCCACACCTGAAAGGAAGCTCCAACAGGAGCAATGTATGCAGCCTGGTTTTGGCTGCCCCACCTCCAGGTACTCCTCATCAAACTTGACGAGGGAACAACCTGTGGGCCAGGAAAATGATTTTGCTTGCAGAAGCCTGCATCTAGTTGCCAACCTTCCCAAAGTGTTGCTCAGCTTCACCCTGCAACAGAAAACTCCACCTCTCCCTCCCTCTCAACCCACCCTAAGTAATAGGCTACAGCTGGGGCAAGGCATCTGCTCTGCATCCCACCTCCCCGGGCGTTGGGAAAGGATGACCCTACCAAGAAGCACGGTCTGGGTGAACCATCTCTCTGCTGGTGAAAAGCCAGCCCCAGGCTGAATATCCTTTGCTTTGAACAAAGCCTTGTAACTGGAAATGCTTTTGAGGTGACTGGAAGAAAGTGCATGGTGCGAGAAGCAGAAGCCTGCACTGCCCTGGTTTGGCCCTGGGCTCCTGTTGTCCACAGCAAGTTGCTTAACATCGCCAGGCCTCAGGTCCTTCTCCACAGACAGGATAATACCTCCCCAGGACACTGAGGAGTGGCTTAGGGACTGAGAACTATGTAAGTACCCCCTAGAAAAGCTTTAGACAAGCTCTCAGCTGTACTATTTCTGTAGGGTTGAATACATAGTTATGACAGTCATCCTATAAATCATCACAGCTTGTCAAGAGTTAGGATTTTTGAGGGACCCCTTCATATAACACTGGCCCTTGGTTCAATGTTAATACTTGCATGGGAAAAATAATAATAATTAAAAAAAGAGTATGTGGGTAAATACAAAACAAATACTGAAGTGATACTTTTGCCCACAGCAACCGAAATCCAAAGAAAAACAGCTGTATGRAAGTATTTAGCACACTTTCCATTGCTTTTTTAAAAATGGAGTACAAAAGAGCCCAGTGCCCTCTCTGACAGGGATCCCCGCTTCCCCTGGCTCCCAGTTTTGCTCTAACCCTGTGGACAGCCTAACCCCGCTCCAGTGGAAACCAGCAGCAAGCTTTCTCCCAGCTTCACCTCAGGCAGTAACTCTCCCTGAAAAACACTTAGGCAAAAGGACTAACCTTTTTATGTTAAAAGAAATAATGCACCACCACCMCCCCTTTTTAAAAGGGGACTTTAGAGAAAAGATGTTGCAGGACACATTATGGTGCACGGCTCTTTCAGAAATGGGCTGGTGGATTTAATAAATAAATACATAAACAAATAAGCCTGTCTCCTCGCTCTGCTCCCAGGGAGAAGGGGGAGCGGCCCGGTGCCCGGCGGGAGGCCGGGGCATAGCTGCTGGGCGCGGAGGCCGCCCCGGAGCCGGAGGGGAGCAGGATCCCTCCTCGGGCAGGATAAAAATATTGACTGTAGATAAGCGAAGTGCAGGTGGGGGCTGAGGGCACGGCGGCGGCTCTGGGCGGGCGTTAGCGGCGCTCGCTCCTGTCCGGGTCCCCGAGGTTTGCTTTACGGGTTTTATGGGAAGCAGGTGATGCCGCTAAACGGTCTCAGGCTTATTTCAAAGTGTCCCCTGAACCAGAAAACTTTACAACTGGGAGGGGGGCGCGGAGCAGCCGAGCGCTTCGCCGGCACATCTATCTTCCGGCTCGGCAGAGCTCTGGAGGAAGGAAGCAGAAGAAATGAATAAAAGTTCAGAAACTTGCAGAGTTAAACGCTTTCCCCTGTCCGGGGCCGGAGCTCCGACAGCTCCGCTGGGTCGTTGTTGGGACGACCCCCCGGGGGTGCCCGGGGGCTGGGTGCAGGCTGGCGCCCGCCCGGGATCAGCCCCGGGCGCACAGGCCCCGGACGGGGTAGAGGGACCGGCCACCCCCGTGGCGTGTCCCTCCCCGGTGCGCTGCCCGCACAGCCATCACCGGCAGCCGTGACGGGGTCCTGCGCTGCCTGGCCGCCCGCCCGCCCCCCACGCGTGCCGGGGTCCCGCAGCGCCGGGGAGCACGCCGAGGGGCGACGTGCCTCCCGCACCTGCCGGGCAAGGGCTCGGTTACTCTCTTAGTAAGAGGATTTTGCAGMGCAGTTTGGCACCACAGACCGTACGTGATGCGCTGCTCGCTGCCCATCCTATGCACCTCTTGCTTCTGCCTCTGGATAAAACTGTGTTGCTGAGCGCTGGATGGGAAGAAAAAAAAACCCAAACCCAAGATTTTGAAACATAAAAATATTAATGGGTAGTTGGAGATGAAATGATACGCGCTGACCCGGTGGGATCGAGGGGTTTGCTTGTCCCTAACAGATCTTTTAAACACCATTTTGACAAGTCCAAGAGGGGTTTACCGTGCCGGTGGGCTGAGTGTCTTATTTCCGCGAGTCACGTACCATTAAAGAGGCACTTTTACGAGTTTGCGGCGAGGCGACGAGGCATTAAAACCTGCTCGCTTGGGAGGAAAACCCGCGGCGGCAGCGCTTGGGGAAAGGGTTAACCCGCCGGCCGCCCTGCCTATGAAATGATGGTAAATTACCCGGCGCGTTCTCCCGGGGAAGAAATTAGACTTCAAAAGGGCTGGAGCCCTCCTGAATATATATCAAGCAGATGGGCTGATGCGCTGTCTCGCTGATGTGCAGTTGATTAACCGCCCCATAAAAGTGCAGCAGCCCCGCTCGCCCGCGGCGGGTGCGCGCCGCCGCCCGCCGCTCTCCCGGGCACCCCGGCGGTGGCAGCGCGCCTCTCCGGGGCTGCTGCATCGGTACAGAGCAAGGGAGGGGGGGGACATAGGGTGTCCGCCGCAAGGGACCGGGAAAGGAAGAGAAGAAGCGAGCAGAGGGGAAATAACGAGTGGGGAGAGCCGGGGGAAGGAGGGGGAAGAGAGAACGGGGAAACAAATTGGGGTGAAATAGAAAAAGAAATCTCTTCATAAGCGGAAGGGATTTGTTCTCCGACTCCCAAACCTCGCTTTCCCTGGCAGCGCTACAGAGAGCCCATCCCCGCCTCGGCACAAGCTCCCATCGCAAGCCCCGGCTACCCGCCGTGGTGAAGCGGGTGCGGCGGGTGGGCACCCACACACACCGAGCATCCCCGGTTAAACCGAGCTGGGGGAGAAAAGCCGCGGGAAGCAGCGGAGGAGCTGAGCATTCCCCGCTCCCGGCTGCAGGACGGGGCAGGGGCGGCCGCTCCGCCGCTGGCGGCCCGCGGGGAAGCGCCGGGCTGGGGGGGCTGGGGGAGCCTGGGGGGGCTGGGGGGTGTCGCACCCATCCCTGTAGCAGCTCGGTAAAAACGCCTTCTCCCTCCTCCTAGTCCTAAGCGGGGAGGGAGAAAAGCACACGCCAGAAAGCCACCCATTGTAGCGTTTAAATGCCTCGCCGCTCAAACCGCCTTTGACACGCCTTGGCCGGGCTCCCAAAGGCATCCTGTGCCATTTGATAGCACTTCAGAAGAGGCCTCTCTGTCTTCCCCGCTCCGGGCAGCCTGCAAATGGCCAAAGCCGAAAGAGGCAGCGCATTCACCGCGCAAGAGGAGCCCAGTCGGCGGAGCCGCGCTCTCACCTAACTCTYCGGGGGGTGCAGCAGCTCCGAAAAAAGGACTTTGGGAGAGTCAGCCTGAAGTTAAAGGGCGGGATGGCCGCAGGGCAGCATATGGCTTTCCGGGGCCAGACCCCAGCTTCGGGAGGGCTGCCGGCTGCGCGCCCCGCTCCCGGCCCCGGCCCCCCGGACACCCAGCCCCGGGCAAAGCCCCTTGCAGCGTGGCAAGGACTTGGCCAGGGCCGGACAGCTTGTTCCCTTGTCCCTGGGGAGCGCAGGCGGCTCCTCGCCCCAGCCTGGGCGCTGCGGGGCTGGGCTGCCCGCGGAGCGGATGTTCCCCGCGCCGGGCTGGCAGGGTCCCCGCCTCACCCACGCACAAACCGCCCCCTCGCCCCCTTCCCCGCATTTTTCTCTCCCCGCTCTCCCGGACGGGCACGTCCCGGGCAGATGCGAGGGCGGGTGGCCGGACATAAGGACGGCTCCTGCCGGGTGCCAGGGTCGGTGCCCAGGGGTGGCAGTGCCAGAGGTGGGACCACCCGTGTCGGGGGTGCACAGCGGAGCCCAAGCCGGGAGGTGCCGTGGGGCGGAGAGGGGCTTCCCCCTGCTCCTGCACGGTAGGAGGCGGGGGGTCACTGCCTGTCTCCATCCCCGCTGCAGCGGCTCGGACCCCGTGAGGGTGTGCACGCGTGTGCGTGCGTCCACGCGTGTGCACGCCTGTGCGCCCGTGCGCCGGCCTCCGCGTGGGCTCGCCTGTCCCTCTGTGGGCGCCTGCCTCTCCGCGCTGTCGGAGCAGACACGCTGGGCCGTTCCTGCGTATCCTTTTCTCCTCCTTTGTCTCCCTTTCTTTGGCTTTGACTCTTTCAGGTGCCCCGGCGGTGCCCTCGCGTGCTGCTGGTTGCTGGGAGGTGGCGTGGCTGCCACTGCGCTGCTGTTGTGCGAGGGGAGGGAGGGAAGGGGGCTTGAATGCTGGCTGTTGTGCTCGGCTGGGGTTGGGGGGCCGCCGAGGAGAAGGAGGAGGAGGAGGCCGATGATGATGATGATGGAGGGGAGGGGGTGACGATGGAGCTCACCGCGGGCGCGCAGCTCCCTGGGGAGCCGCCTGAAAGGCCGCTGCGCTCACCAGCTGACAACGCGTGCTCCGCTCCAGACACGGCGCACCGCGGCCGGGAGCGAGGCCAGACCCCCCCCCTCCGCCCCCCAGACCCCCCCATTGTCCGCCCCATCGCATTGTCCGCCCCGCTCTAATTAAGAAACACTGGCCCCACGGCCAGCTCCCCACCCCGCCCCCCCCGTGGTCCCTGCGCTTTTCTGGTCTCCCCTCGCCGGGTTTAACCCTTTCCCC
>JAYKAV010003269.1:0-103599 GCA_035582835.1 Phoebastria nigripes | reverse complement strand
GCCCCGCGGCGGGCGGCCCCGCCGACAGCGGGAACCGGCACCCGCCGGCACCCGGCCCTCCCCGCCGCTGCCACCGCGGAGGACGCTCCGTCGCGCCCRCCGGGGGAGAAACATCCCTTTCCTTCCCCGCTGGGCCAGCCCCCGCCGGCCAAACCCCGGAGGCCCCGGTAAATGCCCGCCTTGGCGGGCACGGCGCCCTGCCTCCCCGCGCGGGCGGGGGTAGCCGTCGGTCCGCCCGGCACTCGCTTCGGCCGCAGCGACGCTGCCCGAGCCAGCGGTACGGAGCGCTGCCCGCCCCGGGACGCTGCCGCGGGGTGCCCCGGCGGCGCCTCGGCAGTGTGGACGCTGCAGGCGGCCGTGAACGAGGCGCTGCGCTGCTTCGCAGGGGTTGAGCTGCGAAGCTGCCGGGAGTACGCCCGTGATTTTAAGACGTTCATCCCAGGGAGGCGCGGGAAAGCCGCGCGGGACCCGGTAGGTGAGAAACGGCGGCGTTTGGAGCCGGGAGAGCACATGTGCGTTGCACTCGGAGCTGCCACGTTTTCGGCAGGGTCCCGATCCCCCGCGAGCAAGTTCTTTTGTTCGGCCCACAATAGCTCCCCAAAGGTGGTGGAGGGGGAAGTAACTCCGTGCACGCATCTTGACTTTCCTTCCGAGCAGCCTCCCCTGCTGCCGCCGCCGCCGCTCAAGGAGGAAAAGCGGAGGTTTGCTCATGTGAATAGGCGTGTTGAGAACAAAGTGACGGGCACAGTATGAGGTAGATATGTTTTTTCAAACGTGAATAACTCGCAAGCCAAGGAGGGAGCGAGGGAGCGCAGCAGCTCAAAGCCGCGCGGCGGTGACATGAAATGAGCAACCTGACTAGCTCTTTAGGCCGGCTGAGCGGCTCAGCGCACTGCGGGCGCCGGGGCCCACCTTCCACAAACAACTGGATGCTTTCGAGCAAACAGGACGTTGATGGTTCGCTTTCTTTTAAAAGAAACCGAGGCAAGCCTTCGCTGTTCTTTTCTGCTGGCAATTACGTTTCAAAGGCAAAGCTGCTGGATTTTTTCCCCCTAAACAAGTGGTCAATTTCTGATCAAAATGGAAACATTTACTTGGTAAGAAAGGTGAAAAGGAGCAGAAGTTTATGCCTTGTTTCTGTGTATTATCCATCAAGTTGGCAGGCTGTCTATTTGTATCCGGCAGCAACTTTTATAAGCTCCTATCCTATTACCGCACACACAGAGATGCTTTTATCATTAAAAAAAAAAAAAAAAAATCCTCTCCCTGCCGTGCTGAACGGTACTGCTTGCCAGCTAAATACCCAACCTCCGGCTTTTCTTCCTGTCCCCAGGCACCTGTTCCCTCACCCGGCTCCCAGTGGGACAAGCTCGCTTTGCGGGAGCCCCACTGTACTCTCCTCCCCGGGGTTAAGCCTGCACGTCCCCATTTTGAGCGCCAGGCGCTGTGGCTGCAAGCTGCTCGATGCGAGGACCGCGGGCCAAAGCTTGGAGATGAGCAAGAGCTTTGCTGAGCGGGAGCCGCTGACACGCATTTCCAGAAGCTGAGCAAACTCGCAGGCATGGGGAGAGCGATGACGGTGCGGTGTTGGAAGTCTTAAACACCTCGCTCCTGGCCGGTGGGCTACAGGGCTGCTGTTCCCTGACAGCAGGCCCAATCCTCCAGCCTGCAAGCCACCCGCTTTCCAAGGCCGCCTGACCAAGACCCTGGGCACAGAGGGGAGCGTCGTCCTGTCAGCATCCCGTGCAGATGCGGGCCAACTGGTGCCCAAGAGGTGCCCTGGCCTCTGGGTACCCCACGCTCCCAGCAGGTGCCGGCAGGCTTCCCTTAGCAGGTCCGCAGTGATTTTACGGTGCGCAGGGGAGGCCAGCCTAACACCCTGGCGTGCCCCTCGGCCAGCCGGCCCAGCTGAGAAACACTACCAGCTGCTTATTTTTCAAGCGCGTGTTTTGTGAGCGCATGCTTTGAAACTGGAGGCATTTGAGATTCACTCGATAGTTTGCCTTTGAAAGGGCAGGCTGCACAAAAAGCCGTTTTCCCTACCAACACCACCACTCAGAGGGGGAAAAATATTTCATTGAAATCCATTGCTCTGCATAGGCCACATGCGCTGTGCGCGCACATGCACTCGGAGTCAAAGTCAAAGGCAAAGGGTGGTTTATGTCAGTGCTGGGTTTAGCTCTGCTCTCCCAGAATAAGATAAATGTAAGTGATGAAGAACTCCTGGGGCTGGCTGAACTCATTTTGTATTCAACACTGCCCGGCCCTTTTCTCTTCCCTTTCTCCCTCTCTTTGTATGTTCAAGCCTACTTGAGTTTCTTTTTTTCTTTTGTAGAAGTTGGTTCTTTTGAAGCAGTTCGAGGCACGCCCTGCCGCAAAGGGAACTTCACGGGAGTCGGAAACACAGGCACACCGGTCTGAAACACTTACTGTACAATAGCAGGAATGTAGTAAGCCTTGAAAATGAATCCGCTCTCTCTAAGAAAGTGTCAAAGCTTTCAGAGGAAAACAAACTGAACTTATCCCCGTAACTTTACACAGATTTCCCCCAACTCCTCCATTCCCGCCCTAGTCTGGTTAAGGGCCGAGGCAGCAACTCGGGGTCAGGTGCATATTAGTGTTACAGAAAAATGGGTTACAAAAGGGGGGGGGGAGAACAGACTTGCAAAAAGCCTCCTCTATCATTACAGCCAGAGACATTTTCCAAGCACACAAAGCACATGGGTCAGCCCTCAGCTTAATTGTACTCAACAGTCTAATTGCTCATTCAGTCCCATTTCAAGATCAGCCGGCTGCTCTGCAGGCATCACCGCTGGTTAGGAAGTACTTTATTCCTTCTCTTCCTTTGCCCCGCTTTCTCCACGTGTTCTCCCGTTTCCTCCCATCCTTTCGAAAAGTAGGTGGGAACCCTCTCCATGTCTCTCCCCTGGCTGGTGATCTGGCCACGATCGCACGAGTGGATAGAGACAAAGTTGTGCATGTCACTTACCAAGGTCAGGTAATCCTTGCTCAATCCCAACCACAACCTGCCCAGGCCTCCAGCGAGGGGAGGGAAGGGGGATTCCTGCCCACCTGGTGACCGACTTGCACCCTAGAGTGGCAAACCCCATCTAGAAGCTACTACAGTGAGCTACAACAAACACATAAAGACAACACACAGCCTGATAATTTTCAGTCTCATCTGCTGCATCATCAGAATATTCACCCAAAGAAAGTGTCCATATTTATATTATTCAGAGCAAGTGAGCTTAAAGCAGAGGAGGGTCCAGCAGCACGTCTTCCTTAGACTCCTCCTATGATCAGTGCGTGATGCTTTACTGTCAAATGCATTTTAAATACACATTAGAAGTGACGACTGCAAGGACACAAAAGTCCAGGTACCTGGGACATCACTACGGACTCCAACGTTTGTGAAACCTGCCCCTTTCCACTCGTGAATAATCAGGACCACATTGCCGCTGACGCAGACGTGCCCTCATTTCTGCAGAGCAATCTTCCTGGGCAGGTCGTTGCAATTACCCGATGTTATTCGCTTTGACTCTTTGAGGGTCTATAAAACTAATTCCCATTTCTTGGTGACATTTAGCCCCATAAAGATCTAGTGCAGACCTACATGCTGGGCCGAACCCTGCAGACACTTTCTGTTGCGTACAGTTAATTCTAGCGCAAGTACTCCCACTGCCTCCAAGAGAAATGCAAAGCATCACTGTAACAATACTTGCCTCCCTCCTGGGGTCATTGTAAGGCATAATGAATTCAGCTTTGTAATATATTTGGAAATGTTATGTATAGAATTTATACCTACATACACTTTGCCCCTTTATTTAAATGGCTGTAATGGTTACTGAGAATTTAATTTATGCTCGTATTTTAAAAACAAAAAGCTTTATATTCAAGGAAGCGTCACTAATAATAACAATTTTCCGTTGGTCACTTTGTTTTAAACTCTTTCTTGTTTTTACACTCAGCTTGGCAAGGAGTTTCCTCTAAAATTGCTAAATGCCTTCATTCCCACCAAAGTCTCAGGGAGTTGAGACACTTCTCAGCTGTGGGACACTTTCAACAACAGGCCTCCAGAAAAACAAAACAAAACCATCACGAAACACCATGCAGGGGTTTGCAGGGCTGTTGCCATGGTCTGATAAGTACTGCCATGGCCCCAGACGATCAGAGGACCCAGTTTGGAAGGCAGCAAGCAGTTTCCTCCTGTCCTAAGCTCGGAAAGTCTGAGCGCAGAGGCGCAGAGGTCTGCGTTTGCTTGGTTACTGCTTCTGACAGGAACTGTAACCCGGAGAGCTGGCAATAGCTCAAACAGGCAGCTTTTGGATTAGGATCTGCATTACCAAGTATGTTCCAGAGCTAAGCCCTCGGAGGAAGAAGAGTTAATGACTTCAAAAAAAATTATACCCTGCACAGAATTGGAAGCTTTTCGTTGCTGTGCAAGACTGCTTTAATGCAATGGAAACACTAGTATTCTGATACTAGTGTTTCCCAAGGGATCTGTTTGTGTCAGAGGCTTTATACCTTCTCCCATCCTTGATCTCCTCATCTCTTTAATAGCGATGTTACTCCAGGTGTAGTTTGTTCGCCCTTTGCAGCAGGAACAATTTTGTCGGGCCTGGGAGCGCTCACAYGCACCACCCCACAGGTCCATCATTTTAGTCACTCTTGAAATGAGCAAAAACAGAATGCTAATAACTGTCTCCTGCTTAACACACTGCATGTTAGAAAGTGCTTTAAAAACAAGTGTTGTCTAGCATGCTTTCATTAGGCTGTTACTTAATACCTTTTACTTATATAAAACACTTAACCAAGAAAATGACCAGTGCCATCAACAGTTTTACAGCATAAGAACAACACTTTATCTGGTTTAAGATCGGAGAATTAACATCCATCCATCCATCCATCCATCCATCCATCCATCCATCCATCCATCCACAGAGACAATATATTCCCTTCAAATCACATCTGGCCACCTCCACGTGCTCTCAATGGCTCTTGCAGAAGAGCCCGGGGAGTGTAAGTACTCCAGATTCCTAGGCACGTAGAATTGCTGGTATTAGATATTTTGGTTTTTTTAACTGATCACAGCATTCCCTCTTTCACTGTCACTTTAGCCATTGCACAGAGTATAGTTGTAAAGATTTGCTCTGGRAAAAGATTCTAATCATAGGCTTGAAGTATAAAATAAAAATTTAGCTTGCAGACTCTCTGTGGCACAGTAGTAACATATTTCAGTGGACAAGTGGGAAAAAATAACAGTTGCCACGTAAGCAAGAGGAAAAAAGGAAAAATCTGACATCTTAAACAGTCTGCGTTGCCTCTCAACAACAGCGTTACTAGAGCAGTTACCTGGGAGCGTGGGGGGGGTTGCTTCAATTGTACTGGGCCTTCGATAACGGGGTTCTCACATCCATCACCCACAAAGCTCTTGGCAGTTAGGCAGCCATGTGCCTGAAGGAGGTTTCTTAGTAGTGGAAATGCCAGCCTGGAATTTGAACCTTTGCAGGTCTCCCGAGGAGAGGTGGTCTCAAAAATGCAAAGAGTAAATATTTAGTCATAGAAGCCAAAATAATGCAGAGAACAGTGGTCCCTCTAAGCGGAGAGAAGCAAGTGAATGGACCCAAGTTGGTGCTGATCAGCACCTCGTATCAATCCCCCAGAGCAGAGAGTATTTCCCCATATACTACCGGGAAATCCTCCTGTTTAATCCCGGACAGCAAAGAGCACAGGGACTTCTAGGAACAATCAATTTCCAACACAACACAGCACCAATGCAACTTTCAGGAACTACCCCTGTGAAAGGCTGTGAAAACAAACCCCTCTGAAGACATCTTCATCTGGTCTACTACGTCGTAAATTAGGATGTCTTAGGAATTTTTAAATACTTGTTAAAAAAGTAGAACTAGAGTCATTCTTTCTCTCTTCTTTTTCTACATTGGGGTTAAGACACACATACATCCCCCAGCACAGTAAGATTTTAAAATGCTCTTAAACAAATCCTSCATATGAAAAAAATTAAGCATTTTAAGAGGCTTAAGCTTTAGGGGCATCTCAAAATGCCGAGCCGTGCAGAAGACTCTTTCCAGTCTATGGGACAACAGACAGCTTCAGCAGACCGTTGTTCGCAGTGCCTGCTATGGGTGTCCTCATCGGCTGTGTTCAGAGACAGCAATACTCTGTTGCAGTCCTGTAGCTCTTGGGAAGCRGTTCTCCTGTGGCAGTAGGCTTGCAAAATCCTGCCTGTGGCAAGATCTGTACCTCTGGCATACCCCCGAGCTGCAGATCTGTTTGCTCTGGAGCTGGAGGAAGACTTGCTATAGTTTGTAAGCATTGCTATTTTCCAGGCAAGCAGGATGTTTTAAACTCCGTAGAAGTTTTAGGAATTCCCACAGGGTGAAGCCTAATGTTCATCTGCAGTGTGCAAGAGCTATRTTGAGGCAGAAGGCGAGGCTAGACACAGCTGATGGCCTGCTGAGGCCAAGCACTTGAGAGCTTTTATCAGGAACCCCCAGTTTTCACCAGCCTGGGTGTATAGCTCTCGCAGTCCATGTGACGTCCCCTGTGTGGGTCACACAAGCGTTCAGTGTGAGAACCTGAGTGGCTCAGTTTTGGAGGGAGGGATGGCACGAGTAACCACCATCCCACCCTGCCTTGTTTGTGAGCACAAAACCCCACCTCTTGCTTCAGCGCGGCTGTTGCATCCAAGCCACAGAAGTTGTTTTTGCTGCAGGCCTGCATGCATTTGCATCCCAGTGAGAGTGCGAGGAGACAACATCTTGCCRGGAAGGCTGCACGCAAGCAATGTCCAGGAAGAGCTGCTTTGCGAAACAAAAGTCTGGCGTCTCCACGGGTCCCTCTGTGCCCTGCCACAGCCTGCTGGGATGGGCATGCCGGCATTTCTCTCCTACCTCTCCCAGCGAGATGGGTCTCCCCGGCTTGGGGCACCCGCTTTGGTGCCACAGCTGCTTGGTGGGCACTGCTTGCCAGTCGGGCTCACAGAACCCAGGCCACGCAACTGAAGATGCCCCCTCAAAGCCTCACCCTCGCGAGATGGCGGCGAAGCCCACCGACCCGTCCCCGTCCTCCCCCCGAGCCCCTCGGGTGGGGTGTGCGCCCCGGGGCTGCCCCTCTGCCGGCAACAGGTTGAATATTGTAGGTGTGGGCGATTAAAGTGTCGCCGGCACAATGGCGGTCTGTGTCCCATTCGCCACGCCCGGGCTCCTCTTTGGAAAGCGCACACAAGAGGTGACACGGCGCTGGCCCCCGCCATTATCCCGGCGGCATAGCGGCGCGGCCCGCCCCGTCTCCCGGGAAATGGGGCTCCCCCGGCCGCCGCCCGGCAGCCGCGGGACCACCGCGGGACCACCGCGGGCGCGCACGGCTCCGCGCGCCCCGCCCCAAYGGCTCTCCCCTTCAACGGCTCCTCCTCCCAACGGCTCCCCCCCGGGGGAAAGGGGGGGGACGGCGAGCGCCTGCCGGGGGGGAGCCGAAAAGCCGACGGCAGCGCCCCCGAGGCACTTCGCGGGGACAAGGAGCCCCCCGCCCCCGGGCCGCCCCCGCCGCCGAGGCCGCGGCGAGCCGGAGCGGGAGCCGAGCGCCGCCGCCGCCGCCGCCGCGCGGGAGCCGGAGGCGGTGCCGCAGCGCCACCATCCGGGTGGCGGCGGGCACAGCAGGGAGGGCAGGGCTGCCGGTCCCCGCCGCAAAAATCATCCCCGTTCCTCCACAGCTGCTTCCCCCCCCCGGTTTCCCCGCTCAGCTGAGGGTAAAGGCTGGTCAAGCCCCTGTCCATGGAGGGGCAACAGCCTCCCTGGTGGAAGAGTAACTCCTCAAACTCGGATTTGCTCCCACACAACATGCAAAGCTGCCGAAATACAAAACGCGGTTCAGCTTCAGTTTCCCTGAAGAGCGGCATCACCACGGCTTAGTGTGGACGCTCACTCTGCTCCCCGCCCGTGACCGGGCTGTTGGCATCCCCCGGGCCCGCAGGRTGCCTGCGCAGCAGGCGGGCAGAGCTGGGAGCCTTCAGCAGGTTGCCGCCTCCGGCCGACGCCCCCAGCCCCCTCCCCACGGGGAGCGCAGCTCGCCCGTGCAAGGCCATTAACAGCAACGAGGAGCCAGGTAAAGCCCGCARTGAGTAAATGCAACGGTTATCTGAGGCAGAAGACGTGCAGGAGATAGCCTGGCTTGGATTTACTGCTAAGAGACAAGGACAAATTTAGCCCCTTCAGCCTGTTTGTCATTGACGCAAGCGCTGAAGTGGGCAATGCCACTTTTGTATGAGAATTAACCAGTTAAAGCCAAACTCTTCATAAGCGAAAAATCCAGCTAGGTGTTGTACAAAGGAAACAGTCTGCTGGGTTCAGGGGCTCCCGACTCCAGCAGCAGAGTAACCAGTGCTAACAGTGGGTTTTTTCCATCTTTTCCCCCTTTTTTGGCCATGCTTTTTCAAGTGACCACCATTCACTCAGGAAGACGAAGTGTGGGGCAATGGAGATATGTATGCAAAAGCACTGCACCTGCTAGTTCCTTACGTGCCTTCAACCTATAAAATAGAAATTCATGTACTCCAGGTTAACTTCTATTTATACTCCAGCAAATTACTATATACCATGGATAATAACCCCCCGCCTATAAGTTTTAGAAGGAAAGCTGCTTGTATGTGTCAATATTTTTGGAATAAAATGTTTAGAAATATTTATGGAAATACATTTTCCCTTTTCAAGCAACTCCTATAACAGGCCTAATGTACGTATAAATAGGCCTACATTTGTCAGATGATACAGCAAGCCTTTAAAACTGAAGATCATAGTGATATTTATTGAAGACAATAAATATGTCTTTCAAAAGTCAGATTTCCAGCTGTATCAGCTCTACTTCTACCTATCTTTCATCCTGAGGTAGGAAAAACAAAGCTCCCTGTGTCCCATATCAGCTATACCTTCTGTATTGTATAGATAGTCTAACAGGATTTTTTTTTTATCATATGAAGTGTTTTAGGGAATTCTGTTTTGTTGGGGGTGGGGGGAGAAGAAAACTTCATCTGCAGTATCCTAAACCTGCGGCGCTTTAAAACTGATCCAAGCAACAGCAGATACTATTCAGAAAGGTCTGTAAAAGTTAGAGCAAGGCAAACCATTCCAGTGTTGCCTGAGCACTATTTTGTAATGCAACATGCTTTTCTGTTACACTACATCAATTTCTTGCTGTGTTTGCTGTCTTGCCGCAGAGACTATTCCTTAAAAATGTGTCAGATAGTAGGAGTAGCAAGTAACCACAGTATTAGCTTTGTTCACAGTATTTGCTTTCTTTCTCCTGTTCCCCTGTGTGTAAGAAAAAGAATTAATTAGTAACAACATGGGTCAGCTGTGATTACTCTTACTGTGGTCCACAGTGAATATTCATATACAGGGAATATTCAAAACCAAACAAGACCTCCCCACTGTGTGTGTGAAGAAGCATGTCCCTGGCCAGTGGGGGAGAAAGGCAAGCTAACCAGCAGTGGCAGGGCTACAATGCACCCACAGAGCTGCCCACTCCCCCTTTTTTTTCCTGGCACTTGACAGGGACGTGAGCTAGACTGGCAGAGCGAGGCAAATATAACATAAAAAACCCGTGAGAAGGGTTTTTTTCCAACTGTGCTTTTTAATTTCTAGCAGTCGTACAACATTTACCACCTTCACACCAGGCTCCCAGGCAAAATGTTTGCCAGGGCATCTTCTGGTTGCCTCTGGCTGTGCTGAGTGGGAAAGGAGGGTCCCTCTGCAGTCGAGTTAGGGGAGTAAGTGACACCTCTGAGCCTTTCTTTGAGTGGCAACAAAAGTTAGATTCAGGTTGGGCAATTTCCTATATGTAGAAGGAGGATATGATATTTCCATTCATGAGGCTGGTTCCCATGGATGTTTGCAGGCGGGGCTTTGATCCAGTTGATGACAGATCCCTCACACAGTCAGAGAGCTAACAGGAAAGCCTGTGTAGTTAGAAGGGGCTGCTGAGAAGGTGGGGGCTGGTTTCCACCTCCCTGGCTTGCTACATTTTTCCAGTGAAGTCCCATCTATAGTCATGCGCCAGCATGGGGGACTGGGATACTGCACCCTGCGTAGCAATGATGCTGCCACAGCCCCGCAGGCAGGGGAAAGGCAGGAAAAGTTTGTCTGTCCTAGTGGGCAACCAGGTGTGAACCCTCAAATTAGGGGTGGGGGGCATCTTTGCTCCAAAATAAACACCCCTTTCCTTTCTCCTCCTGCTCTCCATAGAATCCCCTGACTCTGATGCTGGGGGTCAAATGGATGTGGAGCTGGGGGGGGCAAGCAAGTGGCTGAAACAGAGCTGGTGGGGGGGGCCCAGCTGCAGAGGACTCACCTGGTGGGCTGTGACGTGAGGCACTTACGGGGCTGCAAAAGCAAACCTGTGTGTTAGGCCTCGGCAGAGGCTGTACCTGAACTGCCAGTTTCCACGCCCTGTGAGGCCAAGTTATTATGCAGCCCTGCTGGCTGCGGCATGGGCCAGGATAGTAATTTAGGGAAGCACCTGCGGCTGTGTGGTTACTTGAGGGACTCAACGACTGTCTCATGCAGACATGCGTGTGCACCCCTCCACCCTTTATTAGTTAATGGGTTTGCCTTAAACTCCTTATTTTGATTTGGGGGGGGGGTGTCAGCCTTATAATGGGTGATAACTGGATTTGCAAATAAAGCTGTTGTTAATTTTTGTTTTGGCACTCCGCAGCAGTCCCTTATCCCATGTTGTTGCATCACCTGCTTGGAACAAGGAATTGGACACAAGCATTTTTTTTTAGAAGGGGGAAAAAATTATCCTGCATTGAAAAAAAAAGGTTGGCCTTACTCGTGCTGGTAGGAATAATTAGCTACAGGAGCACTGATCTGTCATGTCACGGTGGAGGGGTGTCCTACGCTTGCCGGGCTGCAGCGTGACCAGCACCTCTGGGGAAAGCTCCCTGTTGCGGGATGCTGACCTGGCGTACAAAGGCTCTCCTGCCCCAGTACGTGGCACTCTCCAGCTGCTGGTGGGCTCACACACCACTTCTGGCGGGAGCTAGGCAGAAATGCGTGACCTATGACCTGCTTACAAGCCTCAGGTATGTCCATAACAGCCCCTGCTGTTTTTAAGGGGCCAAAACTGGTCTGAAATGACTGCTGGGGCAGAAGGAGCAGTGGTGAAATTGTGTCTCTGGCCTGTGACT
Organism: Phoebastria nigripes; assembly: GCA_035582835.1. Classification (NCBI taxonomy): domain Eukaryota; kingdom Metazoa; phylum Chordata; class Aves; order Procellariiformes; family Diomedeidae; genus Phoebastria; species Phoebastria nigripes. Next base: position 92,396 of record JAYKAV010003269.1, on the reverse strand, counting down.
GGGACAACCATTGCCTCTTCCCACTGCCAACCCACCCGGGTGGTGCAGCCCTCTCCTTGGCTTCCTGCTTTCCTCCCTCTTGCCCTGCCATCCTCAGCTAAAAATCCCTCTCTGAGCATTCGGGGAGGAAAGATTTATTTTCCCCCTTATAGCAGTGAACTGGTTCTGAGATGCTGAATTCTTGCTTCTGCCTCAAATTTCCTGTGTGACCTGGAGCACAGTAGTTAATGACTTGACAGTTCAGTTTTCCGGCTGTAATACTTCCCTTCCTTCTGACGAATGTTATAGAAATAAATTCTGTAGTACATGCAAAGTGTCATGCCCCTGTGATGAATGGGATGGGGGGGGGCAGATTTTGTAAGTCTTGACAGATAAAAAATCTAACTATACCTCTTGAAAGGTAATTTTTTCATGAAATTCATGGCTCCTGTAATTTTGGGGCATTGGTACAGTTTTTTGGTTAGGAATTCATTAGGCCGTGAATCATTTTGCCTGCACTGACCTTTCTTTGGAGGCTATTTCTGACCTCACGAACAACGCCTTGTGTGAGACATAACAAGCTGATGGGTTGTGATGATGCGTTCGCAGTTGCCCACTGGTCTTGATGTGACGTGTGGATGAGTGTGTTCATGTCCCACTGTATATCAAAAACTTTGTCTATGACTCATTCTTAGGAGCAGATACTTGATTTTGACATTATTTCAAAACAGCTCTGCGGAGTGAAGAGGAAACACGGATATCGGGACTGAGAGAAAAATGGGTAAAGCAGGGCTGCATTGGTATGATGCCTTCGTTGTTTTGGAGACTCTATTTTTTCATTAGCTACACCCACGAGCATGCACACGGGAATCTGGTTTTCTTTTCATGTCATCACCTTTGTGCAGATTTGAGAAATTAAACCTATCTGGGGTATTAACCTCCAGTAGGCCGTATTGACCCACCTCACTTCGTAGCATCCTACATGAGTGGGGAAGAAAGAGAAGGAGATACTTCTAAAAAAATCTGATCTATTTAGGGAAACGATACTAGCACTTTGTTTTATGAAGACAGGAGGGAAACCCAGGAGGCTTTGGCTCTGGTCATGCTGCGGCTGAGCCAGTGACAGCTATAATCATCCACTTGATTGGCGCAGCAGGACTATTTTTTATCTCCAGGTATTTCACTGTTGGTCAATAGAAACATCTTACTAAGTGATTCTTTGAAATCAGATAAATATGTTTTCTTCCACTGCTTGCTTTTTGTTTGTAGCTGGTACGTGAAAATGGTTGTATGACTCGAATCACCATGCAAACAACTCATCTTTATATACAGCTGGCTTGTATTTCCAGTGGAGCTACTGCAGCAGGCACACTTGACAGTCTTTAACACTGTTACTTCACTGGATTTTTATTTAAAGAAAGGGAGGAGAAGTGTCACATAGGGTTCACCTTAATGTAGCCTGTTACAGAGAGTACATAGGTAGTATCTGTAAAAGTACCCAGCTCTAGAGAGGTGTGTCTGTGAGCATAAGTGACAGGGACAATGCCTATGTTAAAGTGCATGACTTATGATGCCAGCAGGACAGCACTTTCCAAGCGGTCACGATTACTTTACAGATCAGGAGTAGCCTAAAACGAGGCCCCGATCACGCAAGCATCTTTGTTGCTAAGGGAACCCCTACTAGACACACTGTAATGTGCATAAGGGCTTGTAGGGCCAGTGCCTCAGTTTGCCATAGCTCTGCCTCAGAGAAAATAAGCAGAGCGTGTCTCTTGACTGATTTTTATGAAATAATAAAAGTAGCCAGATTATAAAAGCTTCTAGCATCCTGTTGCTAGGCATTTAGTGCCCACTGACATACAAGCCTATTGGCATTAGTGCGTAGGCACCTTTAAATTTTAACCTCAAGTCACTTCCAATAATCTAACTTCCTTTAGATTTTTATGTTATCTCGATTCAGATTTTTTTTTTAATGTAGCAATGACTTGAGGACTCCTTCCAATGTCTTTTTGAAACTATAAAATGAAATCCCCTGAATGCCTGCTAAGCTTAATAGAAAATTTTAAGAGGTCAAAAATATTATTCAGTGAATGAAATATACTGAATGTAAAAAGCCAGCAGACAAACTTTGGATGCTGCAAGTTAAATCATCGCAACTGACATTATTGCAGTACATCCTGCATGACTTACTAATTACTAGGCCATTAAGTTTAACATGTTAATGAAACATAAGGATTGAGAACGCCATAATGAAATACGGGCTAAATTCTCTCACACTAAAACTTTTGTCAAATCTAAAGGCAGTGTATGTCCAGTATCAGAGCAAACTAACTTCTGTGCACATAAAGATGGCAGAATGTGATTCTATAAAAATAATGACCATGTTCCAAGAAAATTCCTAGATTACACTAAAAAGGATGGAGGTGGGATACAGTATTTCTACAAATCACGTCCCTTACATGTCAGTGCCAATGAACTCTAAAATCATTCTCCAAAATGCTGTCCATATATGTTTTCTGAAATCTAAGCCTGACATTGATACACATGGTAAATCTCGGTGATTTCCATGGATGCTCTACACTGAGCTGACTCACGGCAGCCTGGCAAGCTCATCCCGTCTCCGTAGGCTAAATCCCCTTCAGTAACAGTGTGGCAAAAATGTTCAGGAGGGGACGCCTTGCCACAGACCGAAAAACCCACAGCACTCAGCAATTAAACAGGAGGAAACGCAAGTTTAGAAAACAATTTTATTAGACAAATTATTTAGACAAATTATACACAGAAAGCTCTGCCACTTGTAACTGAGGCCTCCAAAAAGTGTTTTGTGTATCTGTATAATAGGCAACACATCAAAATAGGCCTATTTTAAATATCATACATGGTTAACAGTTTTTTTTAATAGCTAAAATCACTGCAACATCTGGTATGTCCCTACGTAGCTTGTTGAAATAAATTTTCTTTTTTTTTTTTTATTTTACTCAGAAGTGTGGATGAGTTCATGAATGTTACAAGGGGGAAGCAAGTTGTGCATGCTTTTAGATACTTGCTACCCTGGAAACAAAATGGCCTTTTGCACGATAAGAATTTGTTCTGCCTTACACAGTAGACAATATTTGAAGATTTAGTACAAAAAACAGTGACAGTACAAGATGCTCCCCCAGAACAGAATTAGCATCAAAATAGAATAGATCTGAAGAATATACCTTTTAATTTATCCTAAAGCAAATCACATAGGCTGATTCCTATTAATCCTAGCCAAAGAATGAGTTAGGTTAAAATAAGTGTATGGTTGCATTAAAAACAAAACCAAACCAAAAAACTCACAGGATAAATTGCTTGCTTTCTACTTAACCGCATTTTCAGTTTTAAGGATTACAAATTGAAAGCTCTTCCTATGTTTCTAACAGGTAACAGTGTTACTTTAAAAAGCTGGTGCCAAAGTGGGCACTGGTTTTGCTCTCACTGCTGTTCTTTCTCTTGTTCTATACAGTTGGCACTAATATAAAAAATACATAGCTCCTCTAAATCTAACTTAACATATAAAGGGTTAAAATGAGCGCCTGTTCATGGTTTTTTTTTTCCTTAGAACAATACGTGATTATAATTAAGGCCACATCCGTATTTCTCAAGGGCTTTTTTTTTCTCCACTAACATCATTATTGTATTGATTAACTGTGCTGATTTGGAAAATAATTTATTAACCTTTGATCTATGTTTAAACTTCTCTAGAGCTATATTAGTTGTTCATGAATGTGGTATACCTAAGAGAGAGTTCCGTTTGTCTAATTAATTAGAAGTAAAATTACCAAGGTTAGCCTTATAGAATGCTCAATAGCCAATGCAAAACCTAACCAAAGGAGTTACATCTAGGTACAAACATTAAATTGCCCCGGATGTTCTAATAAAAAAGTATAAAATATGCTCTGTTGGCAAATGATGCAAGTCAGAATAACATTAAAGCAACCTGTCTTTTCTAAATGAAAAGACCCCCTGCACTGTACATCTTTCCTGTATACAACACATTTTTACTAAAGCTTTATTAAATGAATTGCAATAGCAACGGCTGCCATTTTATAGCTATATATACATGTATATATATATACATACCTGTGTGTATATATGTATATATATATATGTATGAGATACTGATTTATTTAACACAACAGAGGCTTCTGCCATATGATACAGTTTACTGTACATAAGAAAAACTTTTAACACTGTACAATCACATAAAGGTCATATGCACTGTTGCAGTGCAAAAGTAGATTTAACTGTAGTCTTTACTGGCATAGTAATGGCTTTTTGTAATCCTACAAAATTGCATTCTCGTATTATGGGGCCTGAATGGTTTTCTAGCTTCATTTGTTTTGCTTTCATTTTTTTCCTTTTTTTCTTCCTTTTTGCCTTTTTTTTTAAATTTTTCGGTTTTTTAAACTGCAGGGTTTGCCTTTGGTCCACAGTTAAAAGGACACGCAGCCGTGGAGCGCTGACTGGATGCAGCAGAATACATGAAAAGGATTTAAGTTATTGCAATTATAGTAAAAAAAGGCGGTGGGGGAGGAGGAGCGAATGCCCTTCTGTAAAGTAATCCTCAGGGTTTTTCTATACATGAATYGCTGCACATTTCCTATATTTAAAGTATATGAAAAGCCTGAAGTAACCGAAACCTAACGTGGTGATAAACCAAAGAATAAGTGATTCAAGTAGTAAAGAGAAGAAGGGGAGACAGAGGAGACCAGACTGAGAAAGCAGAGAAGAGGAGGAGGAAGAGTTGTTACTAATAGTCCTGATTCTTAAGTAAAAGAAAAGAAAGAAAAAAAAAAGAACAGAAAATAACCCCCAAACAAATTTTAAAAACCCCTCAAAAACAAAAAATAAGGAAAAGAAAAAAGGTTACATCCATGTTAGTCCCACAATATTACAGCTGCTCCTTGCAAAGGGAGTCCTAAAAAAGAAACAGTGAAGAAAGTTGGTCTGATGCTCAGATGGAGGTGCCTCGGTCTGGGTCACTACCGATATTCAGCCCCAGAGTAGGAGTTGGTTGGTAAGGGATAGATGACATTGTTTTGATGGGGCTTCTGAAAAAGCCACCGTTGGGTGCCCTGTGCCTGAAAGGGCCAGTTCGGTGCTCGGGCACGCTGCCGAAGGAGAAACCCGAAGCGGCTTTAGCAGACAGCGTGCGGCTCAGAGTCTGGATCTGTTCTGGTATGAAGGTGGTTGTGGTGATGTGAGTGTTTCTGAAGTCACTGATTTGCTCCAGTGCCTGACGTGTGGGTAAAGTGTCAATGTCCAGCGGGGTCAAGTCAATTGAYGAGGTGGAGAACTGTTTATGGGGACTGTCGTCGTCTGTGCAGAGGCTGTTCACGCGCCTGTGGAGGTGCTCCAGGTCGATCTCCTTGTCGTCCTGGGGAATGAGAAAAACAAAAGGCACCACTCACCATCACCATTTGTGCTGGGTTGAAGCTTCACAGTACGATCTGAACTGCTCAGGAAGCCCAACGCACAATTAACTACAGCTGGCTGTTAGCTGATGGCATCTCTGAACGTCACCAGCAAACACCCCCACCGCCTGAAGCTGGGTGGGCTAAGCCAAACTGAATCAGGCCCTTACACCACAGCTACCTTCAAACCCTGAATCTGAACAACAGATCTCCAAGCACTACCGGTCGGTTTCCATCAGGAAAAGCCAGGCTCGGAGCTAGGTGGGTTGGACTAGCAACAGCTGAACAACAGTAAACTTTGTGCCATGAAAGCAAAGCATAATCTCAAATGCCTGGGATGATGCCAGTTCTTCAACTCTACAATGAGGACTAAGTTTGAATGTCAACATGGGAGGCTCCGAGGGATCAGGTTGCTGTCTTTATCACCCTCTCAGGGCTTAAGGAAGCGCTAAAAACATCTCAGGTTGCTTTTTGCCTTTATAATATAAATTGCGGCATAGGAAAGCTGAACTTCCAGACAAAAATGCAAGCACTGGTGACTCACTGACACCACACAGAAAGGAGTACACCAGGCAATTTTAAATTACAATGCCAAAAGAGGGATTCATTCTCCCCTTACCTACAAAGAAGCAGTTCCATCGATTCTGATGGAATTACGCTCTTGTGGGTGAGAAAAAGAGAAGGTGGCCTGGGGTTTTTATTATAATATATCATTCCTCCTCTTACCTCTGTCCCTTTTCCTTCTTAAATCTCTCCTTCCAAAGATCTCAGTTAAACAGGTTTGTTTACTATAATCAAGAATTTAAATGCACGGAAGTTAAAAAAAGAGGAGAAAGTCCTGGGTGACACAAAAAATCACCTGTATTGTACATAGGTATTTCTACTGAACTGCAAAGCTTAATTCAAAGCGGCATTAAGTTTACACGTACAGGGGTATTCCCTCAGTCTAGGTAGCGCAGCTCATTCAGAACAAAAATCGATTTCAACTAACCTTAAAATTTACCTTAATCTCTGTGAAATCTACTGGCTCTTCCAGGCCACTAGAAATATCTCACACTCTAGGACCTCACAGAGAATAATTAGGCAGCTGATAGATGTGCACTGATGACTTCCAGCCTTGATTACTGCAATTCAATGACTGGCTTGATCCAGAGCTCCCTGAATCAATGGCAAAACTCCTAGTATACCGCATGGGCTTGAGATCCCTCCTTTGTCTAGGAATGAAGTCAAGCACTCTGAAAAAGTCCACGCCTAGAACAAACTGCAGGAGTTCATCTACTTAGCAAAACGGATCACCGAATATTTGCACTGGTACCACGCCGAACACAGAGCCCAACTGGAAGGAGACTGAGAGGCCAGCTGCCCTCAGGGATTTTACCCTCCGCGGGCAGGGACAGGAGACAAACCGGGGAAAAAGGGGCAGGGAATGGGGCATCAGGGATCTCCCAGAGACTGGACGATCGCTGACCACAGAGGCTTTGGTTTGAGCTCATCACAGGAGGGAAAAAATGCAGTGCTCATTTCTCGGACTTAGCTTTCTGTCTATAGTTTATTCACATCTGGACATAGACATGGATGCACATAACAACCACACAGGTGACACCAAAACCAAACGCATTCACCAAACGCTCTCTCCTAAAAACTTTGGAGCTGCATACAGATGCAAGAGAACTGGAGCCACATCGGAAGCTAAAGAAATATACAGAGGCTCCGTTAGTGTATGCAAGTCATGACTATGTCTCTGAGGGACAGTCCTAAATATTTTTCCTTTTTTTTTTTTTTTTTTTTGGTTGGGTTTTGGTTTTGTGGGGGTTTTTTTTTTTTTTTTTTTTTTTATTTTGAAAAAAACATACAAACACTTTGTAATTTAAAATGCCAATTGGGAAAAGATTGGAATTTCATCACTTCTGAGCCTCTACAAGTTACTCAAAATATTCCTCTTTCTTCTCTTACAGAGATGCATTTGGGGCTAGGGTCAGACCAGTGAAAATATATAAGCGGTGATATTCTCCCATGCTTAGCCCACAACCCGATCTCCACCCAATCGATACACCGAAATGAGACCCACTCACAGTAAGATTGTGCATATCTCCACAATATGATCTTTCCTCTTCTCTCTTGTGTGATCAGTAGTGAAATATTCAGCAGTTTTCACATTTAAATTATCATCAGGCTTCAGAGTCAACATCCCATTGAGATTACTGGGGCGGTTCATACTTCTCTCAGAGCTACCGTTTAAGGCTGTCTGCAGACTCAGGCAGACATCATTGAATGGATTACTTCTGGTACGCGACTGAAATGTTATCTTCGCAACCATAAGACAATTTTTTTCAGTATAAATGCTTGCATTCTGGAGCACAAGATGGCAGCCACCAGGAAAAAGGGTTGGCTTGCTGACCACAAACTGGCCCAATCTGACCCCCGACTCTGGACTAGTGGCCTGGAAGAGCCAATGGATTTCATGGAAGCTAAAATGAATTTTAAGAAAGTTAGTTAAGATGTATTTCTTTGCTGAATGACCCCCACATCCAGGATAATGGGGACATTCAGCACATACGTCCACGTTAAACTCAGTTTTGAGCCAAGCTTTTCAATTTAGCATTGAGATGCAATTTTAAATGCTAAGCTAATGACCACGTAACAAAGATCAAGGAGGCCAAATTATACCATTTGTGGAAAGTATACACTTGAATTTCTCTGCATTTGAAAATTGAAATAGGAAATTTTATAGTTATATAAAATATCTGTGTTGTTTTTTTCTTTTCCTTTGTTATTTATTTTTATGTTTTGCACCAGATAAATATGAAGTATGAAGTTATGAAAGTTTGTGTAAACAACAATCAAGTAAATTTGAGGTTTTTAAAATAATTTACCAGTTGAAACTATGTGGTTTCCATTCCTGAGAAACCCAGTTTAAAGACTAGAGATTCTTTTTTTTCTTTTAATAATGGTCCAGTCCAGATCTTGAACAAAAAAAAAGCTTGGGAATTGAAACAGGCAAGAAAAGATTAAACGTATTCTAACATCAGTGCCAATGCTGTCTAATTAGGTAGTGTAATTAATCCTGCCTGATTACACAGCATTAGATTAGCAGGAATAAACACAATGGCGAAACTGCAGAGAAGGTGAGACCACTGCACACAAATTAACAGCAATACCCCACAAGCTACACAGATGTGTCTAAGCTACACAGAAAGAAAAGCTATAACTGATAGTGCTACATTAAAGCTCGTATTTAGGTTCAGCTTTGGGCATCGCTGCCAAGTACATTTTAATAACTTTTTTTTTCCCCTAATGTTTTTCTACTATTTTGTAGCTCTAAAGACTTAATTATGAAGGTAAGAAATTTGTTGTAAGACCGCATAAGGCTCAGATGGCTGGTAAAGGGACAGATAGATTGCCACGGGAAGGAAAGCATTACACATGCAGGTGTAGAAGCAAACTCATCTCTGGTGTAAAATAACATATCTCCCCATGTTCTCCGTCCAAGTTTTTCTGAAACAAGTCTGTAGCAGATTTCAGAAATAAGTCTGGCCTGAATCTGAAAAATCTACTGTACTCTTGCTTCCCTGGACTTCAGATTAAATAACGAGAACTGAAGTTCATGGAAGTCTCAAGAGGTTAGCATTTCTGAAAATGGGGACAAGCTTATTTAAGAAGCTAACTGCTGATTAAAGGGCTAAACTTTGCAAATCTATTTTGAAAGACTCAGCCACTGAGCTTAGGGGATATATCTTTCAAGAAGAAGCCAAGAAACCTTTGAATTTACTGGTAAGAATTAGCTCTCACCAATGGGAATAATGAACTAAATATTGATGTATTAATAATGTACTATTCTACAAGTAACAGTTGTGTGTTACTCAGAATAGTTGCATATTTATACATCATAAATATGCTTTTTTTTTCATTCAAGCTTTTCTAGAAAGAATAGCTAAAGAGATTTTGAGGATCAATATTTACCTTAAAAAATCAGGAAGCTAAGGAAATTTCTCTGAATTTGATTCCCCACCCTCTCTAATGCTATAAAGTCAAGGCAGCAATCTTTAGGGCGTGTGAAAATTCCCCAGGAGAAATGGAGGGTCTAATACCTCTTTTGATGGAACCCGGGAGCCTTTCCTTTTATTCCACCACGTTTCCAACATTGCAATGAAACAGGATAGGACAATCCCAGCAGCGAGGATGCAGAAAACACCTGCAAAACTTTTTATGTCCAGGGCACCTCCTTTCTGTTTGGTATCCACAGATGAGTAAAGATCACATTGACCATTCTTCGGCCACCACTTATGCTTCAGTATGTCCATGTCGCCGTTCTGCTGCAGCTCCAAAATCCTTGAGGAGAAAGCACAGAGTCAGGGGTTACAGTGGGGCAGCGGAGGTGGCACCTGAGAGCGCAAGGATGCAATCCGACTACTTGCAACCTTCCCATGTGCCTCGGAAAGCCAAGCAGCTGACGAATCCAGATGGACTGATTTAGCCAGAAAAGAAAGCCAGAATAAGGGGTTGCCTGTATGATTGAGCATATGGATAGCTATGCTCCACTCTAGATACAGGAAAGCACATGCAAGTCTCTCCTTCTTTTAAGACCCTTAATGAAAATGCTTTACTTAATATACCGTATTTTCTTAACTGGCTTTCACTACAGACTATGTCAATTGACTTTTGTAGTGCATTAGGTATTTGATAATATATATTTTGCATTTTAATTGCTGGAGAAGAGACATTTCAATCAATAAAAAAAAAAAGGAAAATACAGTTCAGATGTACCACAGGATACACATTACCTTATTGTAAACTGATCTTTATCAGGTTACCTACTTGCTGCTTTGGAAAGAGAGCAGAACCATATTAGTTGCAGTCAGTAAAGACCTAAACTAATCTTGCTCAATGGGAGCATGTGACCTGCTGGTAAGCGATTTCCATAGGAAGGTTCTTTGCTGCGGAATTCACTCGTCCTCGCACCTACGTACCCAGCCCACTGCCAAAGATTTACTGGGCAGTTTGCAAGGCCAATGTATTTAGCTAGACTTCCTGTGGGATGAATAGTTCGAGGAATGAGAATTTTGTTTGGAAGAAGATTTTCATATTTAGCTCATTTATTCCTGAGGAGAGTGTTTTTTAAAAAACATCCAGAAGTGACTAGAGTAGCAGCTGGGTGCATCTGGTTACCCAAAATAAAAAATTCAATGGTTACATTTAAAAAGAATAAAACAGGGGGAATGTTTTCCTTCATGTAATAAATTTGTTTTTCAGTTCAGTGTTGGAAGGCAATCAATTACTTGTGCAATCATTTGACACAGCATGCAAAAATCCAAGTGCACACAAACCAGCAGAGGTCTGGGATGTTTCTACCAGAGTCTGTACTGCATCGAAGGAGGAAGAAAAGCTGTCCCACTGACTCAGGGCTACTATAACAGCTCAATGCACTGGTCTATCTCAAACTCAGAAAAATACAGTATTATGAAAGGAGTTTGAATGCACCTTGAAAGCACAGGGCAACTGCTCTATACAGAGATCATTCAGTCTCTAATGCCACTTGAACAGGTAGGCATGTCAATGAAGCCACTAAATTTTCTATGGCACATCCAAATGACCATATACTTACGCTGTGGTCCTACCAGGAATGGGAGACCACGCAGCTGTCAGTGGCTTAAATCCCAGCACAGCTCTGGCGTGAGTTTCTGCTTCCTACCTAGGAGTACGTCCCGTGGCTGAGATCCCGACCTRTTCAGAGGGGAACTGTTTGTCCACCTCTGTGCTGTACCAAAGGGAACAGTGCYCATGAGGAACAGACTGCAGGTGATACATGTGGCTTTAGAGATGCCAGAATCACCTTGTTTGCATAGCTCTGTGTTTATAAGAAGTGGGACAAATTCTGCGCAATGCCTGCTGACAGTACATCGCTGAAGGTCCAGCCCTGGAGAATGGCGAACAAGGTCAGAGTTGCCTAGGCTATATTTTGAATTGTCCCAAACTCAATGCCAACTTAGGGAAGCCCCATCCTGAAGCTTCCTGAGGGGGCAGGGGTAAGTCTAGGACAGAAGGACTCTGCATTCTGTTGCAAGAGACGGAACAGCTGTTATGAGACATCCATGTTCAGAGGAGCTTTGGAGGCATGGGGATGATACGCAGGATTGCTGTCATTGCTGCCTACAGCTGCCTATTGGGAGTGTGGAGAGAAGCTGGAGCCAGACCCAGTGACAGGAAAAGATGCAACTGGAATGTGACTAGACTAGAAAATTCTGACTAGATAAAAGGAAAATGGGAGAGGTCAAAGACTGGAACAGAGAATTTGTGGCATCTCCATCCTTGGCGATACTCAAAGGCCCACTGGGCAAGGCCCCAAGCAACCTGACCTAACTGGACCTGCTTTGAGCAGAGGGCTGGGCTGGAGACCTCCGGAGGTCCTTTCTCACCATAATTACTCCTCTGTGACTGCAAACACAGTCCATATGCTGTCATACCATGGCATACAGTGCTTACAGACATAACTTACCGTAATTCTGGTTCTCAGTGTCCTAGCATCCTGCATTAGGACTTATGTGAGTATTTTGGCCCAAATATTCCAGTCTGTCAGGTTAGCAGGAGCAGCAGATAGTCAGCATAAACAGAACCCTTTTGTATAAGTTCTTGTGGAGTAATAGAAGATTAATTTTCAATGCCCAAATCCAAACATTTGGCACATATGTTTTTATATTTAGGAATTACTGCGCTATCTACACAAGGCAATAACAGAACAAYATCGTGGGGCTTATTTCTTCCAGTAGCAGCTCTAATCCCTGAGCAGGGATATTTTCTCTCTTTTATTCAGTCAGTAACAGAATGAACCATCCAAATGATTGCTCTATTCTCATTAATTAAATGATTCTTCACTTGTCAGTATAATTCCTGATTACACAAGACATCTTTTCAACGATAGGCATTTGCATAAAGACACTGAACTTTAGCTTGTTCCTTAACAGAGATTTATTCCTAATTGTACTCCTGCTAATTATTGGCAATTTTCTTTATGGATGTAACATATAAGTTCAATTATTTAAAGGAAAACATAAAAAAAGAAGCAGAAACCAGGGATAGTAATTGTATCATTACATGGAAAAGCTTGAGAAATGGAAAGCTTTATAATGAAGCCTTGTAAAACTACAGCTGAAAACAGATGTTGAGAGACAAAATACATATCAAGAGAAATCATAAGAGCATGAATATCTAACTATATTAACTTCATACAGAGAAAAAGCGAGATCCTGCTTCTATTAGACTTAGTAAACACTTTGTTTCTGAATTCACCCGTTTGTGGGACCAAAATAATAGTTAACATATTAAGAAGATGTAACACTACCAATCTGTTCCTAGTTATGAAACTTCCTATTTTTGTAGCACATTTTCAGAAATGAAAATCGTACTTTTATTGCAATTCCATGAAAAACAACATGAGGAAGGGAGGTTTCTTGCAAGCATGCACAGCACGCAGGCACTGCTCTACTTGCGTGCTGCAGGAGCGTCCCACACGATGGCACTCTTTCCATAAAAATACATGCTTTTGCTGCAGTTCCTGGTGGGTGCCCTTCTACAATCTAATCAGATACCTGTTGGGTGGCAGACACTACAATCAGTTTGATATTTGATTTTCAAATTTAATAAGTGACTAAAATAATAATGCATTAACTAAATGCTCCAAATGATAATGATGTGCTAAATGCTATAATTCCAGCAAGTGCCTCTTCTCACAAGTCCCAGATTTTTACATCTGAACTTTTCTGCGACAGTCTTGGCTCCTTTGAGCCTGCTGTATTGGCATGGAGTAGTATTGCAACACATAAGCCAGTAGTAAGAGTGGTGGAAAGTAATAAGTGGGGTGCATGAGTTCCTGCTGTTTTGAAATACCATAGTCTTAAAAAGCTTACAAAAGAAGCCTATATAATGAAACAATCTGATTTGTCTGAAAAACATGACCTTTAAAACTTGCTTAGGGATAGAGTGCAGGTCTTAATATATTTTTCTCTAGCAGGCAAACTGTTATAGGAACATTTTTCAGGGCAACAGTGTAAAGTTATTAAGCTGCACAAAAGAAAATGTCTGCATGCACTTTAACTAATTTGGCCCTGAATTCACAGTGCCAAGTGATGTCTAGTGGCACAGAAAACTAGACTGCCTGTGGTTTCCAAATCTGACAGCGATGTGAACAAATCCTACTGAATCAATGGGAATAGGGCTGGATTCAACTCAGTAACTACATACTTTGCTGCTGGCAGTGAAATGTAATTACTCCTGCAAAATACCCACAGATAAAAAACCCCAACTTATTATGATAGCAAGGTGTCACAAATGCTACAAAATTGAGACATCTGTGACAACACTGGTTTTTTTGATCTTGTTTTATTCTTTCCAAGTTATCAGTAGCGAGCAAGAGACGCGACAGGTCATTCACAATGAGATCAGAAACGCCAATGCATGCTCTGAGATGTCGAAGGTTACTGAATATCGGCTTCCTGTACCAGGAACATGTTATCCAGAGGGATAACTTCACCATCGGCACTGACAAGGAAGAGGAGATGATGAGGTGCTACTCTGGCTCCAGGATCAGGCTGCTGCAGAGAGGAGGTGTGCAGAGCCGTGCAACGAATGCCCACTGTCGAAAGAGGGGGAAAAAAGTAAATAAATAAATAAGGCAAGCTATTTGTGTACCTCAGTGGGCTGTGCCTTGGGGGCCTGAGCCAAGGTCCCAGCCCTTGCACTGACTCCCGGGGAGCTCCTGGGTAGCTCRCACAGGTCGCATTTGGGAGTGCTTGGTGCCCGCAGGCCAGGTGGTTAAAAGAGCTCAAGTAACTTCTCCAGTGGTTAGCCAAGAGTCAAACTCCTCTGGCAAAAGCTCCACACTGGAGCTTTGTAACAAAAATCTGGTGCCAAGTCTTCGTAGAATTCAGTTCCCTTCTCGTAAAACAAGACATAAAACTAAGCTGATTTGTGACCATCCTTCAGTTATCAAAGTAGACAGGTAGAAACCCACAAGGAGGGGTTTTTTTGTTTCAGTGAAGCAACTGCCTAAATCTTTCTTATTCATAGCAATAACTGGAGTGATGCCAACTCCTATTGCATCTCCCTGAGCAGGCTTTATGTTTTGGCAAAGCAGGCCCCCCTCTCGGCAGCAGAGCTCCTTTCACAGGTGCCACCTGCAAGGCTGGCTCAGGGCTTCGGTGCTGGAGAGGGATGGCTGCTGCCCGGCCCGGCTTGCTGCCTCCTGCCTGGGGAAGAGGCAGTCCCAGCCATGGGGAGGGAAATGGGGGATAAGGATGGAGACACACGAGTAGGAGGCTCTTGGGGGTCCTTTTCACTSCCTCCCCTGCCAGCAGCACCTCATTGTCTCACTGAGACCTGATGAGTTTTCTTTATTTTGACCTTATCCTTAGGGCCTTGCAGGAGACACACATTGATGCTCAAAGCCTTGACTTTGATACTATCCCCCGTGCCAACAAATATTGTCATTCCCCAGCTGCCCAACAAATCACATTTGCATCATATTACAGCCATGGACCATTATGAAGCTGCTGAGGAGAGTGAAGGCTGTATATGTATTCACCTACAGGAGGGGAATATTCCTGTGTGATTTTGTCTTGCTCAAAGACACAGAATAAAGAGATAGGGAATGGTCAGAAATAAAACTCAGAAGTGTTTAGAGAGCTGGTGGGAAGGTGTTCATCCAGAAATGGCTGCTTGCCTGGCACCAGCTGCACTACCCAGTTAGCCATCCCTAGATCTAAGCCTAGATTTAAAAGGGGCACCAGATCATTGAAAAATACAGCCCACAGGTGAAGGAGGCGTGGGAAGGTGTAGGGCAGAAGTAGCTGTCCCGAGCTGAAAGAAAGAGGGGAGCGGTGCCAGTGCCTGCTCCCAAGTAGACTGAGGCGATGCTAGGAGAGCTTGCAAGATGAGCAGAGACATCATTGCTATTCCAGTCCTTCCTTTGACTACAGGTCTTGGTATCTGTAAGCAAAAATGCTGGTTTTTGAAAAGACTGTTTTCTGTGTGGTGTGTGGTTTTTTTTTTTTTTTTTTTTTTTTTTTAAGCCAGCATTTTAATGAGCTGCCAATCACGGGCTCCATGAGAGGAAATTTTTCATGCCAGCCAAATGCAGCTTGGGCTGCCAGATTAGATGAAGCCGAGCTCTCTCTCCATCCATTCCCACCACTTAACCCAGCAAAAGAGTGCCCTCAGGTCCAGCTGTGAAGCCTGTTTTCTGGCAGGGACTCCAAGCAGATTTAAACCCAACTAACTTGTGCCCCATGAGGGCGGGCAGGTGGTCGCCTTCCGATCTGCCCTTCAGCAGTGCTCGGCATCACGCTGCTGTTGCTAGGAAGTCAGCGCGCAGAAACAAGCATAAGCATCTTACCTTCTAGATATGATAGAAGAAGCAGTAGTAAACCAGACCTGCTGTTCAGCATTAAGGATTTGCATATCAAACAATATTAAAAGAGAGAAAGCAGCTGACCTTCTGTTTTACTCAGCAATAAACCATTAGCTTCAGAAGATGCAGCACTCATGACTTGGATCCCATAAATTAGTATCACTTTGTTCAAATTCGTGAACTACTTTTTACTTAAATCTGTTAAACTTACGTGGACACTCTCTCAAATACAGAAGGCAAAACTTAAATGAAATAGCATCTGCAGTAATGAGATATTAACTATAGTTATTATAAAACTGAATTTTATAAGGACAGTTCTATAATAGTTTTATTCAAGCCACATAGTTTTGCTGAATACTAACAATTCAGAAACCTAGATAAAGACAAAAATCAAGTTATTCAAGATCTTCTGCTTACTTTTAATATAGAAAAGGTTGAGGTGAGCTTAACTGGCCTTTCACCATGCAGATCTTTCCTGCTCAGGAGAAGGGGCAATAAAAGTATTAGTACCTATTTATAAATCTCAAATTACAAGAGAACATTTACAGACAGTCACATAAACATCATGAGTTCATTAAGCTCAGTGCTGTTATGGTAAACACCAAATTAATTCATTATGGTGAGTCATGGTACGCYGCCAACCTTATTAAAACAAAGAAACGTACTTTCAAGGTATATTGGTTCTTGCGCACTACCCGTATTCCAGTCCTCTTTTAGTAACTGTCATTTTTCAAGTAATTTTCTAAGCTTTATAAAAAAATTCAGTACCTCATGAACACATGAATGCCTGGGGCCTAATTTTCCTCTTGCTTTCATTACCATAAACCAAAAGCAAGTCCATGCATATGAAGGCAGGGACAGCTCGTGGAGTCTGCAGAAGGACGAAGCAGACTTTGATGCACTCCCCACAACCGGGACAGCTCTGCACCTCCTCTCCTTGGTTTGCACCAGGAAAGGCTAACTGCCACGCTTCCAATATCGTCTCTGAGATCCAAAGATCAGCTGTGATGTTGCACATCATTGCCATGGAATGGAGATAGCGCTCCTTCCTAAAATTACACTTTCTTCAAACTGTCCCCTACAATAATGCTTGTGCAACACCAGAGGCAGTCATAAATGACATTTTGACTATATGAGGAGACAGTATGATTACATACATAGGACTTGAGTTGCAGATCCCAAGCTGCATGTAAGCAAATCAGTAGCTCTTTTCAGAACGGAAATAATTGATGATTTCACACAAAATCAGGAATCTTCAATGTCCAAAGTCAACAGGAGTTTCATCATTAACTTACAGACAGCAGAGACCAACATAGAGCACACCTGGGAACCCAACCCTTCTGCTTAGGCTGTGACAAAAGTGGCATTTTTCTGCATCAGTACAGGACACCTGAATTAGCCAAAAATGGAAAGCTTGGAAAGTGCCCTTTCAGTCACCACATACTTCTTAGATGTCTTATCCCCAACATCTCACCTGACCAAACATTTCCTCCAGTGTCACTTGTCAACTGCCCCCTGCCTGAGAAGCCCTGTGGTTAACAAGCCATGTAAAGAACTGCTCTCCTGCTTAGCAGGAGAAAGCAAACAATTGAAAAAAGTACTTTAGTTTCACTTTGTTATTGTTTTTTTCCAAGAGTGAGATGCAAATGGACACTTATTTGGCTCAATTACTATTTAACCTAGTTCATTCTCAGATTTTTTGAGCACAAAGTGATAAATTAAACACCAAAAGTTTTCATTAAGAAAACACCAAAATGAAGTATTAAAATGTTTGTGTTTTCTTTTAGGGAAAAACTTTTTTTTTTTAAATTAGACCATAAGGAATAACTTTAACTGATCTGCTTAGACCATCTGCTGATGTCCTATGAGAAGGATAAATAAATGAGGAGTTCACTGAACCTGACCTAGCACTGAATGAACATGCAAGCCTCATCTTCAGCTAAGAAGCAATTACATGAGAAATCAAATTACTAACACAATTAATCTTAAGAGTTGTGGTGACTAGTGAACTTTAATTTTTATATATTGTATACGTTTATGCTACCTTTAAAAGTCAAGCACTCATTRCAGCTATGACAATACGGTCTTTGCTAATATCAAAGTTGGGCTCCAGTGAATTGATAACAGGCACAATGAAACCAAGCCAAAAAGATGCAAGAGAGCTGAAAAGGAAAAGACAGTAAGTCCCACAGAGACCCAGAGCATATCTGCAGTCTGAAAGGGAACACCTTGGGTCGTCTTTGAAAATGTCAGCATCATCCTTAAGCACACCGTGATATTTGGGTTATTGGGTGCAGGAGAAGATCTTTCATTTTAGTGTAAGAATCTGGAAATTATCATATTTGCTTGGAGTCATGCTTCAGGCAGTGCAAAGCCTCATTCTTATACAAACTACCTACATCCACGTTTTGAGAAACAGAAGACACATCAGTCGCATTAAGTCCTGTTAACTGACAGCGTAGAACAGCTCATTTTTAAAGCAAGAGATCTAGGTGGCACTTGCATATTTGACATTTATTTGCTATTTACATAAGCAAAGATAACAAAATATACAGCTGATGATTCTTTCAGTTTTTTTAAACTGTTTGTCCAGTGCTTTTTTTTAAGCCCTTAAAAATGAAAACCAAAACCTTCAAAATTTTATTTTATATAGTGTTTAAATGAATGATTTTCATAGCTTGATTTARATATCATCATTTGGATTATAAAGAACCCAAATCAATAGTTTAAAGCTATCTCCAAGGTGAACAGAGTTATTGATAGAATAGGAGAAGCTAGACAGATAAATACAGAGTCTGAAGATCAAATCACAGTGATATGCTTTGTGTCTGAAATTTGACATTTAAAAATCTCTCAAAGGCTTTTATCTCCTAGGTACTTGGTTACAGTAGTGAAAGCTTCCCAGATCCGTTCCCATCCAGGGTTTTAAACATATTGGGGTTTGAAACCAGTACTTCTGAACATGAACACTGCACTAACCAACATTATAGATTAACGTTATACTGAGGAAAGCCCTCTCCAAACAATCCTTCGGACCCTGAAAGTGAAAACATTTAACGTATCCCATACAATATATTAGTGCTTCAAAATTTAATTCATTACTTTGATTTGTTCTCCCAAGCAAAAGCGTTTCATAGAAGAACCATTTTTAGAGACACCCCCAAGACATGTTCTTTCTTTAAAGCCTTTCTCAAATCATACTAATGAATACTCTTCAAATACACACAGCAGTATAGTGGCTGTCTGGGGAAGCCTAAGGAATTGCCACAATTCTACCTAGGAAATTATGAGAGTCCCTGCCAAATTTACAGGAGGCACTGAAGAGTGAATTCAACCATCCTTAAAAAACCCCTAAGATTTCTTACACTAAATCTTGCAGTTTGAGAAATGCTACTCCTGCTGTTCAGGTTAAACATGTGTCAAACCGCACTTTTGACACAAGCTTGGCCCAAGTTACAAATAGATCTGCCTGAGATGGGTGCCCCTGAAAATATTGCCTAGGGCACCTCAGCTGGTCTGGGGCTAGCTCTGCCTACTTTCTCTTCCAAGGTGCATCAGTTAAGACTTCCTCAAAGACACATGAGATCATAACTTTCTCTACCTTGATGAGCATTCAGATCTTTTAACCCCCCCTGGGTGTAGAAGGAAATGATGAAAGACGAAGTAGTACAACTTTCCAAGCAAAGAAGCTGCCTGGCTGCTGTGCTACGCTCAATCTGTGCACAGCCCTAACTGATGCGTTACTGCCGCCTTTCGTAACCGTGTTGCTCTTATGTATGGGGAGATAAGTTAGGAATTGGTCTAGTCCCTCTTCTTCACCAGACTTAGTGATTATCTTCAATAACGCATCAGTGTGCCAGACTGCTGACCCTGCGTACGTAGGTTTTCTGCCAACAAGAGACAGGACAGCTTACTGAAAGGTTTTGAAGACAGTAAAAACAAGAGGGCATCTTTCAGTGCCCTCACAGGACTACCAGTGATACAGAGAGGTGAAGAAGCCTGGCACAGAAACCCTGCTAGCTACTGGGGGTTACAAAAGTTAATAATTGATTGTTTATTGCCCACCCTCCACTGCAGCAYGTGTCCTGAGGGGCTGCAGTCTACTTTGCATGATAGGAATCAGGGCTTTAAGCAGCACAGTGTTTACTGGCTACAGGAGATTTCCATATTACAGAGACATACCTTGACAAAAGCTGAGTGCCTTTCAATCTGGATAACAATCTGCAGGAGGATTGAGTGTTTATTCTGTTAATAAAGGCATCTCCCTGGTAATGCTGCAGTTTTTCAAGAGCTGCAGCCAGCTAGCTTGGCTGTATTCTTGTCTCCCAAACTTTGCCTAATCAGGTCCTCTGGTCCCTTCTGCATTGCACTAAGCAAGGGCTGAACCTGTTCACGTGCATAATGGTATTTTTTTTGGCCTCTGAGTTTTTGTGCTTTGGAACAAGGCAGCGCAATCCAGACCTACCATTGCTGTCGCTGCTGGAGGAAGCAGAGCAAAAGGAATTGGCAGGAGGATCTGAAGGTTTGCATTTCACCTCATACCTCTTTTCCTCAAATCTAGGCCTGTATTATTCACACAAACTTGAGGGATGCCTGTTCTGTGCAAAACAAGTTTGTTAGGCAAAATATGCACACAGCGAAGCCACTAGCACACCTAAATCTTCTGTCAGGAATTTCAGCCCAGGCAGAAGCAGGAGGAAATAACTACTTTTCTTTGCAACTCATCCATCCAGGTCAGAACTGAGACTTTTCCACAGAGTAAGAAGAGTAAATAAGAGAGTAAGTTCTTGCCACCCGCAAGAACATTCCCTTCTTATGCCCTATATTTCTACTATTTCATATTGGAGTGTCCAATGCTTACATTCAACAGCAAATGTACATAAGCATAAGTTAGAAATAATGTAAACAGGAAAAACTTCAAGGAGTAACCTCAATCTTAATTTTTAAATTGAATGTTTAAAAAATAAAAACAAAATCAGCTTCCTGACAGAGCAATAGTACAGGCTGATTTTTTTTTTTTTTTTTAAACTCCTGAATGATTTTAAAGCATTTGACATTTTGTAACAAAATTTAGTGATTTTCATGAGGAATTCTGCCTTCTTTCACTGCATATCTTGGTTATTAAAGTCCACATGGTTAAATTAAGCAATTTTCTTACATTCTATTCTTAAAAGTAAGCAACACAATTTCAGTATTTAGTTCTTCAGGCTTAGAACCCCTAATTGTTCCTCAGTGTTTGTGAGGTTTCTGTGGTTTTAGCGAGGGTTTTTTTTCCCCCCTCTCCCCAGTCTATTGATAACTGACCTGAAGGTTATTTTCCATTCAGCTCAGGGGAATAGGAGACATATGAAACATAAGCTTGCATAGCAATGACAGCACACATCATTTGTATCCTAAAAGCGTTTTACAGCTTGACCAACCAAATCTGCAATTATGGAGATGCCTTGAAGCAAAAATCTTTCATAGTCAGCCAGACGGACAACGGGCACACTTACCTTCCGTTATTGTACCTACTGTCACTTCTTTTACAAAATGATTAATCCCACTTGCAGTTACGCAATTTCTACCACCCAAATCTCAGAGGAGGAACCTTGGGAGCACTAAGTGAACCTTTCCTTCCTTCTCCCTTTCCTCCCTCTCCTGTAGGGACAGCCCACGGAGCAACTTCCCACAGGGGCCACTGGGCTGGGCTTGCTCACACTCTCATGACACCATGCCACAGCAGACTGGCATGGTTCACTACTACTGATAGAAAGCAATGCCAGGGTTTGCCGTGTAACGTTACAAAACGTATCCCATCATTTTCCTGTGCTTTGTGCCAGATAAACTGTGGCAGAAAGAAATAACCTGAGAAATAAAACACAAGGCGCTCCCAGGTGCTATTCTATCAACTCCCCTCTGCAGAATGCCAATGGCTTTGTAGGGAATTTAACAATTTTATAGCGTAGGTCAAAACCAAGCAACTTGGCACTGAGATTCAATTTGGATAGGCCTGTGAGCCTGCTCAGACGATCTGTGCATATCTTTTTCGAGATCAAGGGCATGAGGTCAAATTCTGCAGCTTCTTTTTGATAACACAGAGAAGTGAGCTCTTCTTTCTGCTGGCAGAGGCAGATCCGAGAGCCAGATGAGGGCTCCTGTTGCTGCCCCACTGCATGTTGCTCAGCTGAGAGCACGGGGCAGGTTTGGTGACAACCAGGTCCCATCAGAGAATCTCCCTAGCAAGATCCGCTGCAGTCAAAAATAGAGTTTGGAGGAGAGACGTAAGAGAAAGGGAGCCATATTAAAAAAAAAAAAAGTCTCCTAAGTTTAGAGGAAGAATCAAGACTATTCCAACTTCTCTTGAAAAGCTGTCTGGCAGGAGAGATGGGAGCGTGAATGGCAGGATATTCCCAACCCTAATTCCCCAATTCCAGAAAGTAAAAGTTTATTTGTGGGAGGGCAAAGGAGGATATTAACAGGTTCTTATTTTTACCCAGCCAGTTCACCTTTCTCTACCTCTGTGTCAGACTGAAAATTAGGATTCCACTGAATGGCCCTGTCACCATGCTGCAAATTCACAGCTGCAGAAGATGACGCACAGTAAATCACTGTCCTCTCACTGAGAGCTGCCATAAATAATGCCACAGGAGTTCTCCCCCTGCAACCAGCAGCTGCCTGCAACTGCTGGGAGCAGAGCTGTAACGCAGACCCCCGGTAGGGAATGGAGAGAAGGTAAAACAGAACAGTCTGAAAAATAAGATCCTGGCATTTATCATCACATTAACTTGTAAGTCTTTCAAAATATTTGTCTCTTCTCTCCCACAGTAGAATTTCTATAAGCAAGTTGTCATAACTTCAGACATATTTCAGGAACGCACTATGTTAATTTTTCTAAAAGTACCTAATCTTAGAAGTTATTTTCATTAACAGCAAGTATTATCACTCTGCTTCAGGAGAAAGCTGAGGCAGAGACCGTGAAGCAGGCATGGCAAGATCAAACCTCAGGTGAGTGGTGGAAGCAGTGGCTGAACCCAGTCCCTACTCCCTCTGTTCCCTTTTGCAGTGGGTATATTTATTTGTTTTCCTAAGAGAAGGGGGGAAAAAAGAGAAGGCAAGGAAAAAGAGCAGTTTGGCAGGCTACATGACAGGTGGAAAAGGCCAAAGACTCGAAAGTGTATTAGCCATGATTTTCCGAGCAAGCAGTTGGCTGACTCTATTGCTCAGCCTTTATATCAATGACAGCTTTTGAAGGCTTGTGCTGTAGCACAACCTCTCTCCTGCTGGTCGTAGGCATTTCCCGAGTACAGGCACAGCTCCAGGGTTACCGGCAGGCCCGACCTCTGGGCAGGCTCGGCCCAGAGGGGAACCCCAAGGTGATGGGCTGCAGGGGAGCTGGAAGGGACATGGCCCTCATGGCAGCCAGGCAGTACCGCAGCCCTTCTCCAGCTCTGGAGGGATTAGAGCAGCACCAGTGGCCAGGGACATAAGGGGGTGATGGAAGAAGGGACTGAGATCCTCCTCTATGTTCCCAGCAAAGCTGTAACATTTCGCACCCCTTTACAGCACCACTTGGCATCTTGAAGCTCTGCACCATTCACACCTTGCATAACGTGCTGTCCTTAACTACAATTTCTTCACCTAATTTGGGTCATACCTCACAAATACCTGGAGGCAAGCTCCAGGGGATACTTCTCTCCCTGGGAGCACTTGACTGAAGAGAGAGATCAAGGATACATATTGTAGTACATCTCATGGACACTGCCTGCAGCTGGGGCTAAATAGCTAAAAACCTAAGGTAATCTCAGATTCATTCCTCTCATGCTTGGCAAAAAGTAGGAGCAGGGGCTTTTTGCAGTGCACTTGTGCTGCTCTAAGATTCATATAACTATGATCAACTATATAAAACAGTTTTAATTAGGATTTTGCTAATCACCAAGCATTTGGCTAAAGTTTCCCTTGAATATTTTTCTAGCCAGCATGGAGGGAAAGTGGATTTGCCAGAGTTCTGTAAATACCCTTTTTTAACAAAGATGTACCCAACCTCTGAGAATTGGTTAAAAAAAAAAAAAAAACTTAGTAATGGCTGTGATTGACTGTGCAGATAGTGATGCTAGAGGGAGCTTTCCATAGAGATTGCTATATGGATATTTAGGGCTGAGCAGATTCCAATGACTTTTTTTTGTTTAGACTAGTTTCTAATTCTGATTCCAATTATAAACTAAGATGATTTTTTTTTTCCTTCCAATCCTCCCTTTTTGGTTGGGCTTCAGGTCAAATTGGATACTCCGGCCAAATTTCCCAGAGAGAAAGATATACATGCAGAATGTAGGCAAACTGGGCTCCTACCCTGTTTGCCCAATTGAAAGCAAGGGCTGGAAGCCAGATCTCCTTTATAATGGGGATTATCAGGTAGAGAAGAGAAGTCATGCCAGAGACAGTGATAAGAGACTCCTGCCCCTGCAAGTAAATCTCTAGTTTAGGAAGCTACTGCAGGGTGCGGGAAAATCAGATATAGGAACCTGCCTGCATTAAGGAGAGCTGTAAGCCTCTGGAAAAACCAGATACCAAAGCTTAGATTTCTCCTTATTTTTCCCCCCTCTGAATCAGAATTTTTGCTTTCCAGCCAGCTCTTCCAAAAACTGGAATTAAATACCCAGCACAGCATTTCTCTGTTGGAGGGGACCACGTTCAGCTGTATCGCCATTGGACCAGAGCCTGCACTAGTCACTCACGACCCTCTCTGGCACAGGGAGGACACGGATGCAAAAAGGCAAAGCTCACCCATGCTGCCTGCACAAGAAAAGCTCTTAATACCAGTTAGAAAGATTATGGAGGGCTGGCAGCAGCACTGACTACTTTTCAGAAGTCAGAGCAAACCCTCTGCCTCCCAACACCTACCTTTGCTCCCTTCCCATCTCTCATAATGAGAAGAGCACTGCAGCCAGAGAGATCCCAACCAGCAACATGTTGAGCATGAGGCCATGCCTGCACTGTGGGAATGAACCAACACCTGTTGCCCAAGGAGCCTCTAATCACAGGCTGTGTCTTTTTATTGTGTAATTCCAATTACAGGTGAATGGGATCAAAGAAAATGGAACCAGCTGCAGAATAGGGCAGCAGAGATTTTCCCCTTGCTGGAAACAGAAGCCAGCACAGCAAGGCAGCTACTAGCGTAACAGGGGTGGAAGGCATATTTTGGTTTAATACCACTGCTGGCAGAGGGGAAAGGCAGGCCAGGCAGCCCAGCACAGAAAGCTTTTGCAGGCAAAAAGATACTTAATACTGGCTAATTCTCTTCTTACACCCATTTTACTTTAAAGCAGTAATATTGACAAAACAGTTGGTCCTTGTTCACATCTACAAGAGAAGTCAGGTTTTACTTCTTTTCCTGATAGATGAGCTCCTTAAGACTGTGCACATATTTGCAAATTGAATTAATATTTAACATGGTACGCTATGGATTTTTTAAACTTATTTTTAGTGCAAGCTTTGAGTTTAACCAGGTTTCAAGTGAAACCCTTTAGAGTTAAGAATGAAGTTCAGAGTTACTGCTTGGTTTTTGTTTCTTTTTCTTAAATAAATAAAGTAAAGAATAAATCCCATGTGAAGAGTCACCAGCTGATGGGGGGGTTCAGTAGAAAAAGAGATTCACATTTAATTTTAAAATAATTTTTGGGACGCACTATATTTTCAGGTTTCTCTTCTGTAATTTTTCTTCAGAGGACATGAACCTGTTTTGCATTTGGCGCTATTACCCGTCTTCCCAGTCCTGTGCATGGCCCTGTGGCTAGGAAGAGACTTTACTGGATAAGTGGCCACATTACAGTGGCTTCTGGGATGCTTCAGCCTTGTTTACCTGCTTAGATTTTGAAGTCAGGGGAAGGAGGGCTCTGCTTGCAAGGGAGAGATTTAAGATCACAGGGTTGCTTGAAGTCTTATGTCCAGAAAACGCATGGAGAAACATCCATGCTCCTTGGACACGCTGATCCTTTGCATCAGCAGCATTTCCAACTCTCGTAATAGAGCCTTTTCCCTAAAGAACACACTGAGGAATGCCAGTGAAAATTTCAGGTTTGCATTTCGTTAGCTGTTCATTGCTTGCAGTCTGCCTCGCTATGGGGGAGAACCACCACAGTGTCATTCTAAGATGCTTAAAAACCAGAGAGGAAAATGAAAGATGCATTTTGATTTTTTTAAATGTATCCCTTTTGAAAAGCTAGTACTGTTTTTTGGGGCTCTGATTCACAACTTTGGGGTGTGCAGTGCTTTAGACCTTCACTATTTCTTTTCAGCCTGCAAACGAGGGGATGCAATACAGTCCTGTTTACCTCATAATATTACTTGACTTCTGCTTTATAGATCACAGATTGAAAAGGAGGCAAAATAGGTCACAGACAAAGCCAAGAAAGATTAGAGGATAAAGGGTTATGAGCTGAGGCTGAGACAAGCAATCGTACATTTAGGAAAGAGAGGCGGAGATGAGACATGAGGGAAGACTGTAAATACCTGACAGGTGGCAGTGCAGCCAGCGGGAGGTGATTAGGCTGGTAGAGATAATTGGGTGGCTGAAGCTGAGACAGGACATTTAACCCAGGCTACCTACAACAGGGGAAGGAAATCCCGGTGGGGGATAGGGACCTGTAGCACTAACCCTGGCGAAGTCCCCCTTAGCTGCAGGGAGATGTCCCCAGGCTGGGAGGGTCAGTGCACTAAGGAGGCATTGTGCTGGCAGAGTCAATGGCAAATCTCTCCCTAACCACGGCTCACAGCCCCATGGGCATTTAGTGCCTAATTCTCTGTCAAGGAGATTTTGACCTTCTGTGCCTTGTTGGAGCTGCTCTCTGCAACTAAAGATTTAGCAGGGGGGATGGGGTCATCAAGCTGATTGGCCTCATTCGGCTGGAGAGGGACGGGTGACAACATGGGTAAGTAGCCAAGGAAAGTAAATGGGCTAATTTTATAGTCTCCCTGACTTCTATCTCAGTAAATCACATATGAGGGCTTTTATGACAGTCTGATAAAAAACAGAGTTACCTGGTAAGCGGCACTGGAGAGACAGGTGCTCGTGTGCTCCGTAGAGATGTGGAAAAATGGCACAAAGCTTGTTAGTCATGGGGCCTTAAAATGTAATGAATTTAATTTCTTTTCATACTGACACACAATTTATAACATCAGTACATTATCTCCCAAGCTGAGAATTTCAGGCAACGTTTTCCAAAGCAGCTAAATAACATCAGCATCTCAGGATTTTGCAAAAATAGACCATAGGTTTGGGCCATTTTACCTTTCTTGCCACATTATAAACAGTGGCGGTGAAGGTCCACCCAGTCCATCTCTAACCACCAGGACAAGCCCTGCCCATCACTGAATCCCTACTGAATTTTCCCTTATATGACTGCATCTTAGACAAGACTATATTCATAACTTATATCTGACTCTATCTCGTATGTCACTATATTGCAGCAACATCCTGGTGGAGTGCCAGCAGGTTTGGGGAATGCCAGCACCTCAGAAGGTGTGCGACTAGATCACAAGGAGCACATGTTGCAACATTTTCTCATGTGCAGATGCTGTTCAAAGAGAGATGAACATTTCTCGCACTAGTGCTTTTTGCTTTGGTACTGATATGAGATCTCAGCGCAGGCATTGAGACCACCAGACACACGCAGGCAGCCCTGTTAGAGCGGCCCTGGTAGCAGGCAAACTCCATCATCTTTATGGAGCATGCAATACCACACAGGGCAGTCAAGCAGCAAAGCTATTTTTCCTCTTGTAATTACTTACAACAGCACTTCCTAACCTGTACAGCACTGCCCCCCTCCCCATCCTACCCTGTTGAAATGCTACGAACAGCAAATGAGGTGTGAAGCCCCCACCTCACCTCAGGAGCCATCAAGTATGATAAGGTACAAAAAGCACTTAATTAGGCTACCACGGTTTAGAGGAGTGATTTATACGGAAGCACACATGAAGCTTTTGAGAGGTGCTGAGAGAAGTCCCTGTCTCGTAGTGCTCATACAACATGAGCTCCAGGTCATTACTGACCTTGACAGAAAATACAGGATGACTCCCCAGCTCCCTCTTGGTTACAAGGGGCAGGTGGGAAGAGCAGCCGTATGAAGCTGTACTTACAGTGTCAGATTTTCCTCCAACACACAGTACCCACCGTGCAGAGATAAAAGTGATGCAGCCATAGCTGTATCGCTTAGCTCGATGCCTTTATGGTTTGCATCTGATAAGACGCTGGTTCATAAACGGTTGCCAGCACAGCCACTTCATTAAGAATGGAGACCACAGCCTTTCAAACATGGAGTCTTTCTTATTCACTAGATTATTATCTGTTCCCACGGGGCTAAGTTAAGCAAAAACACCCCTCAGCTGACTCATTTCAGCAGCTGCTCAGTTTTTCTTATTAGCACCTTGTAAAAGATTTCCCAACATGTTTAATTTCAAAAACTTAATTGTTGAAAAGAAAAAAACTTGCTAGAAAAATAAGATAAAAGACAACTATAGAAAAAATCATTATCTTAATTACAGAGCAGCTTTGTCCTCTAATGGGAAGGTAATTTTTTCACAAGACAGCATTGCTCTAATGGAGGATGCTCTTTAAATAGGACCGCGGTTTGCACAATGCACTGAACTTCTAACCCCTCACAACTTATATTTACTGCATTTCAGAATTGTACTAGTGGATAAAGAACACCCATTTTTTTCCCAGGATTGAAGATTCATTTTGTAGAGCTCCCCTATTATGGAACTAAATATCCCATGATATTCAACGAAGTAAATCGATAGCAATGGACTTTTTGTTCCGTGGGTTTTTGGGGTTGTTGGTTGGTTGGGTTTTTTTGCCATGGCAGGCATTGATCTCTCTTCTCGGCAAAGACAACAGACAAACTTGCAGAGGTGGAAAACATGATCCTCTGTTTTCTGCCCTCCATGTGGCTGTCAGTCTACCAGGTGATTCTAGGAAACTGTAGCTGAGCCAAAAAGGTGTCGTTCATCCCCAAGGAAGTATTACCTGCACCCACTCATCCTGAAATTTGGTGCCTCAGCTGTAAGCTGAGGGAGTGCTCTGGAGCCCAAGCTCCCTCTTTGGACTCGAAAATGGTGCCATTGCTCTGCCCTGAGGTGGCAGGCTCTGCATTACTGGCTGCTTTTGTCCCTGCTCCCATCCCCTATGGTCCTATTATTCTGTCTGCCTCCAAGGTAAAGCCAAATGTGGTGGAGTACTGTGGATGCCTACTCCACAAGACGCTGCTGAAAAGGAGTTATTGGCAAATAACCTTTTTGTTCTGTGATCGCTCTTCTGTCTTTTTGCCTCCGGCAAAACAGGAAAAAAAAAAAAAAAGAAAGTAAAACCCCACAACAGTCCTTGATGTAGGTTAAGTATCCCTTTGCTAATACTAGGTATTGCACTGCACTATCCAGTTGGGAACCGATCTTGATGTTAATTCTGAAAAATCGCATCAGCTGAAATCACATAACTTAGAACAAAGTTGTCACATTGCATGTTTGGAAATTCATTAAGGGCATCCTAACATGCTGGATGCTTAAGTGGCTCTGGCCAAGGAGATCTGTAGCAGATTCTGAAGATATAGCACTATTTTACATAGCTCATATCCTAACAGAAACAGCATTAAAAGCATTTCTCTGCTACATTTTTGTAAAATGTTGTAAAAACTCAAATTCTCTAATAGGGTTATCCTTTTAGAGGGGAATATAAAACCTGTCCTTTTCAGATCTTGCACAAAAGCATGATTCTCCTGGGTGGGAGTAAAGACTTGGAGAGCATCAGGTTAACTCTGAGACTTAAGGCCATCTCATAAGATTTACAGAGGACATACAGGATGGAAGATTCATGCAAGCCTTAATCTGAAGTCTTTACATGGGAGGTCCTTCTGATCAACAGTTGCTCCTGAAAGGTTCAAGGGCAGTTTATAAAAAAGGCATACTCTTTTATAAAGACTGAAAAGCACAACCATAGCTTTGAGGAACCCATTGTCAGTGGGGTAAGAAAACTCATGTTCATGATTACAATGAGATGATGTGACAGCTATGAGGACTCCTGAAGTGACTTAAAAATAGGAAGCCGCTTGAAGGTTCATAGCACTCCATAGGTTGGAAAAGATGTTTTGTTGCCACTAGCTCACTCTGGTAATCAACATCACCACAAAGTTGTCTGCTTCCAGCAGACTCAGATGTCCTTTAGCTGGCAGAAAACACATTCTATCTGCTTGCTTGGATGTAGGTGGGACAGAAAAGAACACCAGTGCTAAAGGACAGAGCCACAACTTCCCAATAGTATCTGTAACATCTGTAATATCCCAGACAGGAAGTTGGAGGTGTTGTATGACTTTACTCCTCCTTGCAGCTGGAAAGTATTTCTTATTTGCCCCAATAGCTCCTGAACACTGTCTGTCAAAGTGGAGAGAGGGCTGAAGCACAGATCTGATCTTCTGGGGGTATGCCAGTGGGAGGATGCTGGACGGATGGTCCCAACACTGGTGCCAGAAATGCTCTTGAAGCTTTCGAAAGCATCACTGTAGAGTGCCACAGGAGCAACTGAAGTCTGAAGGAGGCCAAAAGTATATTTCCCAGCAAGCTTGTAGGCAGGCTTAGTAATCCATGCTACTACACCTTTCTTAAATATCCAAGGAACTAGGCTGAAGTATACCCCTTGCTGCGTCACTAGAAGAAGAAAGGATCATTAGATTTGGTCACAAAGGTGACCAAAACTATCATCAGAAAGGCTGCCCAAAGAACAGCGGGACTCATGGAAACATACTGGTGGCTTTCAGACTTGTGGAAGATCTGAAGTAGAGTCACCTAGCTACAAAAGTGTTTCCCACCTGGCACGCATGAGAGGCATGGCCACGGCACTATCACGGGCAGAGATCCCATACCAGAATGTCAAGCCACTCACCTCTGGCAGACCCTCAGAGATAACAGAAACAGGATTTCCACCTTCATCAGGGATAGACACAATTTCAGGTGCGGTGCTGTGTAAAGAAAGTGCACCTCCTGAACCTAACAAGAAGAGTTAGGCCCAAAGGTCTTTTTCCACTCCATTTTCATGAATTAGGTTTTTCTCAGTGGTCCACTTTGAGTTCACAAAATGAGTTATGACAAGGACATTTCCTTTTCTGTCAAGAATGCATCACCCACCATGGACCCATTCTTGATATGGACAAACCATAATAAGATTTATTTCTGATCCTAAGCACTGCTTGGGAAAGTAGTTGCAATTCTCTTAATTTATCTATGTAAAAAAACCTTATTCATTTACCTGCTCAACATCTGTTCAAGATTCTTTTTGGTAAAAGCTATATATAGTGCAACATAAATAGGAAATCTAAAAATTCCGTGCAAATGTCAAGGCACACTCTAAATATTATGATCCTACACAATGCACAGTGTCAATGTGACAATGAAGGCAGGATTTACTGCTCACAGTCCAAATACGCAAGCCACCATTAATTCAAGTGCTGCCAGTAGCTGATCTACTTTGTGTAGAAAAATTACACTCAAATGTGAATCAAAATTTGAGCCATGCAAGCTCAGCTTTCAAAAAAATACTTGAAAATATAGTGCTGCAATGGTAAAACAAAAACTACAAATTGTATTTTCAGCACGCAGATTGGCATATATAATTACTTATTTCCAAGAAGGCAGTTTGGCTCAATTTTTGATGATTTTAACTCAATATTTTATTCATCATGGTGGTTTGTGGAACATCAGTTAAGATGGGAATGCTTATATTTGCAATTTCTCTTTTTGCTCAAATAGAACTGCTCGTACTTGCGATTCCAGTTTTTGTTCATGCRCTTGCAGTCATGGCTTTCTTACAACATTTTTTCCTAGGGATAGGTGTAATATTTCTGAGCATTACCATCCATAGAAGAGCTGGCTCTGTGTTAAAGATTCAGAAGTAATAGCCAAGCAATACAGATTCAGTTCTTTACCAGGCAACAGCCACCCTGTGCTCTCACATAGGAGATCCTGATTTGCAACTTCGTTGAAGAGGAGGCAAAATAATGCAAAGTACAAATCGATCTTTTATTCTGAGCTGCCAGGGAAAAATACATTTCCTCTACAAAAATGTAATTCCTCTCAGAGTTTCTATGTCCTCATTCAAATACGATGAATAACCAATAGGCTATATCTACTCTCCTGTCTTGATCCATAAATATCATTATGGAAAGTGTTTCTGCAAAAGAACTTTGTCTGAGGGATACTGCAAAGCTTGACTCTCAATTCTAGAAATCTAGGTTCAAACCTTGGAAATTAAAATTAGGTCTGTATAATGTTGACATAAATTACTTCCTTTCTTTTTGTACTAGAATAACTTAAAAACATGTATCTCCAAAATTGAGAAGACAGTCTCTTAAATCATGACTCAAGTCCGGACATTCTTCCTTTAGGCAAAAATCTATGTTTTGACAATAAGGAATGCTGATTT
This sequence comes from Phoebastria nigripes, assembly GCA_035582835.1. Taxonomy (NCBI): domain Eukaryota; kingdom Metazoa; phylum Chordata; class Aves; order Procellariiformes; family Diomedeidae; genus Phoebastria; species Phoebastria nigripes. The sequence goes on along the minus strand of JAYKAV010003269.1, from coordinate 60,133 downwards.
TAGAAAGTAAAATATGCCATCAAACTTTAAGGCTATTGAGGCTAGAAGGGATCATCATCACAGCATGGTCTCCTGCAGAAGAGAGAGAGAGGGAGAGAGAGACAATTCCACCCACAGCTCCCACCACAAGCCCAGCTGGTGCTAGAGCAGAGGCACATCTTCCTGAAAGATAACATTTAAAATCTCTAACTAATAGGAAATCTTTCATGCCTCCCTTCCCTGCCCATGGAATTGTTCCAAAACTTAATTACCATTGTTCAAAAGGAAAACACAAACCAAAAAAAACAAACCCCCAGCTTTAACTCATGACTAAGTTCATCTGGCTTCAACTTCCAACCTTTAGACTTTGCTACACTTTTCTCTTCTAGATTAGAGTACTCTGTTATCAAAATTTTCTTCCCACGTAATCACACTATAATCACACCACAATTGATCACCTTTTCTGTCTCATTTTGGTAAGCTGAATAGCTTGAGCTTCTAACATCTTTCATGATAAGTCATGTTTCTCAGATTCCAGACTGCTTTTATAGCTCTGAATTTTTATGATGTATCTGTACCAGAAATGAACTTAGTATTAATGACCAATAAAAATCTCACCAGTGTTGCACACAGAAACAACAAGTCCTTTTTCCCTGCTCAGTAGCATCCAACTTGCATATTCAATTCCCATTATTTCTCCTTAGGACTCTCCAAATAATTAATTTTAGGGGCTGTTTGTAATAGAAAAAGATAATTTCATTTCTAACAAAATATTTCATCTGGCTAGAGTAAAATGCTTTGTTTCAGACTTAAGCGTCTAAGAACATTCATTTTTTAAAGTGAAATGAAAGACAACTAGATATAAAATTAATTTTGAATAGAAAAATTGTTATTAACATTTTTATGTCAATATTTAACATTCATTTTTGGGCTCAATTTCTGAAAGAGAAAGAAATTTATGTCACCGTCCCAACATATTTTGTCTCCTCTTGCCTTCTTTTCCCTCCCGAAATCATCTCAATGTTTTCACAGTTTCTATGAGGGCTAATTTGGGTTAAGGCAAACTGCAAAACCGAGACACAATGACTACAAAGGTCTTGTTTCCATGCAGTTTATTCCACTTCAGAGTGAACCAAGTTAAGTAAGAACACCGTATGCATCTTTCTGAGAAATAATCTTTACGTGCACAGTTATTTAGATGAAGGTGGATTGTAATGCAGGGCCCCGATACATGCCAAAAGAAAAGGAGAGTGCACTGAGTCATTCAAGGCAAAATGCAGCTTGGAGAAACTTTATTAACCATAATGCTAAGTTGGCACTGAGCTGGCACAGCTGGCAGCTAGGGAAGCAAAGAAATATTCCTGTTTGAAATGTGAAGACCACTGATTTGATAATTTTTGAAACTATAAACACTGGACCCAGCGATGTCATTTTAGAGTTAATTTTGAGAGAGCTAATACAAGAGCTGTCAATGCTGGAATAAACCAATACACCTCACTGAACAATTTATTGTCAGAACAATAGCTATGATACACACCGCCACTATTCTGGAAAACGGCTTTAGTATTACTTTTTAAAAGGGAAACAAATGCAATAAAAAGTTCTCAGCCACTGCAAGAGCAATAACAATATTAATTTCATTTGAAAAGATGGTCAAAGCACTTTGCTAATGCTCATGAATCATCAGCTTCTTTTGCAACGTAACTGCTGTGTTTGGAAATTGCATTTCCCCACTCATTCATATTATTCTAACCATTCTTCCAGTCTGTCTCGTCAGACACCACATGTCCAAGAAAAAGTAAACATGAGCCTTGGATGTGCTTTTCTCCTGCTTTCATTACAGAAAAGGAAAATACGATTGCAGGTGCCCCCTCTGAGCCAGGAAAGCTCCTTCCTGACAAGCAGCTCTGCAATGTGACCACGAGCTGCTGATGGAGTTGCTATGGTTATAAAGAGGTCCTCTGTGGGAGACATCTTCACTTGTGATTAGGTTTTGACAGAGGCAGAGGGACGCTTGATGTGGGAAGGAAGGAAGGATGAAAAGAGCTTCAGCCATTTTATCCACATGAAAGCAGGGTTATGCTACATCTGAAGTGTTTTTGGAGAAAGCCCTGTTTCTCCAGGAGCAGTGCACCAGGACAAACCTTGTTTCTGACATACAGGGGATTTCTGTACAGGCCAGAAGTGATGACCATACACAGAAATAAAATAAGCAGAAGTGGAGCTAGTCTTGATCTGTGGATTTTCCTGCAAGAGACCATTACACTTTCCAAAGGGCAACGAGACTAGGAAAAAACTAATAGATGAGTGAGGACCTGGATTTGGCAAGTCCTAAGTGAGGTTTTGTGCCCCTGCACCAGAAGCACTAAAGGAAAACAGCATTTGGGCTTTTCATCCTAGCTGCTTCTACTTTTATTCCTGAAACCATGCCTCCTCACTGACAAAGGCTGCTAACGAGGGGAAAGGCAGAGAGGAGCTGGGCAAGATGGAGATGGCCTGCCCCAACTGGGACAGAATTTAAAGGAATAAAATATTGAGCATGGGACTGCAGCACTTACAGACTGCTGAGTAGACTGGTTAAATCATCAAACAATAAAAAAGCCCTCTTCCTTTATTTCTCTCTGCCCCTTCTCTGTCCTTCCTCCTAGCCCCTTGCACAACAGTCCTCCTCTCTTCCTGCACACTTCTTTCCATCCATCCTGCCAGCCCCCGTCGAGAGGGTTGACCATATATATGAGAGAGAGCTGGAGGGGAAGCTACGCTCCACTTTGCCATTTATTAAACCATTTGCCTCATCACATAAAATGTGTGGGTTTTGTTCCCTCTCCCCACATCCTCATCTTAGATCTTCAGAGTAGCCTTCTCCATGGAGGATGGGGTGGGAGAGCTACATCTGCTATAAGAGAGATCCAACCTTGTAAAAGAGAAAAATGAACTGAAATCTTTATTTCAAAATGCCAGGAGAGCTCAAATACCGACAAGCAAAAATTGTTCCAAATGAAGTTTTAGTGAAATAAAGAAGACTGATCAGAATGTTTCAGAGTGTGAAAAATTGTGAATAATAAACAATATGAGTTCTGTTTTACTAGCAAATCTCATCACATAAAAAAATCAGTCCTGTGAATTACCCTTGATGCTGGCTAGCAGACTCTATGTTCAGAGCACAATGTCTGTACTGTCTATAAATATTACTATGGCCAGTAAACTCAAGGCAATGGCAAGGGGGCTGTAAAACTATTGAGGGTACCATACGCTGCAGTGGTTGTAAAAAATGCCATAACAGAAAAATGATCTTTTATTAAATCTTTTGTTTGGGAGGAACTTTGCCTTTTAACAAGGCATTTAGCAACCAGGATAGCTTTCCAAAAGCAGCAGTCTCTCTGCCCACAGATCGGATTTGGAGCCCCATGAAGTCCTAAAATGACTTCAGCCAAGAGGGCCCATCCCCATCTGAAGAAGTAGGACATTCAGTGCTAACACAAAGATCATCTTGCCATCCCCTCTACCCTGGTCTTTTACAGCTTTTATCACGCTTGATGTAAGGGGGAAGGCGAGATGCAGCAAAGAGCCTAAAGCAGCCTTTTCTGTTACAGTTTTGCTTTCAGCAAATGGAAACCCCAGTTTGCAAACTCTCTCTCTACCCAGATGATGCCCAGAGCCAGTGTGAAGCTTCACTGCAGGCACAGAAGCAGGAGCTGGGTCCCATGGCACAGTGCACAGCGTGAAGGGACACAGTTGCTTGTGAAGGAGCTACTTCTGAGCTGCTGCTCGCTCTCAGGACACACTTGACAGCTCAGGGTCTGTGGACGGCTGATGGGCCACATCTATCTGCTGGTACCAATCCAACCATAGTTTGTATGGCAAGGCAGTGCGTGCCTTTCACTTGCACCRAATTCAAGTGAGAGGGTAGGCTGCTAAGTCTGCCTGTAGTTTTATATGTTCTCAGCTGAGACCAAACCTCCGTCGCCTCGCTCAAATATCTTGAATTCAAATACGCAAAAGTTCAGGAAAAAAAATTATTTTCTTCTAAAAGCTCAATACACAACTGCAAAAGCTCAGTATGGAACTGCAAAGACTGACATCTAAAAAGCTACACACAAGCCAGCTAGAACTAAACCCCATCCATTTCATTTATCCCATGTAGATAAAGACAGTGGCAGCATAAGAAAGTTGCGTGGGGCCTGACGGGCTGACTGTTGTGCTGTGGCTTAGTATCACAGCTGATAATCAGGCTTTTATTATTCTTTTCCTGCAATGGGATACATCTGAAAGCGCTCTGGGGTATCCATAAAAATCAGAATGGTGGGGGTTTCTGAAGTGCATCCGTCTTACAAGATGAGAGAAAAATTTGGTCTTGACTTCTAGACTGTTTCCTGGTCTTAAGGCAAATACTAAAGGACCTTCAGTGCCCTGGCCAGGGTGGAGACAGCTCACATGAAGACACAGATATTACAAAACTCAGTTGAACTGCCTTCAATTCAGGTGTCAGGACTGAGAGGATTATGACCGAATTGAGGGAACTTCAATATTAGAAAGCCAGACGCAGCATCCTCTCAGACTAGATAGACAGATGTTGATTATTTCAATGGAATAAAAATAAATATATTGCTTACAAAATAAATTAATATTTTGGAGGTTTGATAGCATTTGTCAACATGTGCAATCATAACAAAATATGATACACTCTAAAGATTCAGTACGACTCTCATGTAATGCCAAATGAGTACTTTGGGAGTTGTTTTTACATATTAGAGGTTTAGAACTTGGCCCTAAGAGCATTAATATTTCCTTTAGGAGTAGCACATTAACAGCAAATCCAGCAAAACCCTTTGCGGTACACTATAAAACACGTCTAAAACAAACTCTACCTCACCCACAGAGAGGTTCAATCTTTGGATAATTCAACATTTCTCATTCCTATTAAAAAAAATCCTTCAGATTGACATAAATTCAATCTGTGTCATCTTTTCTGTTACAACACAGTCTCTGTATTAAGACATGCAGAGCCTAATCAAACACAAATGTTTACTTAAACTAGTCAAGCTCTGTGTATTTTGTACTAAAGCCAGCATATCGTATCTAATTAACCCTTCTGCTTTTCTGGCCATGTTGCTTGGATTGCATCTAACTGAGTAGTAAACCTGCTACAATGGGATTTAAGTAAAGAGCTCATGAGGGAAAAATTGCACTCCCTTCACCTTAGCCTTTTGTCACATCAGCTAGTAATATTTTTAATACGGCCTGTATTCCACCAAAATGCATCCCAGAAATACTTCTGCAACTGCGCTGAGGGGGAAGAGGGCAGCACTGCTTCCATCCAAACAAGATTTGCAGAATCACACTGTAGGATATAAGAGCAGTATTTGCTCCTGCAGGCACAGTAACTGAATTTCCAGGCTATAATTGGATGATGTGGTTTGCACCGTCTCCAGAACCCCTTGATGGAATTACATCTGCCTGATAAATTATATAGTTTTCAGAACTGTATTTTACACAATGTGTGGAGCCCTGTGTCCTGAAGTCTCGATGGGTGTCATCTACATTCTGCTCCTGACATCCCAAGAGAGGCTTAAAATACAATGAGCTGCCCTTTGCTCAGACAYGAGGCAGAAAGGGAATGCCTACGAGCTAATGGGAGCCTGCTCCTTGCCTAAAGGACCTTTCCTTTCACAGAGTGCTGTTCATTCTCCCTCCCTGGGCTAACGAGAGAGACAGAAGGCGGCGGCGAAATGGGATGTCTGCTGCTGTCTACGACTCCTTTTCTTCCCACAGAAAAGCAGTACAAACCCACAGAGCATCAGCCACCAGGTTTTCATATGCTTGGTAAACTGCAATCATGACCAGCATCAGGGACAGGCTGCTGAGTTTGGTTTGACCCAATATGTCTTTACTAAAGGATCCCAGCATTCTTTTATAGCTGAAATTTTAATATGCTGAAACAAAGTGGGAATAAAGCAGGATTAAATTTTGGGTTCCTCTGATGCCTTTAAGTAGAGGACAGTATATGCTGAGAGAGTGAATTTCAATCTGAGAATGTAGAAGGAATTGAAAAATAACCTATATATTTATCTGTAGTAGTCCAAATGGCAGCCTAAGCCCCCCGAGAACCGATAAAAGAACAGGGTCTGCCGCCTTCTGTCTATCCCCTGACTAAAAGAGAATACACAATGAGGTTGGACAGAGAATAAATGAATGAGAAAATAGTAATTTAGTATACTTATTTAATTAGTTCTTTCTGCTTCTAATGGTAATGTGGCAGAATACGAGACTGAACAGAACAAGGTAGCTGCCTATAGCATAATTAGGCCTTTTAAGGAGGGGGAGAAAGGCATCAGTCTGCACAGGCTGGCAGAGAAGGGAACTTCAGTTGAGCACCMAATTTCCATAGCTGGAAACACGCAGCTTCTTTGATTAATGCATCTGATAAAGAATTTAGGGGTTTTTGTTTTGTTTTGTTTTGCTTTAGATTTTTAAATAAAACACAACCATTATCTGTCAGTTGAAACGTACTTATTGGGTGTTCTTTACATTAGATGATAATGGAGTCCCCAGACAAAAAGATGCTCCCTGGCCCCGTATATGTAAAAGATTACCTTAAGTTTTAACACCTGAATGCTTTTTAAACAACAGAGTGAGTAGGAATGGGACACGAGGAATGGAGGTCACCAGAAGGGAGGACTGTCCCAAACCTCTCCTCCTCCTCTGCCTCCCCTTTAGAGCCAAAGATAACCACTTTGGATTTTGACTGAGTGCCCTGGAGCTGGGTGCTCTCCGTTTTCTAACATACATAGCAAGGGGCATCTTAATACACAGCCACACACACCCCATGGCCACCCCTYGCCCCGGCAAAAACCTGGGGAGAACAAATACCTTTTGAGAGGTTATTCAGCCCACTCAAGACACTACTGGAAACACTCAGATAATTTGGTTACCAACAGCTTGTAAAACAAAAGTAGAGTAGGATAAAAAGCTGACCTTGTAAAGAGCACTTGTAGATCTGCGTGACATGTTCAATACATACACCTGTGTACCAGGAGCAAACACACTGTCAAAAATTCTAGTTACAATAAAGAAGCAGCCTTAACCAAAATTCTTTAATTAAAAATACTATTTTGGGCAAAACATAAATATTTTCATTGGACCAAAATGCATATGCATACTTACATATACTCATTCCCAGGTGAAGTGTAACCCTATTATAACCCTACATCTGTAGCATTAAAATCCAGAGACTCACATAAATTGATTTTTTAATGGATGTTTGATCTGTTCAAAGAATCCTGCCCCAAATATCTCTCTTTGCTGAGACTTCTCCTAATATGTCAAGCCTCCAAACAGCTTCAGTGTGCAGCATACATCGCATCTTGGCAGAACTCTTTCCCTCAAACAAACCAAAGTTTTGCCCTAACCTACACTCCTGTGAGATGTAGGACAAGCATTATATTAAGTGCATCTCTGTTCATTTAACAGCCTAATTTAGGGTACAATAAATACACGCAAGCACAGATCAGGATCATATCTGGTAAGATGCTGCTCTGACTGAAGTTGATAAATTCCTCTGAAGTTGATAAATACCTAGCAACTGATTTTACTTGGAATTGGATTGAACTACCCAACAGGTCAGTAAAATCAGTATCTACCTGAAAATTACTAAACTACTCCAAATTGTCTCATAGAATTGCATAAAAATAACACACAGGATCAAATGAGGAATTCATGCCAGGACACCGAAAACAGCCYAGAAATTAGCATTAAAAAAATGTGGTCTGATATTGATGACAATACTCTATTTATTCCTAATCCAATGACATTAATGTTTATGTCTTTCTTGCTATTAATAAACCCGCATTTCCCTGCAACACACAGAGAGACACTTTACAGATCCTTTAGCCTTATTTATCAGGTAGATAGGCATTTCATCAATTTTTTTTGCTTAGCCATGCTTTGCATGGTGTTGCCCTTTCACCTCTTGCAACAGTCTAATTATGCAATTAGGAGTTTTTTTCCTTTTTAAAAATTCAACTCAGCCTTGTATTTCAGCATGTTATCTTTATCTGGGGAGATGAGTAACACCTCTACTTAACTTTCACGGTTAAATTTTCAAAGTCTGGTGCTGTTGAGGCCATTCCTGGCAGATGTTTGGCATCGGCTTGCTCCTGTAGAGCAGGTACCTGGGTTTATCAGCCTGCAGGACTGCAGCCAGCCTCCCCAGCTGCTCATAAAGCACTGTATCAGGTACCTCCACACTAATCTGCCCTCATATCCCACCACCCAGGACTTGGACTTGACATTTTCAGTCCAGTCCATAGAGAGGTGCAAATCACTGTGACCACAGGGCCTGTTACTTGCACCTTTGTGCAAACACAATAGGTATTGGTTAAACACCTGGGGGTCTGACTGCACCCCAAAATCAGTCTCTCTGGGCRTCATGATGATGTCCACTGTGCCTGCATAGGTGTGAAGACCCCGAATTGCACTGGTGGTAGTTTTTAGTTTAGAAACCAGAGCCGAAAGGGGGGTCAGCCCACAGCAGGCAGCTAGCAGGCATGCTGCCCTCGTGTGTGCGGCAGCGCTTGTGGCAACAGACTGCTTCATTTTYAAGAACTCATCTTTGTTTTTCTCCTAAAGGGAAGAGAAATCAGCAAACAAGCTGATAGGTGACGGGGGACTAAGCCAACGTCTACTAAATTCCTGGAAGGGAATAATTGGCTTTGGTGTGTTTTGGATCCCTCCCTCGTTTTACAGGATTTTTATTTTATCTTACATATGCACTGCTTTATATAAGCTTCGGTGCCACTTCTGCAAATACCCTGCTACACCTTATTTTGAAAAACCAGAGCAAAGTATAATGTCTTTGGAGAAGAGAGAGAGAGAGTTGATAACAGCACTACAAAACAGACTGTGTATCTTGCAAAAAAATATTAATATCTGAAGTCACTGCCATTCCTTTAATCACACTAGTTAAGCTGGAACAGAGATTTTGCAATTTTCTGAGCAAGATTTGTTCACTGCTAGGAACAAAAAGTGAGTACAGTTAACATTAGACTGGGCACTGCACCTTCTGGACATGTTTGTAAGCTTCTTACTGGAAGAAAATAGTTGTACGCTTTTCCAGTCATGCTCCTTGGACAAGGAGCAGCTCTTTCCCCTTTCAGATAGGTTTTACTTACAACGACATATTTACTGTTACATGTACCAAAGGGAACAAAACAGTAAGTAGGTTTTGGTTTTTTTGTCAGGTCCAAAGCATCAATTTAAAATTGCTGCGCCTAGTATCACTTTAAAAAATGGAAGAGGTGAACATAGCATTATTGTTTCCAGACCCATATGCATTTATCTCAGAAACCAGAATATTGGGGTTTTTTATAAGCATCTCACCATTCTATTAAAACTGGGATTTGCTAGATGAATTAATGGATTTTGTTTACAGTTTCTATTCAGTTTATTTATTCTAAATAAATACTTAGGTGAGAATGACACAATATCAGCAAATTGAAGTGATAAATTTCATAGTTAGTGGTCATCATGTTATTTCTTTTTTACTATTAATTTATTAAAATGATAATATGTACTATATAAAACAAATTAATTTAATATGACATGTAAATATTTTAAAAAWTTACATAACAATTATTATTTATTGCCAGCAGAAACAGCTGCTTTCAGGGTTGGCTTCATGGAAGTCAGTGCAGAGCCCTGATCTAGCCTGCATCAATAAGCCCGGATAACTGGCAGCAGCTTTCTGAATATGAAGCATTGATACCAACCCAGTATGACGGTACAGGAACCCTAAAACTATTATTCTTTGAAAGGAGTTTGGCCCATAGGTTTCTCATAGAGTATCTCCATTTCTTCTGCCCTTCCTTCCATTTCCTGCTCTTGCTCCTGCTAGAGCCTGGCAGCGCATGTGATGTGGCTGTTCAATAGACCAAAGTATGAAAAATACTTAATAATGACTTTTTCTCACCATGGTTAGCATGCATGAAATGAATGAGGCTTCCTGCACACAGGATAAATCTATAACTAAATGTCAAAAACTATAACTCTCTCTGAAGGTAGCTTATTAAGAATTTGCTATGGTTCATTTTACAGCGACACTTCCATATTCAGGCGTGTCAGAGTACAGAGGAGCAGCCTGGGATCAATTCATTCTGACATAAAAAAAAAGGGAGATTAAAAAAAAGGGAAAGGAGGGAGAACAGAACTGCTATCTAACAAAGCATCTGGACTCATTCAAAGATAAAGCAGATTCAAGATTCATTATTGAGCCCCCCCAGTCTCAACCAGACAGGCTCTGTGACACAGTCAGGGTGATTATAGCTCACTGGAGGAATGCATGGCAGTCCTAAAGCCCCATTTGCTTAAATAGCATGATATAGTTCTTCCTCCCAAATCACATATGAAAGCTCTATAGAAAAATAGCGTAAGAATGAAATACACAGTATGCATATGCCAGAAAAGACCAACACCAAGGCTGTTGGGAGGAAAGTAAATTAATGACTATAGTAAACTCAGGTTTCTGATACTATTAGTTTTTAAAAGCAATACTGGAAGCAATGCAAGGTTTTGCTTAAAGGCAATAGCAAAACACAGCTCTAATTCTGCAAACTGAGAGAAAGAGAGCAAGGACATAGGTTTGGGGTTAACAATAAAAAAAAAAACCAATCAGTTCTAGGGGCTGGGTAAAAAGCTGCAAGTGAAAACTTCCCCTCTGGAAAATGACATCTCTGTAGCAGTGTGCCAACCTCACCACAACACTGATGGGGAAAGCTTCAACACCACTGGAAAGGGAAAGGTCTCTCTATACTGCCTCCCCCAACACACAAACTTGATTACTGTTTGTCATCATCTTCTGGTTGGAAAATGAGGAATGGGCATTTGCCACCTTTAGAGAGGCTTTTAGACCTCTCTAAAACAGAAAAATAGCAATGGAGGTCAGGGGCAGCTCAAGGGAGCGCTGCTCAGCTCGTTTGCTGCCTCCAAACTGCTGCAGAGGAAAATGGTGAAAACGAAGGGGAAGTATGAAAAGCCACAATGTGTCCCTGCTGGCTCAGCGGGACCCCCCAGCAACATGTGTCAACAAATGTGTGGTCCTGAAGGTATTTATTTATGAATTTGCTTGCACAATAGCTGTCTGATAGCTGAGATGGGACAGTTACCAAACTACCTGGGTGGCTATCGGCTAAGTACTCAATGAAAGGGATTAAGACGTGTTCTAGCAGCTTTGTGATATATAGTGGTATTCCTGGGAACTACCATCTCTTACTGCCAAAAGTTTGCTGCCCCCTTGTTTGCATTTAAGTGCAAACTCCTGGAGCAAGCCTGAACCAGAGATGTTTGCAACATATCTTGGCTTTGTTCAGCTCTCAGACTTTTCCAGTTCTGGGGCAAACAGTTTCCCCACTTACATATCTTATTTCCAAGTTTTTACACTGAGCTTTATATCCTAGCATTTGTAAATAATAATAAAATAAATAAACAGCCATCTCTTAATCCCTTTTATATTTTGGGGTTATTTGTAATGCCACATCAGAAATGAAACCCATCTTCTAATGAACTAAAAGCACCAGCGCTCCCAGACCTGTCATCTTTTATGGAGGTTGGTCTCTAAGAGCCTGTTTATGAGAAAGAAAATTACTGCCTGGCCCAGAGCTTGGACTTTTAGATGCCACCTAAATAGATAAATTTGCAGACAATCCATAAGAAAAGAAAAAACACAGGGAGAAAAAATTGGGATACTTTTAAAGGTTCATAAAAGCAACGGTAATTGTAAACCACCCAACATACCTTTATGGTCTTGGGTGGGGATAACGTTGTCAGTAAAAATGCACAGGTATCTCTAATAAGCTAGCAATTTTCTCTTCCCATCCCATATTGGCAGTGTCTCACCTCCACAGCTCTGGCTTTGGGCGTCAGTGAGGCTGGATGTGGCCTGGAAAGGAGAGATGGTGCAGGGCTGGGGGGAGGCCCCAAAGAAACAACTCTGGGGAGAAAGTTAACACTGAGGGTCTCTTCTCGTCTCCTTTTAAAAAACTGTAAATAAATGTAAATGCAAGGAAAGGCCCCTGACTTTCCAGAATATAAAGTCTGGACAAGGCTGTGAGAAATTACCTGTGATTTCTAACAAGTGGCTTTTCACTCCCTCTATCGGAGAAGATGCCTCAAACTGATCACAGYGGCATTACCCGGCCAAGAACAGCTCAAACGCTGCTTCTGCTGATTTTTCCCTCCTTATGAAAATGAGCAAAATCTGATGTTAAAGAGTCACCTGACATTGCCAAGGTACTGCTGCTGCATCCAGTGCCAGTTTCTCAGATGCTTTATACTGTTTATTAATGGAGAGAAAAAGTTGAACAAGTTTGAATATTTTAAACAGTGAACAAGCCAACAACTCTCCACCACAAATAGATACATAGAGATCAAGTGAAAACAAAAAGATTAAAAAAAAAAAATATCATTCATTTAAAAAGGATGTTTAAACAGGTTGCTAAGGAATCTCCTGATTCCCGGGGCGACTCCGCATGCTCTCGTGGAAGATGCCTGCAGCTCTAGCGCCGGAGTACCTTGCTGCCTAGAGACTGTTGCTACGTGGACCATACTTAAATGCTCCCCATGTTTATTCTCGTGTGTGTAAGTACATTAACCCTGGCTTCCCTTTTGGCAGCGTACTGCCCTGCTTATTTGCTCTGTGCTCCTCGGCGGCTGGAGCTGACTGATGGGACATCAAAAGCAATGTGAAGGGCAGTGCTAGTTAGGGACTTATCTCAAGCCTTACGCTTTTTGTAAAACTCTTCCCAAGCGCATCCTGGCACGGCAGCGACTGTACCCACGCTTGGGTCCTGAGCCTGATGTAAGTGAAGCGCTTGGAAAGGGACCACCGTGGTTTAAACTGATGGGAGTGTGAGCACTTCTAATGCCCTAATGCAGGATAAGAGGCTTCTTTAGTAACTCCGTTGGAGTTAAAGGATGATTCACATCAGCAAAGTTAATTACACAAGCACATGTTTCAGGACAAAGCTGAAAAAGATTAGATAAATACTTCATTTCAAAAACCTTTCCACTCGTGTTTTTTAAGTGGCTATTGTCTATTATAGCACTTTTGTGCATTTTTAATCACACAATTTTTGAGTACAGAGAAACAGAATATATGAGTAATATATATTACACATATATTAAATTTTATATTAAAATGATTAAAAAGACGCCTCTGATGCACATAATGCGATAGGGGGTCTGTGCTCTCTCCAAGAGGCAAGGCAGGAGATTTCTTCTGGAAACTTCTGGACAGGAGACAGTCACATTTGCAAAGGAACAAACTGAGAAGCTCTCTTCTCCTCTCACCTGACATCATTTTCTGCCTGCTTTCTTCTGCCTGTTTTGGAAGAGCTACTTTCTCACTCACATAGAGAAGAGATAATACCTCTTATGCAAAAAAGCTCCCATTTTAATCACATTAGCATTAATTAGCAGAAGAAGAAATTTGATATTCTAATGACGATACTAATTACTTGCAGAGATCTCAATACCTTCAAAGCATTGCATGAGAATGAGTAGAGTAATGCATAACTGTGCATGCCTTTTATCAACTCCAGTATTATTTGATGTTCATTAAATATTTTCTGGAATTTAAATGCACGGTACTTTATAACTGAAAGCCTAATTGTTCAAAAGAATAGAAGCCACAGAAGCAGCTCTCTATGATGGAAGAAAGTTTAATTTTCTCATCAGAAGAACAAAACATGTTTAGCTTAGCACATTTACTGTTTATCTTATTATTGGAGGGAGCACTGTACCTTGCAGTTCTGTGTCTGTTTTTCAGAGGGACTGTGGATAAGTACAGTTTATTAAACCCTGCTGAGACAATCTGTTGTGTCTGTCTGTTTTAATGTTGTTATAAGTCAGTTAAGCATGTACCATACTTGTTAGCTGCATATATACTAATCTAATGTATTGATGGGCTGTCAGTACAAATACCTAATGAATATTAAAATACAAACTCAGATACAGAAATGCAAAGCAGAGCCAGCATGTGGTCAACATTTTGAGGGACAGGCAGAGAAAGGAAAAGACCAGAGTTCAGAGTAAATGACAGTAAACACTCATGAAATGAACCTGAAAACAAATCACTAGCAGCTTCCCAGGAAAGATGGAGGAAAATAATAATTAACGGTCTCAAAAACACAGGCTCTAAATATACGCTGTGAACTTTGTCTTCTGCCAGCTGATTTCAATATAAATGAAACAAAGGACGGTTAGAAGACCAGTATGCCAGTAAGACAAAGAGAACTAGAGAAAACAGAATAAAGACACTGTACCAGGGGAGAGAGGGGAGGGGAGAAGGAGAAATCTCCCACTGTCTCTTCCACGATGCTAATTTTCTGTTTAACAATGGCTCTARAAATGGATAGCAGTCGATACTTTGCATGCTCTGCATAATATAGTCTTTCAGCAAAAGCATGTACGTACAAATCTCTCCTGCTTCAAGTGAATGTGGCAGGAGTTTGTTGGGCATGTTTCTCCCTATTAGATCATATTCAGAGCTGCAGCCAGCTGCCTGTTAGAGATTCAAAGCCTTGTGCACCATTCAGTCCCAGCTCAGAGGCATGCTGTCTCTCCTTCACGAGGTTTGAAGTGAAAAGCGAATTACAAAGAGAAAGCCCTTGGGCCAGAGGAGAAAATATCAAACCGCTGCGAGCCCGGAGGCAGCAGCGTAGAGACGTGTGAGCAGCTGCAGGGCTGATGAAACAAGGAGAAACAGCCCAAGTTGTGCAGGATCTGCCTGGAGTTCGATCGCTGCTTCCTTCTCCCTGTCCCACCTCTCTGAAATCATAAAAGCGTCTCGAGGGTGACGGGGAACTGGTACATCTACCAGTTGCAGAAAAGGGAAGAAGAAAATATCAGTTAAATAGCAGGAGAGCAGGAGGGAACTCATGGTTGGCTCCCAGCTGGGAACACCCTGCCAGCCCAGAAGGCACCCCAAAAAGGGCCCATTCCGAAAAGCTACCCCTGGAGCTGGTGGCTCCTTCATGGGTGGAAAGCCCGCTGGACCTCCTGCTCCCGCCCTGCGGGGTGGTGACCCACCGCCGCCCATCCAGCAGGGACTGCAGGGATCTGCAGCGTCCCGGGGATGGAGGCACTGCAATGCAGATGCTGTGCGCTCATCAGCGTGCGGGGACATGCGGAGGCGTCGGGAAATCTCTGCCTCCGCAGGCGACAAGGGAGATGCGAAGCCGAAGCGGGCGGCATCCGCAGTCGTTAGGGTGAGTGGTCAGTTTTGATTTACAGGTGAGCGACGTTTCTCAGCGGAGACGTTCGCGCAGGAGACAATGGGGGGAAAACCTGCAGATTTATCTATGGCAAAGCCTTCCTAGTTTGCAGCCAACAGCTGTGTTTGCTGATGGGGAAGAGAATATGTCTTCATGGATCAAATGTGCAAGGACTTGTCAAAATTTCAAGCATTACGTAAACAGCCAGTGGAAAGACAGACAGCAAGCCTTTGAAATGAAAGGGAAAATCAATGAAATTGTAAAATTATGTTAAGAATCAGAATCCCACATTAAATATACGCTTCCCTGGTGGCTTCAGTCACAAAAAGATTTAACGATAATCTTCTGATTTAAATACAACCTAATATGATTAAATACCTTACCTTATTTTTTGAGCTAGAAGAGAAGGGTAAACATACAGGTTTCTTTACCATCTCTCTGCCCCCTTCACTGCTCCTCTTCCCTGGTTCCTCTTGAAATGACTTCAAACAGCCCCCTATAAAGCTACGAGGTGTGAAAAGCTCTCTGCTTCCCTGATCATTTGGGCTCTGGCTCCTCCTTCTCCAGCCCGGGAGAGCAGTCGCAGCGGTGGCCATCAGAAACCTGCTTGAGGAACTGTGGCTGGGTGGCAGGCTGGGATAGTAAAGCAGAGGAGGAAAGACTAATCATAGCTTGGCACAAGGTACTTCATCACCTTGACTTTACAGGTAAACAATCTCCCAGGGTGAAGCGGTATGGGCAGGGACATTCCTGGTAGAAGAGAACCACCACCTACTGGGAAACTTCAGGAAGAAATGACTTTTTGGTCCACCGGCAGACATTGGGTAGATGATGGAAAGCCCAGCTACAGAGACCAGATGAGGAGAAAGAGCACACGTTTTGAATCCAAGGGGACTTACAGTTTTGGGATGGTGAAGAGCTGAAGTTTGCACTCATTAGAGCTTTCTTATTCAAACCAACTTGTGTTGCAGAGAGCTCAGTGCAAAGGCACCACCAGACTTTTAATGAAGAAAAGTGGGATCTGGACAAGTACTTCTGCCTAGGTCCAACCAATTTGTAAGTCAGTGTTCTTCTCCTAATTTCCAGGGTTTTTTTATTTGCCTTCTGCCATCAGAATAAGGCCTGGTACACAAAGGTAGATGTCAAGCAAACATTGAGTTCAGTTTAATATAATAGAGTGTAAATAACACAGACTCTACATTCGACGCTCACTAAATAAGACTGCATTATTCCTGTCTCTTGTGGCTTTTTTCACTGTTTCTGGCAGGAAAACATAGAAAGGCAGGAAATCACTTACTCCGAGGTAGAGCCTTAGCTTCTGTAATAACTCGCTAAAGGCCTAATCCTGTTGGGTTTGAAAAACTTTGGTGGGACAAAGGATGTTTAATTTAATCAAGTATTGAGGTCATGCGCAAAACAAAAAGCAAGGAAAATAAAGATGAAATAAAATGGAACCCTTCCATCAAGAGGCTGAAGGCAAGAAAAAGAAGTAATAGTCTAACTGATGGCTTCATGGATGAACTGCTAGAAATATTTGCTATGCCCAGGAAATAACTGAAACATCTGAAAGCACCCTTTAAAACAGAAAACAGCTCCTATTGCTGATAATGGACAAGCCCGTAAAATGCTTCACTGCGCAGCATCAGTGCCGAACTGAGCAGTGGTGCAACTGTGAAAACAAGGCTGCATGCACTAATTTCCCCGAAACCAGGGAGGAGAGGACGAATGCAGGCTCAGCTCCACATGCCTCCACCGGGGAGGGACGGCAGCTGCAGCCAGCTAGCGCAGCTCCCGGAGAGTGGGGCTGGAGGGAGGTGAGGTCAGGGCACCGCGGGAACATGCTGAATGAGGCAGAATAAATCCCTGCTCAGCCGAAGCTGACCTGGCGAGCATGGAGAGGTGTAAGTGTGCCCACTGGGCGAAACATTTCCGAATTCAAGCAGCCATCCACGCATCCATCATCCAGGTACCAGGGCAAGGAAAGCGACCTCGTAATGACTCACCCATTTCCCTTGCTCAGTCATTTTAACAGCAACAACAACAGAAGAAACCACCTTGAAAGCTTGGCTTAGCTAATATATGCAACCTCAGGTTCCCATCACTGTCACTCCTGCCTGCTGCCGCCTTCAGCCCTGCCATGTGCCAGGCCCACTTGTCTTGCGTTGCTATTACCTGGACACTAGGTGTGCAGGTTAGCTACTGTACAATCCTGCTGCTTCAGCTGCAGGCTCGAGCACCATCTGCTGAGAGTTTTCACAATACCCCTTTTTGCATTGCTCTGGTCTTGCAATTTCCATGTTGTTAAAGGTCCAGACAATAAACTGGTCTCTGGCATTGTCTTTGGAGGAATTGAGGAAAGGGAAATGTATCGCAACTAAATTTCACATTTGAAGCTATGTAAAGTTAGTTTCAATCAAGCCATCACTTGTCAAAAATTAAGAGAAGGCCATCATTAGGCCTCATTTCAGCTGGTTCGAAATCAGTAATTAACTTCTCAGAGAAAACAGATATTTTGCAGGGAATCAGAGATGACATTTTTATGTGTGATGTACTTTTTGAGCCAAAGGAGGCTGCACATTGACAGTAAACATTATGCCAACAAACCTCAGTAGGTTGGAAGAGTCTTCTTCTGCCATAATTGGGGGTGCTTTTCAACAGTGGGGAGATTAAAGCTGAAGTAAGGCAACACATTTAAACTATAGTAAGCAGAGCATTCGCAATGCGAGGTCATCCTACTAACCGCTAGCAGAAACAATGGAGGAATAAACGCAGCAGCAATCAGCTCTGCCCTGCGCTGCTGCCAGCTGAGGAGCCTCAAGCCAGGAAGAAGAAAGCTGGGAGGGAGGCAAAGCGACATTAGCCCATCACAAACCCTAAATTACAGGGCCTCCAGGGTAGGAAGGCTCTGGCTCATGGGTGCTTTGCTCTTGCTGGGATCTCACACGGACCAGACTGAGGAGCAGTTGCAGGCTACCAAACTGCCAGCAGACCTTGCTGGGCGAGTTGCACCAGTCACAGACGTGGAAAGGCTGGGTTTGCCCGTAAGCACAGCACCCAGTCATTTTTGCATCGGTTGGTTAGTTGTTCCTCATTTGCTTTTTTTAATAAGCTGGGAATTTGGGAAATGATAGAAAGGCCTGTCTTATCTCACACCGGAAAATGCTGATACAGGCTAAAATCAGCAAGCTCTGTAAACTGCTGCAACTCATTTAAACAAACACATCTGCACACACAAGCATAAGTATTAAGAACACAGCTGACAATCATAAATCATGCCAACCCACTGTGCATACAGGAAGGGAAAAGAAAGCTATCACTTTGGTGCTCAGACACCACGGTGATGGGCACCATACAAATGGATAGTGCTCATCTAATATAAATTAGATAGTGGTTGCCTAAAAGACTACCATTACGGAGTACAAAGCAGTGAAACGTGGGTAAACCGGTAATATAATATTTCCTATAGCAAGAAACACAGGAGTGCCACAGGAGAGTGAGGTTTTTCTTATTAATGACTAGATAAAATACTCAATTCATTCCACTTTGAAAAAGTCCAAGACAGCAGAAGCACAGGGAAATGCAGAGGACAGATGAAGCACTGGGAAAGGCAGAGGATGGATCTGCTTTGTCAGGGAAATGAACTGAGTGATCTAACAAGCCTTTTCCATCTCCATCTCCTGTTCCTGTGTTAAGGGCAGTGTTTTCTTTAATTTGCAGAACTGCCTCTGCCCCAGTCAGGGCAGCGTGGGAGAAAGCATGCAAGGGGAAATTTCCTGGCCTCTTTCTTGCAGGGGTAAGAGCATGCAAACCTGCTAACCTGCACCCTCGCCTCATCTCAGAGGGTCCCAGCTGCCATGGCTCTACCCAAGTACCAGTACAGCCTTTGCCGCTCCAGCTAAGAATCAAACCGGTAGCTTTTATGTTGTAAAATAAATTTAATATAACTGGGAAAATCAATTTTATTTTGTTTTGTTCTAAACTGGGATCTACTTGCTGACATGGATCATTAAGTAAAGTAGAACGAAAAGGACTGGGAATGAATGAAAACCTATTTAACAGAGCAGCAGCAGCACTACCTGTAAGGAATAACAACAAAAAGACAATGCAGAGTACTTAAGGTGGTGGATGACATTTCATGTTCATCTCATCATGCCAGCATACCTCAGCTACTCTGAAATTTGTTTATGTAAATCAAAAAGACAGATACAACATACTGTGGCAATATGCAATTTGATGAGAGAAAATTAAATTCCGTACAATAGTGACACGCAGCACTGTTATGGATCTAGACCCTTGGAACATTTTTATTATAATCTCTGTATACAAGGCTTTGAAATGTGGCCATAAAAAATTTGCTTCATAATAAGACTTGGCACACAGCACAAGATGATCTTAGCCCAGAAAAGAGTTGTTGATTTCCTTTCTTCTCCCTGCACAGACCAAATCCTAAATTCACTTACAAAATGAAAACAAATAAATACATTTTCATTAAAGATGAATTAAACATGACACTTCCGCCTGTCTTACACTTTTCAAACGTAAAAGAGAGAAAAGAAGGTTGTTCTTCATTTAGAAATATACTGCCTTCATGGGCCACAGTGGCAGCTGGGACCTAAGCAATGAAAGCTGGCAACTCTGCATAATGATATAATTTCTTAGGGTATTTTAACAAGTTCCATAGCATACAGGATAGCCAGCATTAAAAACAGAGTTTGCTGTCTTAAAGCTTCCTATTATGCTTCATCTAAATATGTAATCAGAACTGGCCTAAAGCCGTTGAAGCCCGTAAAGCTACAAGTTTTGTATTTCCACTGGGTCATGTGGGTAATTCAGCCCAAACGGACCTGGCAAAACCAGGGCGAGGGAAGGAAGCTTCAAGATGCTGCTGAGATAGAAGAATAGCTCCACAGATCCCTTGTGGTAGTACAGCCCTTGTTTGGTCTACGTTAATTTCCCAACAGGGACTTTTTGCAGAATCCGACTCTTTTCTCCACATAGAAAGGATGCTCGGCATGCTGGAACAGATTTGTGCCAAATGGCAAGAAATCTTGAAGGAATAAACAAGCCAGGGAACAATATTTTTTTCAAGCATCCTCTGTGCAGGCTGACTTACACAAAAGTTCTAGTTTTAAGATGACCAGAGCCTGGATACTGCTAACTAAAAATGAAATTTGAGCATATTTATACTCACTAAAGAAGCAGCTGTCAAAGGCAAGTATCAACTTCAGCAAATACTTAGTTGCTTCGGTAACAAATTGCACAAACAAAAACCCCCAAAGTTTGCTGCAATGAACCAATCCTCAGGGATCTAGTCAATGATTGAGAATAGGTGACAAAAGATTTGCAAAATTCTGAATTATCCCTGCCTTTTATCCAGTCAGTCTGGAAGGTAACGCTTTAATGCACTCTTTTTAAAAAGGGATAGAAATTAAAGCTGATTTTGCAGGACATATGGAAAGCCGTGAATACTGAAAAATTAAAATACAGCTCTCCTTTTTACAAATTTGACAGTGCACGAGGTTAAATGCTTTCCATAGTTACTCATGCATGATTACAAAAGATTTAAATAGCAGCTTTATGAGTTTTAATGAAGGCAGAAGGCATCCAACCTGTGAGTCTGCTGAATATTGGCAGGGACTGTACAAAAGCAAGCATTTTCTAGTAGGACTGGGTTGCTCAGTATATGTAGCTCAGACTTTTGAAAAACAGAACAAAAAAACCACTCCGTTTGGTGAATTTGATTCCTGGCTATTGTCTCCCAACTTTGCCAATGGCTATTATATACAGGTATCCTTTATGTAATAGATCCCTCTATTACATTTTATTTCCTTGGCTCCCACCAACAGTTTCTAGACAGAATGCGCTGTTATTCACTTAAATTGGACAATTCAACAATAGTGGAGGGAATAATGGAGAGGAACCACAATCCCTCAAAGTGATAATAACTGCAGAGATATTTCACTGCTCATTTTTTAACCAAAACCTGACATTTCTCATTATTTCAGAGTGCAGACTGCCTAATCCAGAAGTATATCTATCACAAGTAATTCAGGTACAGAACTGACATTGCAATTATTTTTACTAGTACTAGCCAAAAATGAACTATGTCTCAATGACCACAGATCAAATCTCTCCTACAGATATAGCAGTATACCTGCATTGAAAACTTCCAATTATTGGAATGAAAACATGCAGTTGTCGATCCAAAGAAAGTGCTTAGGGAAGAAAGTGCCTCTGTTTGACTCTATTTATTACTTTCCAATAGCCCATCCCTGTCAAATAACAACAGTATTTTATATGTTATTTGACATGTAAAAATCCATCAGAAAGCATAATGAATTTATCTATCAAGCAGAGATAACAGTAGTTCTAGTGCAAAATGCTCGCAATAAAATTTCAATCCACAGGAAACACACTGGAGTCTGGCTTTTGCCGGAGACTCAAAAGTCCGGTTTTGCTAAAAGGTTCAGGACCCAGGTGAAGAGCACTGAGGCAATTTATGTTTTTCATCTCACAGCTCCTACATGAAACCAGGCTCTTGGTGGCAATCACAAATACTACCTCTGACTATAAGAAAAGAGAAAAATAGACTTTGTTCTACTTTCACCAAGGCTGTTCTGCATTTTTTTGCAATGAAGTGTAGTAAATCTCAATAGCATCACAGAAAAATTCAAGATTTCTGTAATTGTCCTACTACAATGAATAATCAGAGACCAAACGTTGTGTTATTATCATCAGCTACATCTCTGATGCAATCTGCATTTATTATTCTCCAGGTTTGCAAAGAATAGAGACTTGCTTGGAAGAACTGTAAGCTTTAGTTTACAACAATGGCATTTTCTTCTGTGCTACCATTCCTGTTATGCTGAAGGACTGTGGGCATGAGAAAAGTGAATGGAATTGAGCTCTCTCTTAAAAAAAACCCTGACTAACCAAATAAAGGTTTTTTTGCTGAAYTACAGTAGCACATTCACGAGGCCCTTTCCTACACAGATGAACAAACTGATATTACTACATTGCTACTAAATGACATGACTGGGATTTTTCTACCAAAGGTCATCTTCAGTTTCGGAGTAAAACAACAACAAAAAAATACCTCCCCCCCCCCCCAAAAAAAAAAAAGAAGGAAAAAAAAAAGACGACAGTCATCCCAAAAAGTCTGTGTGGCCTGGCCATAGTAATTACCTCTATGAATTTTACAGACACTGAAGTCAATTTGCCATGGAGTGATACCTCCATCTGAAAATACTTCCTTATTTATCATTCAAACTCAAAACATGACAACAGTTTCTTCAAAAGTTTTTTTCTTTCTTTGAAATACAACTTATAAATACATAAATAACAATAACAAACATTCCTTTCCTGATTAAAGGTTTGCTGCCTTTTGTCTTGTGGCTGCCTCCTATATTTATCATTTTTACCGGGGTTTCAGTAAAAATTATTTACCACGTTGAGGGTTGGAGTGCACAGCTGATGAGGAACAGTATACCATACCAGCTGGGAATTCATCGCTTGGACATGAATGAGGACAACAAAGGTTGGGATGTAATAGTGACTAACAACCTCCAGCATCATGAAGTTGTGAGAGAGGCAAATGTTGTACCAGAATACACTGAGCAAGGTATTTGTGATTCGAATTGTGGAAGGTACAGGGGTGATCTCATCCAACACACTCTGCACAACTGCCTTTACCCACCTTCAAGAAACCAGAACTGGTGCAGATATGAGATACAGGGATGAACAGGAGAACAGAGACCTTATCTCAGGAGAATAAAAGCCTTTCTGACTTGCATGAAAAAGAGGAAAACTGAGAATGAGTGAAGGCAGAAACAGGCAGAGAAAGGCAATATGGGGGAAAAGCCAATGTTAACAAAAGCAAACAGTTATACACTGCCTATGAAGAAATCTGGACTGTGAAGAATGCCCTGGGAGCAACACGAAGGAGTAAAAGCTTCCCAGCAGGAACAGAACCAGAAAAACCACAGACCTCCCAGGGGAAAATACTCAAGTGAACAAAAATCCCCCAGACTGATATTGAGATGGTGCTTGATGAAGTTACGAAAGGACTCATATGGTGTGCTTGCCTATCATAGCAGGATAATGGATTCGGTGACCCAGCAGATCCCTTTGATTCCTACGGTCATATAACAGCTATAAAGCAAATTGCCTGTAGCTTTGTCACTTGGGTCTTCTATCAGATAAATGAAGATCTTGGACTGCAGATCTAAAACAAGCACCCCAGTGCAACAGTAATGGGTTTTGGCATGCCCCATTGGTGTTCCCCCAATGGTAAGGGGGACACGTGGTGGATGAAGGACACCAGACTTCTCATGTCACCGCTCCTCCYCTTCTCCGCTCTGCCCTCCTCCTGCCAGTGCCCCTTGGTGCTCCCCCTCCGCAGGCCTGCCTGGGAAACCTGGTGCAGGGCACCCGGCTTGCCCAGCTGCAAACCCCAAACCTAGCTCCCTGTATAGTGAAAACGTGAGAGGGATCTCTGCCCAAAGACCACATCAGAGACAATTCGGAGAATCTAAGGTAAAGTAACCTCTGTAGACCCTTGTGCAGTGCACAGCTGCCAATAGCTGGCTTTTGAAAACAGTTTAGCTTTCAATGGCCTAGAGTAAGTGGTCTTTCTAAATAAAAATGGCTATATAATAGTAATGAACCATTAACTTTGTTAATGCCAACCAAGCTTACTTAAAACATTATTATAAGCGAGCATATAAATAGCTAAGTAAATGCAAAATTATTTCAGAGCTCCGCAGGAGATATTAATAGTGATAACTTCACTCCAGTGAGACCCTGAAGACTCTACTCAGAAGTTAAGGTTTCCTTATTAACTTCAGGCTTCCTGGTCCAGCAGAGATTTATTTACAGCAACCCACTTTTAGTACTGAGGCTTATAACACTATTACTCTGGCTTTATTATTAGTGGGTAAAACACATATACTAGTGAGCTGAAGGTCGAATCCAAGTGTTTGATGGATGGATGGTTCAGGGACCATCCCTCCTTTCTGTGAGGATTTTACACTCTTCACTCTGTGCTAACATGTGGTACTGGGAAGCACTTTCTTTCCTCTCACTCATTACGTGTCCACAAAGGAATATAAGATCAACTCGCACTTCACCAGCCCTCTAAATATCTGTAATCTCAAACCACTATCTCTAGTGCCTTTTGCTGATAATAATCCTCGATACACAATGTCAGCACAACTATGAAATTAAGGCATATTACGGCAAAATGCCTTCCAACACTGTTAAAAGTTTTGGCCTCCCACGTGGAATGAATCATTACAGTATTAGTCTCCTTTTGGCTTTGCTGTCAAGTTCTCTGTAGCAAAAAACTGCCAAGGGTTTCATAATGGCTCCTGTCACCTTGCTTCTGACTGCCTCAGAGACACATACAGCCATCACTTTATCCATAATTTCATCCTAAAAAAACCCAAGCCTATAAAAGCCACAGAAGAAAAATTCCCACTTTATTATCATATTGAACATGTCATGTTCTTGAAATAAACCAGCATCATGAGGCTTTAATCCTCTTTCAACTTCCCCTAAATGCCATCAATCAGAAAACTGTCAGCTCAAGTGTGACAAGAAACCTGCTTCCATTCCCCTGAGACCCCGGTGAAATGAGTATTATTAGCCCGTTTCTGACTTTAGAGGGGTTCATTACAAAAGAGCGAAGCATCAAGAAATGCAGCCTCCAACACAAGATCAATATTGATACATCCACTGTTGAGAGGTTTTAAAACGCTACCCAACATGTGGCAAAAACCTTTGCCGTTTCCCAAGGCGTATGGTTAAGAAAGGTGCTGGAAAACTGGCGACTTCAGCAGGCATGTGACAGAGCCTCCCTGCAGCAAAGCTGAAACACGTATGTGACAACCTGTGTGCAAAGACTCCTCTTTTCCCTCCATTAT
The DNA here is from genome assembly GCA_035582835.1 of Phoebastria nigripes. Classification (NCBI taxonomy): domain Eukaryota; kingdom Metazoa; phylum Chordata; class Aves; order Procellariiformes; family Diomedeidae; genus Phoebastria; species Phoebastria nigripes. The sequence goes on along the minus strand of JAYKAV010003269.1, from coordinate 34,965 downwards.
GAAAGCCAGACTCTTAATAGAGAAGTAGACAACTCTTGCCCAGACTTTCGCCAATCAATAAGCTAAAGATCCTTCTTCTCCTCTTTGTCTAAACGTAAACCGACCATCAAGCAGCCTGGGATATTTCAAAACATATCTGTTTGTGTCAAGTTGCTCAGCAAAATAACAAATTCATACCAAGATGTGCCAGAGACATAATTTTGTCCTATTAGGTGTATCTGACTTAAAGGGCTGTGAAGCATTTTCTCCAAATTTTGACAGAAATGAATTTGATCCTGTCTATGGAGCTATGGGCTGAACAAATTTAATATGCACTTCTCCTCCTTCCCAGACTTGTTTTGCATGGAAAGGGTTGTTTTATTTTAAGAAAAGAAGATCCTGGAAGAGCATATTTGAATAGGTATATATTGTAACACTCCTTTAAGGTCCCACTCTACTAATTTTCTCTGTCATTGTTTTACCAGAAAGAGCCCTGATAGATAACTCTTATGAGCACTTGGCGTATTTACATAATTTTCTTTATCTTTTGTCTATCAATTTATGTCTATTTACAAAGATTTCAACTTCCTCAGTTAATACAGACAAAATTCCCGTGGGAGAAATTTAGTGGGTGGAGAGGTTTAGTAGATGAGGGTATGAAGCCTTCTATTTTGTGTTTATCATCTGGTAAAAATAATCCATAATTCAGTTAGTGGTAATGGCATGCTGTTATCACGTGTGGACTTCTTCAAGTTTATGCGAAGAAGTTTTCAGACTTAGTTCTGCCTCTGCTTTATAAAAAAAATAACCAAACCAACCCACCCATGTTAGAAGTGTCAATAGGCAGGTGCAATGTTCAAAAGCACTGAGGTGGAAATACCAGCCTGTGGGCCCCATCCACAACGTAACATGGTCAGATGATGGGAGACATGTGGTTAGCCTCCACTTCTGCAGACTTTCTTCCCTAGAGCATCAGGGAAGCTGGGGCTAAGCATCGTGGAGAGGCTAAAGGACACTAACGAGAGTACGTGTTTTTTCAAACATGTCTTTGGGCTCCTTTGTAAACTATTTCCTAGTATAAAATGGCCAAACCACATGCAGGATGGGCAGATGTACGACTACTATAGCAACTTGAAGAATGACTTCATAGAGAATGACGCATTTCTTTCATCAATTGTTTCAAATGTCACTGTGATTATTAAAAACCAAACCAATAATATTCATCTAGGAGCTAACATGAAGACACACAGGATATTGATTGAAGTCAAACTATCTACAAACTGCTACAGCCCCAAACATTTTGGTCACTAAGCAGTATTAGTAACTGATATTTTATGCTGCTTTGAACTGCTGCTTCTTCTGGCCATCAGCTTTCCTACCCTCCTCCAAGCATACGAGTTGCCACCATCTGACAGTAATTGCCATGACAACTGATGCTGGTCCCAAGAGTACGAAAGACAATACCGCTAGCAAAATTCAATAAGCAGTGTAATGAAGTAGAACAAATCACGGCAGGTTAGTTGTGGGTTCATGGTATGGACAGTGAGCAATCTGGAGGATCCCCCGGGTGTCCCGGGGCAATCCACGTCCCAGGCTGGAGCATTCACATATGCTGCTGAGGGTGACCTAACTGCCCTGAATAAGATGGAGAGATGCTGCAAAGGAGCAAACTATAAGCTTGGAGGAGAAAGGCAGCAGGCTGATGGCAGGGGAAGAGCAGTTTAAAATGAAGTGAACGGATTTGCAGACAGCAGGGCTGGAAAGGCCATTACAAGACCTAGTCCAGCATCCTGGTCCACAAAGAATCTCATACTGATGTAGGAAAAGCCGGAGGAAGATTTTCAGAGCACAAATCAGGATTAGCTGCCCTCCTCCCATGCATTTTCAACTTCCTAAGCTTTCAACTTCCCATCCCTGCCACAAAGTAATCATCTGAAGAGAAAAATCTAACATGTTCTTACAAAATTGAAAAGGAATAAGCACACTTGTTTTTATCTACTCAAGTTCTAATAACTAAGGAAATGCCTTAATTATAAGCATAGGTTAACTGTATGGCATCATTATAGGGCTGATTTGGAGTTGGCTGACTGAATTAATTGCATCCCTTACCTTCAGATTTCTTTGATGTGGAACCTTAATTCAGACTTTCCTCATTTTATGATGACTGATTCTGGAATTATTATAAGCATTCTTTTCTATTTCTTTCTATCAAATAATGGGTTTCTACTTTCAACTTTAACAAAGATTTCAGTTTAAGAATTTCTAATGACGTTTAAGTATCTAGTTAATACTAGCTAATTTAGCTAACTACAGTGTTATCATGGAGCAGACAGGGTAACGCAGGAGAAATGGTGTGCTAAGAGCAGCAGTTCTGATTGACAAGGCCTTGAGCAATCGCCTCATAATTTCATAATTTGTTCCCTATTTTGAGTTAAAAAAAAATCCCTGAATATCATACTATTTCCTCCTTCAACCACAAATTACTCCATTTCATTAAAACCAAGTCCAAAAACTTAGCTGAAATTTCTTTGAAAGAAGCTCAAGTTCAGAGTGCGTAATAAACCTCCAGCCAGGAAACAATTCTCTAGAAAAAAAAATATTACCAAGAAAGCTTCCTGCAACCCTGCTGTCAAAGCACTATGACTCAAGGCAAGCACCACTAATGCCCCAAATGAAAGCGATGCAGACTGCCGAAAAGAACAGCAGACAGAAATAAGGAACTTTCTCGCCCACTTGCAATGTTTACATTAGTGCTAGCAGTATAGCAGGAGGCTCATGAAGTCCAGCATCAGGCCTACAAAGAAAAAGACTTTGGTTTGTAGGCAGCATACCAGGTATATTGCCATATCCATGAACAGTAAATCATTGGTTTTACCTGCAAGCATCACAAACTGAACTTTAAGAAGGTGCCTCCAGATAGGAACAAATTATCTTGTTTATCCAGATCAATATATCAGTGCAGACCTGCAGCATTTCTCCTGCTGAATAAAGATACTGCGCTATTTACACAGAGATAACCTGCACCATTACTATTACGATTCAGCCCTGCAATAATTCCAGCTGTAAAGGATCGGCTAGGTGTATATTAGTGATCTAAAGGGCTGTAACATTTAAAAAATTTAGCAAGGCGCTTATCATTGCCTAGCCAAGATGAAGGGCTGGTATCTCTACTTTTCCCTCAATTCGGAAAAAGATGCTAGTGTGTATGCAAGTGCCTGTGGGGGATGAGAAAGCTTCTCTGTGAGCAAGCAAATCTTCAGAATTGAATCTGAAATGCAGCACTGTGGGAATCATCTTGAATTGCAATAGGCTGAAAGGAGCACAGCATGGTCTGCTCCCAGTCCTGCTAGCCCGGGACAGAAGTCTCCTGGTGAGAGTTGCTTACCCAGGCTTTATTTCAAACACAAGCAAAAAGATGACGACAGTTCAGCCCAATGAACAGACAAACCACTCACACTTCCTAGAAACCGGGGAAAAAAGGAAATAAAACCCCTCTCTCCTTCACAACGAACAACAGGACTGATCCCAAACACCAGTTTTGGTTTTGAGGTGTTTTTGAGACCACCACCCCAAGGGGGCAAGTGCTTACAGCCCTCTCTGCACCTCCCGGACCCAGACCTTGCCCAGCCACACTGGGGGCTGCTCCCTTGCACCCACTCAGGGCTTCACCCCGCGGGGCCCTGCTGCAGACCACTATCCCTGTTTGGCAGCACGAGGGACAAGAAGTTTCTACACAAAACTGAAGCAGCTAAAAGGGTCTGTGTTAACTGAAGCAGCAGTAGGAAAGCGCTTTGGGCTGAAAAAAGGAAAGAGCCGGTGGTGCCAAGGCACCCGGTAATTCGAAATAAAGCTGGCAGGAGGGAGAGGAAGGATGCTGTGCCCACACGCAGTCCATGGCTATGCTGGCTCTGCAGCCTGCAGCCTCCCTCAATCTCAGCTATTGCGGCTCTCGGTGGAAGCAGAGAGGCTGCTTCTCCTAACTTTAGCCCTTAAAAAACCCCGATGCCAAAACCACCCTGGATTTCTTCTACAAAAAAAGGCCTCAGAGCAAGTAAACAGTTAAGCCATATGGCCTGCACTGGGAATAAAGAAGGAAAAGCTGGGAAAATGGGCAGAGAAGGGGTGGTGGGAGAAGCAACAGTTTTGCTAGCTGGCCAAGTGATTTGCGGAGTTACCTTGGACGTGTCATTCATCCCCCCGAGCTTAGTTTCCCACTGAAAGTTGGAGTGACAGCCCCTTTGCTTGTACAGCAGAAGGAGAGGGTATTGCTACGTGTTATTCCTCTGCTCGCTGCTGCCGGCCTAGCTACGCAGACAAACATTTAATTTTGGGGGTGAGAATAAAATATAAATGCTGCTGCCAGCACAGCAACCTATTTAGCTATACAGCCATGGATGTATTTGTTCTTGGGTTAAACACCTGGCAGTGGTTCTATCTAAAACCCCTTATTTTCAAGAGGCCTTATATATTTAACAGGGAGCAAGATTGCTACTCTTAAAAAAATTAAAAATGAGCGTTGTAGGTGTTTCTAATTTAAGAGGGACATGAAGAAGATCAACAAACCTCCGCTTCCTCTGTGTTTTAACCATGCTTCATTTTCAATTGCTTTTCTTCTATAGATGTTACACTTTTTTCCAAATTTATATAAAATGGTGGAAGAACGCAGGGGAATTTGATGCTGCGGGTGAACCCCGATGGCTTTTTGAAAGCCCTGATCGCTGCACAAGCGTGACTGTCAGAGCTGACACGTTTCTGTAGCTTTGCATAGTACTTCACAGGCAAAAAAAGAAATGAACATAAATTCCCTGTTTCATGGGGCTGTTAATCTTGAGTCTTACATCTAAATTATGCCAAAGACATATTTATAGGATTAAATTCTCCCGTCAGCTAAACCAGTATAAATCTGGCATAATTCCATGATCTGAAGTTCCACTGCTAATTAACTAAAGTGCCTCCAAACCCAAGGAAATTAATACAACCAAACAATATTAAAAATAGAGTGCATACTTCTCAGCTAACTCAAGGCTCAGTTCTGCATGCTTCCTCTCACACGCTGCTCTAGGAATACCCCAAGCAAAGCCAAAAAAATTCAGTCCTGGGTCAGGAACTTCTAATCCCTGCTCCCAACACTGCAAACCTGTGCTTACTACTCTGCTACTTTTCTCTGCAAATATTACTGTAATGGAGTTTGTTTGGTTTTGTTAATTAAAAAATTTGAATTTTTAATTAAAAAAAACCCAAACCCAAAACAACAGCTTATCTGTCTTATGGGCTTTGTGTAGGAATCTGCTATCTTTGGAGATAGTGATGGTCTCTCTGGTGATGTTTAGGCATCCCACCTATGAAACTGCATCCAGTAAAGTTATTTTGCCCTTTCATGCCTGTTACTAGTTGAAACCTTTCTGCTTTGGTGGGAGCAGCTGTAGTATGTAGTTATCTACAAAGCAAGGTAATTAAGTGGCAGCTTTTCTTTACTGCTTTGGAAATTCGCCTATTGTTATACTATTCTTCAGCTGAAGACAACAGTAGCAAATATAAGGAAAAAAACCCTTTTTTTAATTACAATAAGCATAAAAGGATCATTACCTTTCCAAACAAGGGTGCTTCCCCCTGGGTTCAGTCCTAAACTGTAAGGCCTTTTAGAGTGAACTAGCAAAGCCCCTGCATGCTATTAAGCACATGTGAGAAAGAGAGATGTGCTCATGTGCCATGATAAATTACTACCACTACTACTTAATCAGGAGTGTAAGCACCCTCTCGGGCTAGGCCAAAGCCCCTCGTTATACTGTGCTGTGACTATAATGGACTGATTATTAAAATCCTTCTATCGAGAGTGATCATTAGAGGAATATGATAAAGTATTTGATTAAGAGAAAGTCCAAGTAAGACATACTTTATTGACTCACTACCAGGCAGCAGAAAAGAGTAATTTTCAACATCTTGCATATGAACTTAAAAAATTAGATTTTTCCTGATTAGTTTTGTTGTGTGGGATTATAAATCCTGCCTTGCCCTCCTCTCCTCCTTTTTTTAAAATTTTTTTGGCTGGTCATTTAGAGCATCTATTTCTGTTCATTTAGCCTATTTTCATTCTGTTTTACCTATTGTTTTATTAAGCAATTTCAATATTCTGGTTCTATATAAGACTTTTCCCTTAGTCAGGAACTGCAGTCTGTAATAACAGCAATCAAGGCAGTTCATTCTGACAAGTGTATGTCAGAAAAAGACTGCTGTGACTTTGAAATATTGAAAGTGACTGATAACATAATGTGTGAAGCAGAATAAATGCATACAAATGGAAGTTTTAGCTGAGCAGTCAAAGTATGAACTAAATACAGTGTCACAGCTCTGCACTGAAAGCTCTGCATGCAGGTGGTTACAATGGCAAATTACTAAATGCACTTTGCAAAAGCGTTTTATGAATAAAGTGGCAAGCATAGTTTTTCCTCGGCCTTATCATCCTTTTTTTCTGCTTGCACTTAGTCATAAAGCAGAATGAAGCCATGTTTAAGTACAAAACCTGGGTCTGGAAAGCCACTTGTTTTTTATAAAAGTTATCAGAGCTATGACGGCTGGGATCAGGGCCCTGCTTTATTTCAGGCTAACCTATTGGCACTAAAGCAGCAAATAAAACACATTGTGCAAACAAGACTCCCAAACATATCCAACTGATTCATGCTAGCAAATGCTTCTATCTGTTTTGACCCCTCAAAAAACCACAGAGCCAAGGTGAGGTTTTTTGGGAGCCCGTTTTGAACCAGGCTGATGCTAGGGACTAGGTCTGTGAAATATTTCAGGGGAAATTTGGATCCGACTGGCACAGCCTAGTTAAGCACACCTGCTGCCTGTGCCTGGGTTTTGATGTGCTGCAACCTCGTGCTCCTTGTCGTGCTCGTGCCAGGACAAGCCGCAGCAGCGCTACTTCTCCGCCTGGCTTGGGCAGAGGCTCTGTAGCACCTGCAGCAGCAGGACAGCTGGATGCACACTCCAGGTGCCTGCGTGCCCGCTTCCCACGACTCAGACCTTCAGGGGCTCTGGTACGCGGTGCAGCCCAGCCGGGCTACGTGGTAACTGAAACACACAGCAGAGAAGTTTTCCAACACCACTTACTGTTTACACAATGCCAGTCCAAAATCTTGACACAAGCCTCTCTACAGCTTACTGCCTTGGTTTCCTTGCCACCACCAAGTCCTCTTTGGGATTTGGACAGAGGTCCTTAAGACCTCATGATACCGCATCCCCAGAGCATTTTTTCCTCAAGGCTACTGAGGTCCCATACATTCAGAGAGTAAAGGCTTCCCCACCCCATCTTCGCCTTTCAACTAATCCAATCCTCTCTAACCACCGTGCTCAGACATACTGGTGACCCTGCTGGGGCCACTGTCTGACGACTCCTCCCAGTTTCCACCTGATTGCTCTGGGGAGCAACCTACCCCACAGGCTTGCTCTGAGACACAGCCGAAAGCTTCTCTGGGTAGTTTCCTTAGATTTCTCTCTTTGCTAATCTCCTCCCTGCATGGAGCTGAGCAATAAGGAAGGCTCCATTTATTCACCCCCCATAATGACTCACAAGCACCCAGCTCCTCCCTCTCCTCGGTGCCTCTCCTCTCACTCCCTCTGTCCCTGCAACCAGCTTTCTTCTTCCTCGCATACTGTTTCAGCGAGGGAAGATACCTCTGCTACAAACCCTGCTACCACTCTTCCTTGGCTTTATGTTCTGGAGACTTTCCATGCACTCTTTTTTCCTTTCCCTACCTCCGAACTTGGCTGAAGTAATCAAGCAAGGCTAGCACCTTCCTTCGCCTACTGACGATTCAAGGATGAGTGACAAATAGCAGATAGGTGTTTTATGCCAGGGGAAATCTCTGCAGGCTAAGACAGCCCCTGATGCAGCAGTTCCATGGACAGAAGCAAGATTCTTAGCTCAGGTATCCCCCCAGTTGTCATACCATCAAGTTCACTATTTACCAGAGCATATTTCATCTTTGAAAACAAGCCTTATTTTCAGGCAAAAGCTTTTCATTTTTATGTGGAAAATGGGACCAGCTGAAGACTAGTTTTTTGGTCCAGCTAAAGGTTAATTAACTTTTAAGCCAACAAAATAGGTTAGGAAAGATCTATTATTCTCTCCTGTTTTGCTACTTTTGCTCATTTTAACTGAAATGGGTTGACCAATGTTTTGAGCAACTTAGGTCAAGAGGCAGGAACCTTTGGCAGGTAGTGCTGGTATGGGGTAGGCGAGCTAAACCCTTATTTGTGGTTATTACGGTTCTGTCGTCAAGACAGCAGCATGGCTGGATCCTTCCTATTTGCAGGGAAAGCTTTGCACTCACTTTCCACCCCACTTTAAAGGCAATGCTGCTGCCCAGCTGAGTCAGAGTGAGTAGTTAAACCTGCTCCTCTTGAGATTGACGCATGCAAACATAAGAGAAGGTAGTCAGAAATCAAAAAATGTGCTACAGGAAAGTGTGCATTAACTGTAAACCTAATCTCTTCTTTAGAAATTCATAAAAAGGCAAGTTCTTGGAGGGAAGCCACTTGCTGAGACTTCTTTTAGCTATACTGTCATCAGATTTATAACCAAGCAGCTTCAAATTCTGCAGCCATGCACTCACTTACTCACTCTATAAAACTTTAAAACACACGAACAACTCAGCTTACAAGAAACGTTGCTTCCATATAGCTGGATGAGCAACACTGCTTCCACTGACTGTACTGCACACATGTCACTGGGTAATATCTGGTCATTTTACACGCCAAATCTGAGGTGCCTAAGGCTAGAGAAGTGGATAGAAAGTAGTAAGAAATACCTTGCAAAGCGATATCTATTGGCAATTTAACACATTACAATTAGACTGTTTTCTTTGGGGTGGTTCATGGGTAATGATGTGGAATTAATACGCATAAACAGCTTACCTGGCTTGCCTTTCTGAAACTTTAAATGCAGTGCCCTTTCTGAAAGTGAGCACTGATTAGGAAAAAGAGAAGGCATGAAGCTGTCTTTTTCATGGCACCTCTTTTCCAACGTGCAGCAAATCCTTCACCACAGCATCGTTTGGATGCAGAGCTGCCTTCCCATGACGAAACATGGCAGGCAGCTCTCTGATTCTCATAGCTCTATGCTGTACGAAGGCAAGAAGATCTAATGCCTTTCCTTTATGATTTCCTTTCTCATGCTTCTTCTCAGTGCTGCTACTTCAGGATCCTTTAACTTACGCCATCAATTAATATTATGGTATATTTAAAAAGCCCACTAATCTGCTTGCTGCCTTTATACGTTTTCATTAATTAATTTTCCATTATGTGCATGTTATAAACTTCAGACCTGCTGCAGAATCTTTTAACCCACCCCATCAGTTAATATTACAGCATATTAAAAAGTTGCTAAAGTCTGTGTTTCTGTAGGCATCTCCACCTCTTTCAACTTCTAATCATGACTGTACTGTGAGACCTGCAAGCACCAGATGCACACCATCACGAATCAATAAAACCATTTTTCCTGCTCTCACAATGCGATGTGTGGGAGCCACAGCTTCTCTGCAGTCTTACAGCCAGCAGCCCCTGCTAGCAAGTGAGATGCGAGTGGATAATAAAGCCAGGAAACACTTCTGATGACAGTGCAGGAATCTTCAAAACCTTCAGCTCTGCATTAGGCAGTTAGTGGAGTAGGATGCAAAGGGACAACGTCAGATCATCTGGTCCTTGGGGAAAGCTATTAGCACTGTGCTCATACAGGATTACAGAAAACTGTAAGCTTGAGCAGATGGTCGTGGTCTTGGTAGAAAAAAGAAGAGAGAATAGTGGTGGGACAAAAGCTTTCTGCTAGGGCTTTATATGAAGTAATGGATGCCATATTTTTAAATCAGAATGAAGCTACATGTTTTCTTAGAATCCATTTGAGGTTACAGGTCTTCAGCCTGGATTCGGTGGCCTGGGAGTGAGCTGTGCAGAATGCAACCACCCTGCGGCTCCGCCGGGGCAGGTGGCTGGCTATCTGAGCAGCACTTCCACAAGGTAAGTTTCCCGGCATGAAGGCCAGTTGCAGTTTATCTTGGAGGACCTGAGTCAGGAAAAAGGAAGGTGGACGTGTTTTGAGACCTAGGGCCTGATGCAATTCCCAGTTTCACCCCTACRAGTCTAACGTAGACAGCAAAAAATAAGGATAGACTGTGTTATTTTGGATGATCAAGAAATATTACATTGGTGTGTTACTACAGGGTTTTTTATTTAGTATCCTGGTTATCTGAGAAACTATCTTGTTATTATGTGCTACTCTGAAGTTAAGGTTTTTATTAACAGTGACTATATCTGAATCAATTAGGACTGGATTCTGGAGTGAATTTTGATTTTTTCTCCTCTCACTAATGTAATTTCAGTTATATGAACTTGTGACATGATCTAAGGGCAGGCTCTAAGAATTAAAGTTTTCTATTTAAATTCAAGAGTTTGCTTCAAGTCCGATAGTTGTCCCAATCTGCACAGTCTTCTAATTTTCTGGAATAACAAGACAAAAGTTCTTTAGGGGGGATTTTACTAGTTTCTCTGCTGTATTTTTCAGAATGTTATATATACAGCTCAGAATAGTATTTCAATTCTACGTAAATAACCGAGGCAAAGCAAAGCTGAGCTCTTACTAAGACATCCACCGTTCTGCAGATGATCACTGCACTTAATAATGAAAAATCCAATTAGATCATTATGGTCAGTCCTCTGCAGGGTTAGGATGTAATCCAAAACTCTTATTTTCCCCGTAGCTGGTAAAAGATAAATAAGACAGTAACAGACACTCTCTTGGGTTTTCATAACAAAAAAAGAGGAGGCGAGAATCTCCTCAAAGAAAGGGGTACATAGTCCCAAGGACTCAGAAAAAGAAATCAAGGTAGTTAGGAAGGAAGTAATTTTCCTTGTGCTGGACTCTTTGGACATCAGTGACCTCCAAGACACAGAATGAAAATCTAAGGAGAGAGAATTAATAGCGAGGAGACAGGAAGAACACATATTTATGACTCAGGGCAGGAACCTTCTAAAACTCAGGGTTTTGCCGATGAGATAAAAAAAGGACAAGAGAAAATCCATACCATTTATTTAAAGCATATCCCTAATGATTTGGTAAGGGGGAGTCTGAAATGCTACACGATGGCTCTCCTTTTTGTCTCCAAAGTTTTGGACATCTGAAAGTGCAACGCTTGCTGCTATTGAAGTGTCTTTAGGCTTGCCATGGGGAAATCATTATAAGTCTCCATTTCTTTTTTCCCCCAGGACAGAAGGAAGTGACTGGCTTCTCCAGCTGCAACACAAATTCTTTGCGACCTTTTGTGATTTATGCCAAATTCAATCTGAGGTTTCTGCAGAAGCTATATGGTAGTTGTACCTTCCATACATTATGCCATTGCATACCCCACCCCTCACAGATATCCACTAGGAGGTATGCAACTGCTGCTTCTTTTGGTACACAGACAACTTTAAGTGTCCGTAAGCTTGTGCTTGGCCGGGATGAGTGCCATGTGGGGAAACCCAGTTGATAAACAACAAGCAAGAGTCCCACACTGTGGGCTCTGAGGGCAATCTTGCCTTTTTTTCTGTTGTCACTGTTTCCTTTTATTTAAAAGTGAAGTCTTTGGGGCAGAATGCACATGGATGCTCTCGGGATATGAGGTATGCAAAACAACTATGGCTTGATTTTTCAGTGGTACTGGGTATTGACAGTTTTATTCTAGTTACTTAAGTGAAAAGCCAGCCGCTGGCCTCTGATGATTATGAAATTAGTGTTTCTCTCCCTCTGCCTCTAACGCGCTGTGTGGCCAGGACTGTAGTGCAGAAGAAGAGAGTCAGCCAGCAGAGGAAGTGGAGACGTGAGCAGGGACGTGAGCGCTTTGCTGCCCCCCCCTCCTTGACCCCCACCAAAAGCCAGCCACCAGCGCAGCGCCTGAGCCATTGCTGCTGCACTGTAGGAAGCACAGACATCCTATGAAATACTCTGAAAAGAGTTTGCAATTGTATTTATACCTCCCGGGGTGCAATGGAAGTTTTAAAGTTTAGGGCTGAAAAGACTTCTTAACAGGTGTCAAATTTAGTGTCAGCACACAGTTCCTCATGAACCAAATGACACATCCTCTTCAAACTCTCCTACAAAATTTGGCAGTTCCTATTATTAAAGCCACTGTCATTACCTTGAAAGAAAAAAAAAAAAATATAGAGAAAACTGACACACTGCCTGGAGGCTGCTGGTGCTCAGAAGGTTAAGTCTTAGTGACAAAGAAAAGGGGACAGCAATCTACCTGAGCACATCAACTGGCTGCCTAATGACATGGCCAGGCGTGTTTGTTAAGATCTGCAACATGTGAATGAAGTCATCAGGATGCCATGACAGGCCCATCATTCAAACGTTACCCAGATTATTTTCTACATTATTTGTGCTACAGCCACACACCTATTTGCAGGATGGACTTGAAGCACCTGTTTTCAGAGAGAGCGTTAGGCACAGAGTGGTCACAGGCACTACGTGGGACCCCAGCTGGCCACTTTGCCATCCCAATACAGCAAAAAGCCAATCTCATTCTGCAGTCAGACCAGTCACTGCTGCTCATGTGTTTGTTTTGGCCTAGAAGAGATTTTCTGCACGTGAAAAAGAAAGGTCTCAAAGACCAGTTTCTTTACAGTGCTTTCAGTTGGTTACCCTTCTCCTTCACTAAACCATACCTGCACAAAATGCTTTTTGAAGGCATATTGATATTGCACTTTGAAGGGTATAACTTTTCTCATCAGAAACATTTTGTTCATCCCCAGAATGTTAGAATTCCTTGAGTCTGGAAAGAACAATCCTGAACAGGGTTTCATTTTCTGTGGTATGGCGGGAATTAATTTTTTAAAAGCCCAGCAAATGCGCACAGACTTTCTAAGTGATGTACATTTTGCCACACTCTTCACTAATATTTCACTATACCCAAACTTGCATTTGTAAGAATAATTCTGATTTTAAATTGCATCAGTTCAAATATGTGGGAGCACTCACTCTTCTCTCTAAAGGGTGTAGATATCACCTTACATCTGTAAAATTATAAACACAATATGAACCAATGCAAGCAAGTGTACCTCAATGGCAGCACATTCCCGTATGATACTTGCTTAATTGCATCAAATTAAAATCAAGTATATATTGAACCTTTTGTGTTAATTTAGCTGTAGCATTTTCACTTTCTGGTTCGTTGGTAACTGGAGGCTCATTCCATACTGGCAGGACCGCATCCCATGCAAATACATGGGCACTAGCTGGTAGCAGCAGTTTGAGGCTGGGAGCAGGGCAGCTGTCAGCACCGGCTCTGCACCGTGCTCAGGGCACTGCAGCTTGTGTGCTTCTTCAGTGCGGTGGGTACCAGATAACCAGGTGGTCATCAGCTGTGGTCTCACATCCCAAACACAGGTACACGGCCACTAAGACCATCACCGCAGCTTTGGTTCTCACAATGTTCTTGGTTGTTTCAGGCTTCTTTTTAGCACCTCACAAACTGCCTGTGGTATAAAGGGGCACGCCATCACGATCAGTTACAGGAGGAAATGACATCAGGGAATTTAATTTTTGCAAGGCCCTGGATGTGTTTTGATGGCACCTCAGCATTTCAAACTGATGGCAGGTTTAACGCCTTTCTTAAGTAGCCTAACTGATGGGTAAACTCCCGTAGAGACTGGAATACTTCACAGAGCAGGTGAATATCGTTGCAGTGCCCAAAGGCCACAATATTTTGCATGTGTTAATCCCCTGGAGAACAATGTAGCAGACATCCCAAACATAAGAGTGTTTTTGGAAATCCCAAATGCCTAAACTTTACCACAGTGTTATCTTGACTGCAACTCATGCCCCATAGTATTGGAGAGAAGGTGTGGGTGTTTACACCTCTTTATCTCTTTTCCTGGGAAAATTCCCCGGATTTCTCTGGGAATCACCTGAATGTTCAGAAAAGGTAATGAAAAGCCTTAAACTCGTGCCCGTTCTTCCTGCACCGAGACCAAAATCTCCTGTAAGCTTGCCAGACCTTTTACAGCTGCACCCTAGGGTTTTAACACTGTGCAGCTTATGGGTTTATATGAAATTTCATAAAAGAGAAGCCCTGTATTTTCACATAAATATATTTATTTTGGGAAAGACCAAGAAATGCCAATATATTTCAAACCAGTTCCCTACTGCATTAAAGAATGTGAAATATTCATGTGAACATTTGCTAATCCTATACAGTGAAATCTATTTCCCTCTCTATTTAGCATGCAGGCTGCAGCAGCTGAAGGTTGTTCAGCCTTTTCATTAGGAAGAAAAGTGAGGATGATTTGTGAAAACCACATGGAAGTAATCATAAGGAATAGTACTGAAGGGTTTTTAGAACAAAACCTTGTAAGCTATCTTGTAAGCATGCTTTCTCTTTCATGTGTTTGTTTCTTATATGATGTTTCACAGCTTCAAACTGTAAATTTATATTTATGGACATAATTAGAAGTGCAATATAATATGCTTTCATAATACAGATATAAAAATGTAAGGGGCAGCACACACGTTTTCAGAATATATATCTCAGGCTTTCTAAATTCTCCAGTAGGTAGCATCACTCCAAGCAAATTCCAATTTCTCTGTTCAACCATTACTCTTGATAATGTAATGAATTACTTTCTCATCAGTGCTAAGTTTTGTGTATCCATCCAGACCCTCCTGTGGCCCAATATCTCACAAATAATCCCCTTCTTCATCCACCTGAGCTCTGATAACTATAGCAGGAAATGAAAAATGAGAAAATCTGAGTGCCTGTGATCCCTGATTCCACCAGAGAAAAACATCTGACCTTGGGAATTCATTTAAGTCTCCTTATGCTATGGATTCCCTAAGCATTAAGTGGAAATGGCATTTACTTTCCACTGAAAGATGCTAATATTTAAATATTGCTTTGAAGATCCTCAGATAAAAAGAACTATATATGTGCAAATTTTTATGCTTCTTTCTGCTTTCCTACAGCTTCAAGATATAATAATATACTGACAAGCTGAAATTTCATTACGAAATAAAATTGTACTTGGAAATGTCAGGCCTGCACAGACCAATGATACAGAAGTTGCTAGAGGCAGTGTATCAGAAGAAGATGTAACCTAGCCTCTCCAGGTAATGAATACTGTGAAGAAGATAATCGCTTACCAGAACCAGCCATGACCATTTCCCCCATGTACCGAGAACTATAACAAGTATATAAATGATGTCAGAAGTGGTCCCTAAGGGGCGGTTTGGATACATCCACCCTGACTTGGAGAGCTGTGGTGGCAGGGATGAAGAATGCTCATCTGTGCGGGCATGAGCCATGCCATGCCACTTAGCAGGTTCAATGTATTTAGTAATAAAGACACAGCCTATGAAACTCCCTTATGTCTTCAAAATTTTGTACTCAAGCTTACATGGGTAATGCTCTGAAGAGGATGACTTAACACCTTGACTAGCACCTGAGATCTCTAACAGCTGGCAGCATTTCTTAGAAAGATTACAGTAAGAAATTTTACTCTTTGTTTTGCATGGAGACCCCAAACATTACAGAGCCAGAGATTTTTACCAGAGCCAGCCTGGTCAGGGCTGGAATATTAAAGTATTAAAGCATTCATTAAATAATTGCCTATAATTCTAATTGTAATATATAAAGCATACATATATTTCATTGAAATTAAATTTTTCATTGATCCTGTGAACTTTTGTATTATGTTACTGCTATGTCAGCAGAAAATTCAGCCAAATCACTCTCAACATAGAACAGATTCAAAGAATTCAAGCCTTCTCTGTTCATGCAGTATGTGTGAGCAGACAGTGACTCCTCTGAATCTGCATGTTGTTACTTATTGACTATTTTTTCCCCCTACTTCATTCTACGGACTGAAGGCAAAGGCAATAGCCTGAATGAAGCATATTCGTATGACATAATGGTTCATGCTCATTATGGCAACCACACAAAAGAAATTCCATCACAGCAACTGTAAAATTTTGTTACATGCATCTAACATAAACCTTTAGAAACCAGGTTGAGAGAATAGGTTCAGAATGAAAAAGGATCATGAGATTAGCCCACATCTCCTAAAAGCCAGACCACAGATACTACACTTTTCAAATGTTTGGTTGTTTTTTACATTTCACACACATCCTGATTTAGGAATCAATACTAGAGTGAAGCACAAATACTGCAAAGGCACAATACATACAATTAACTTAGTATTTCAAATCCTGCTAGAAACACAGCACCAGAAGCATCTCTAGAGATCTCACTTTTGTAGCCCAAGAGATTGATTAGTATTGGGATAAGCATCTAAGCTTTTGGGTACTAATAGGGGTCTTTTCACTGAAACATCAAATGTTCTTGTTCATCTCTTCAGTTTTCCCATCAGTGTCCAAGTTTACTTTTTTCTCTTTAAGAAAAGGCTTCTGTAACAGGAAAGGTTGAGTTATGCTGTCCTTCTATAACAAATGAATCAACTCTTTCCTCATTTTCCTGCTAATGAAGTTCAGCCTATATCTCATTAATGTTTTCCAAACGAAACACGAACAATTCAAATAAGAGTAACACGAAGTATTTTTAATGCAGTTTCTAGAAAAATGAATAATCCTATGTCACTGAGGAAATGAATGCCTATGTAAGAAATGAAGTGGATTGCAAGCACAAGATGTTTTCCCTTCACAGAAAATTAAATTAAAAGAAGGGTCCAGAGCGGAGAGACACCTTCCCTTAGGACCTGCTCCTCCTTCTCCAAACCCTTACCTTTGTGAGAAAACGTCTCGGTAGGGGCTGCCGTGCTGCAGTGCAATCCCATATCCTCTGTCTGCAACGGTGTTCCCGACTGTGTAAAAAGAGCAGTCTGCGTCGTTGATGGCCACGTACTCCAGTACCGCTGCATCCCATACAAAGGCATAGTTCCCATATTTCACCTGCGGTAAACAGAGGAAAAGCTCAGACTATGGACTGTCAAGTCCAAAAGGAGGTCAGTGCACCTAAAAATGTGGCAGTTTCAGTACAGTCTGTTCTTTAAAGAAAGTAAAGTTTGGGTGCCCAACAGCTGTGAGCACAAAAAGTGCACTGTGACTGGTGCCATGCAGTGCTTTGGCTGAGCACCTCAGCAGAAATGGAAGAAACGTGATCTGAGGACAACATGCCATCAGTGAAACAGCGCCGTGCAGGAAACCTGTACTGTCCCTCTTCAGGGAACAAAGGAAACATCAGGCTCCCTCCATCAATTCCACGCCAAATCCCCCACTAAGTTTTTTCTTTGAGCCATAAAAACAACCATTTAGAGGGAAGGTAGGTTTTCACGTTGGGAGAAGCGTGGGAGGGTAGGCATGGCTATCCAGATGGAAGACCACTGTTCAAGATGGTCCACATTTCCGTCATGCTTCAGGTTGCCGCAGGCGTCATGAACACCCATTTGTCTTTTGGGCTCTGTGCATGATTGTGGGCTAAATCACGCCAACTAGATTTTTTGGGATTATTTTTCTCAGCATGAAGGGTTTTCACATATCTTCAAAGACTTTGATACAGCAAGATCATGTAAGCCATTTTAACCGTTTGACTAAGATAAATCCAAAACAACTCATTATATTGAAAAGCTCTTAAAGTAACATTTTACTATCCATTCACATTTGAAACAAATCCAGATTTTTCTTTTCATTTAAATATATGGGATGTATACAAAATTTCAGCATTTATTCAGAAGCAAGCTTTTGAAAACAGAAATTCAGTCAAAACAAATCCTTCCCTATTTCAGTGAATTTCTACTTTCTGGTTAAGTCATGTTTTTCTGAAAAAAATAATAATCTCTAGCTGCTCTATGAGATCTTTTACCAGTTTTCTGTTTCATTGGTCTCTATGTCAGACCTGAAGAATCACATTGCTTTTTTCTTGACCTGCTGCTTGGCTTCACTCAGCGCTTTCCCTATGCCATATTAGCCAACTAAGCTGTAAAACTAGGCTGAACCCATTGACTTTGTACATCTAATGGGAATAAATATGTGACAGCTAAGTGAAAAGTAAACAAAACACAGAAAGGCCATCTGGGGCCAGGCAATCCAGAGAGAATTCAAAACCAAGACAGCATATCAAAATAAGCAATGTCAGTACATCATTTAGATTAGGCTTTGACAATGTAGATTATGTTTTTAAAGACTGTTTACATATAAAAGTTACTGAAGCAAGCCACACCGGCTGCTTGCTCACAAGATGTAGTGCACAAGGAACGATTGCATTTGGGACACATTCCTTTTCATGCATAATCAATCTGAATTAGGCACTGCAGGCCTGGAAAGGGAATATTTCCTATTTCCATTCGTAGGCATGGTATGGGGAGGATTTGTGCAGATTTTGGAGCAGAAAGGGAGCCATATTATCTGTGGACTCCACATGATTGGCAGGATAAAGAAAATTCTTTTCAAAATACACACATACGCAAATGCAGGACTGGGTCAATTTTAATCTTCAGGCTCTGAAAATGGTCAAGGATGGGGTTTTTTTGCCTCCCAGTGGAGGTTTAGGTCTATCTAAACAGCCAGGGAATAAGGGATAGAAGTGAACTCGCTGTTAACAAACAATACAACTTGTATGCTTGTCTTATAGGCACTGCAAATCACAGAGCTCTTCCCAGCTTGGGTTATTCTGATCTTCCTACAGGCATCACTTGGCTAAGAAATAGATAGCATGACTGAGAAAAAAGCCCTTCCTAGGAGCATTTAAAAGGATAATGACTCAGCCTGAAAAAGAACCATGATGTGCAGACAGCAAGGGAGGGAAATAGGAGACAAAAGCAGGAGATCAGAAGGGGGGAAATGAATCCTGAAAAGGATCAGATGGACCTTCCAAACAAAAGAATTGAGGAAAAGTGGGGTTCAAAAGACGAGTAATTTTACATGTGGGGAGATAACCTTTGAGGTGACGGCAAGAGCAGAGGGTTATGTTTTGACACCCGCCTTTTGTCCTAACCCACCCTTTAATGTCCTAGTGCATTGAATTCACCTAAGAGCTTGTAAAGAGACTTATCAGCTGCTCAGCTGGTCAGGAAAAATTCTCTTGATTTGGCTGCCTTGCTGTAAAACAACTCACAGTGAGAATATATAAACGTGGTAAAAGCACTTACTGTCAATAATAACTGTGATGAAGTGGTATATATAAGATTCTTAGAGCAGACCTGATAATATCACAGTTCAGGTTCCCACAAAGATATTACTTTTCATAGATAAGATCACAGTGAGCCTCAGTTAAAGTGCACGGGGCAGGAAAGAGATTGAAGAGCCAGAAGGGATCATCCCAGCCATCTACCTTCAAAGTATGATCGCTCCATGCAATAAAATACATCCTTTTTAGCATTTTTGCCCTATCCATTTACAAATCTAGGGAATTCAAATCCATGGAGCAAACCTAAGTTGCAATTGTCATGCTTGCAATCACTCTCTTCATGGAACTACTCCTCAGTCTAACAGTTTTCATTGCTATTCAACGTATTTATTTTTACTACTTTTTTTAAAAAAATAACTTTTTTATGTCATTCCTAGTTATTTTTCCTTTTGCAGTTCTAAATACTCTCACTTTGGGGCTGACACCTTTCAATTATTGATGAACCTTTCTGTTACTTAGCTGAGCTGGATATAGCTTTCTTTAATCTTTCCTTGCAAATCTATCAGTTCAGTCCTCCCATTAGCAGTGACACTACTTTTGAACTGTCTCCAATTCTTAATTTTTATATATGAGAAAACCACCTGTCTCGCTAAGAGAGAATCAGTTATATGATTCCTTTTTTAGCATACCCTTCTTCTGAGATTCATAGTCTAAACTGTCTGCCCATGGCTCTTTCACACAGCTTAAGACTGGTGTTAGCCTAAAGATCTAAGAATAACATTTTGCTAGAGTATAGCATATCTGGAACACTGCTGATATTTTATATTTGCACCTACAAATAAGGGGTAGCTATACTATGAAAAGGGGGGATGATGCTCTGTGTGAAAGGAGAAGGGAATTTCAGAACAAAATGTCAATTAAAAACCTATATCCTTCTCTCTCTCCTTTCTCTTACTATGAGAAGCACGTATTTTGTAGCTTTCCAATAGCTATGCTGAAGACTTCCACTTTGGGCCTCCATTAAAATGAACAGCAAAAATTCCAGCTCCGCATTATGAGAAAAAGTTAAGGAGCTTACAGTCAGTCAGTTATGGGGGCTAAATGAAAGCAAAATCTCCTTGGAAAAAGAAATGGTTCTTTGTAATATATATAACTCACTACTCGCAGAAGATCTGCATCCCTGATTCTACATTTCCACATCATCATATTGGCATTTTGTGCTGAGATAACATTTCAGGATGGTGGCAAATCTGAGGGCCATTCACACAAGACCGCGCAGCCCAGGATTGCCCGGGAAGCGTTTGTAGGAGGGCAGCGTATTACCATTCAGCAGCAAGCAACCCCAGCTTTCCACTCCGCCAGGGCATGGAGGACTGACACTTCAGTCTCCTTCCCTGTGGCATCCCGCCTGTCAGTATGGCAGAGGCTAAAAAGATTTTTGGAGTATCTGATGACTATTGCCATAGGAAAAAAAAAAAAACTACAGGCAAAATTGAACCTGTTGGTTGTTCATCAGGGTATTTTGAACTCATGTGCTACACTGGTCGTTAAGTGAAACTGGGATGCATGGTACCAGACAGAAATGCTTGACCTAACTTCACTGTTTTGTGAACAATTCCAAAGGAGTTACTATAAAACGAGTTGTTACACAGAATAGGGGCCATCAGCACATAGATGGTAAAACTATTTCTATAAGGCTGTTACATTTCTATTTTCTATCACTGCACATTTACGAGATTTTTATTTGCTGAAGCCCTGCATGTAGATATTAGTTAAAATTTATCTTTGATGTCTCCACCAAAAACCAGTTGAGTTATACGAGGAAAACATTTAAAGCCATTATGCTGTTGCATATGCACATATTTTATGCCAACATGGATGTGGATAGTATTTCTTCTTACAGCTAACCCATTCATGCAGAGTAGGCTGAATAATGTATTTGTGTACAACTCCAGCATTTTAAAAACACATTTCTAGGTCTAGAAAATTATAAATTTCAGAAAAAAATAATTGTAAGTAAACAACAACCAACTACTGCAATTTTTCATACTTGAATTCTTGGACAGTATCTTTTCTGTATTTTAAATTCCTCTTCAAAAGAAATACAAAGAATCCTCATGAAAGAAAAAATGTACACAATAGGCTGCAGGTTAAACAGAACTGGCAGTTATTTTTCCTGCAGACCTCTTTTAAATATTTCATCATACATAAAATGTGTTACCTGTTATAAAAACAACACAACTTTTAAGGCCAGGGAGTTAAGTTAAGTTTCAATGATTAAAATGGAAGAAAATCTGAAAATTATTAGATAATGCTGATGAAGCACATTTTCTGAATACCCTGTACCTACACCCCGGTGGCACAGTGGTGATGCTTTTTCTACTCATTTCCATTACGAGTCAGGCGCCATCCTTCCCCTCCGACTGCTGTAAAACTTTCCCTGCCTATGAAGTTGTCAGTTGTATTTTAGCCAAGAACACATGAACAGAAACAGACTCTTCCACAGCATAGTAGCAGCGACTCCGGCTCTGACCTAAAACCAATCAAGGACACTGATTAATCACCTGCTCCATACAGCACTTTGAGGGTCATGTTCTCCAATATGGACCATTCCACTGCACTGACTACACAGGGGAAAAACACCATCTGATGCTGCTAGCCCTATGCCTATCAGTGTGGACCTGAGACTTTGGCATACATAAATACAGAAATTAAATTTTTGACGCAATCTTTGCATATTCAGCAAGCATGCAGTAGCTGCAGCCTGCAGAGGGCTGTACTCCATTCTACAAAACAGCTTCGCCAAGGATGCTATTACATGAGGAATGAAGAGGAGGGAACAAAATTGAATGAACATTCGCAAATATACGAGTGAGAGCTAATATACATAATGTGGATATTGTACCTCGAAATGGGAAAAGGCAAAGTTAAAATTTGTGGTGGAAGCTTAAATCTAGATTTTTCGTGTTGTCAGACATTGCCAAACAGCTTGATGGCATTCACAACTGAGGTCTTTTTCAGCAGAAGGTAATGGAAACACATTGTTCTCCATAATTCTCTTGCAAGAGGCCCATGAAGTTGCTGTTTATTGGACTGAAGCAGAAGTCAGATCTTCTGCCTTCAGAGAAATTCTCGTTTGCTAATTTGTCTTCCTCCAGGGACAAAGGTTTCAAGTCTTGGTTTTGTTCACAAAGGGCACAATTGTGGCTAACTTCTGTTTGGATCCCAGTGAAATAAAATCTCACATTTCAGCTTTGTTGAATAAAACCCACTAATTTACAGTTCTCTTAAAACTAAACTTTCTGTAGTTCTGAAGTACAATTTTGGAGCTTCTTGCCCCACACTCCCTTGCAGGCCAGCATGTGTGGCTGATCTGCATAACTTAAGAGTAAAATGCAGTCATGCAATTGGGGAGGCAGAATACGAATCTGACTGACAGCTCTCTGCGCTGCAATACGTGAGTTGGATTCCCGTGGTGGTATTAAGAGCACAGAATAAAAATTCCTGTATACTATATATATAAAACTCTATTCAGTCATCCAAGGCAAGCAGCTAATTAAATACTAATAATAATAATAATAATAATAACCCTTTAGGATGTCATTTTGCAGGGTCTATAGAGAGCTATTTAAATTCAAGGGGCACTACTTGACAAACATTGAAACTTATTCTTTATACTTATTCAAACAGAAAAGTGTGGAATCATTTCTAAAAGCATTATTGAGCTAGTGCCCAGGAGCGAACAGCAGCAGGAAATGAAACACTGGGGAGCTTAGGAGAAGAAAGAAGAGGTTAGAAATCCCAGCCTCATCTCCTCTTCAGTATGAAGTTTATCTTTCATTACATTGTCATATCAACTTCAATGGCATGTCTATTTGCTCCAGATAAAACCTCACCAGGAAAAGCACTAATTCCTCATATGCAACCTGCCACCAACTTCTTGAGAAAAGCCTCATGATCACACGTTCGCTTGTTACACTGGGCAGGCCTTGAATAATTCATCCGGAATTAGAAGAATTACTCAGGTATGAGAGCTCTGTAATGAGAGGGTGTCTTTGTGTTAGAATTTTTCCAGTGCTCAGTGCATTCACATTTTGCCATTGTAATTAAACCCATCTTGTAAGATGGGTAAGAAAGAAAATAACAAACAGAGCAAAACAGAGCAGAGGCCAATCAAAGGTACAATTTCAGAAGGTGGTGGGAGAACGGAGACAGCCGCTTCTCCAGGTAATCACAGCAAAGCACTAAAAAGGCAGCAGATCATGCTGATTGCTGACATGCAGCTGAACCACAGGTTTGTTACAGCTAACATTAATTTCAGATGGAAGAGAAACAGGAGAAAAAAACAACAGAAAAAAAAAAAATCTCAGCAAAGCAGACCTTTGAAAGGTAAGGAACCAATTTTTTTTATGCCAGCTTCTCATTTATTTTATGACAACTAAGTGCTGCAGATAGTAATGGAGACTATTTTAAGGGTATCACCAGTGAAGGTCATATACAGAAATGATACGAAAGCACTTCAGGTTCCTCAAAAACTTAGATCTGTGGTAGCCAAGTGGCAGTCTCAATAATGACTCAATAATTTAAACAAAATGTCACTAAAGTGACTCCCCCTTTCTGATATATTTGTATTTTTGTGGCAGCTAATCCCCAATAAAAGCACATTTAAGTGAGAAATGTACACAGATCAATCCTCTTAATTTCGGTGAAAAAGTAAAATTCTGTGGCTTAAAGTATCATGAAGAAGAAAAACGCAGGTGAATTTAGAGAAGCAGCATCCCTCTTTAAATTAAATTGATCCAGCACAACACTACCTGAAGGGTGCTTGTCCCCATTCTTTAGAATAGAAGCAGAGTCAATCTAACTGTAATTCTTGGGCAGCCTTCCTTATTCAAAGAAATACTTACTGAACACCAACTGCAAGCATAGAAAAATCATCAAAAGTCAAAAAACTATTCATCAAAACCATTCATCACCTGGAAAAGAACTTTCACCACAAGAAAACTCTTTGCAAAACTACCAATGTTACTGAAAAGTACTCCAGTAAAAGCTCATTTGAAATAATACCGTTTCATTTTAGAAACTTATTTTAAAGAAACTAACTTAACTTTCAGTTTTTTATATTCCTTGTACAAGAGCTCTGACCGCTTTCATAGTGGTTATAGGATTCAGGATGTCCCACTACTCACGCAAAAGAATTTAACTATCTTCTTTTGAACCATTTTATCCTTCTCTCTTTGATAAGCATCTCCTGCCCAGGTTTGGATGGAGCCAGCTTGTTACATTGCACAACAGTTTAGCATGTTTCCCCTCATTTTGGCACCCTGCAGGAGACAAGAAGCACTAACTGCTGGCAACCTGCACTGCACCTCACAAGCTTGGGCTGGGGCATGAAGGAACAGGTTCAGATCATAAAGCTCAGTGCTTCCACATCAGTTTGCTTTCATATAGACTTTGGTGGTCTTGAAAGCTACTTCTTCCTCTGGAAAACCTGCACGAAACCATCAATCATCTTCTCTAGCAGTGAATCTTCCCCTTAAGCGCAGCGGTTCACGTGCCTGCGGAAAGAAGCAGACTGAGATTTGTCCCAATCCCTTAAGGTTTGTACCTTTCAGAGATACCTGGCATCCCCTTTCCCTGAGAGTTCAGTAAGGGCTACCATGGGGTGTCTCTAAGAATTTCTTTCAGGCTGTAAGTTCAGGCTGCTGCACAGACTGGTGCCACGGAGGGTTTCCAGCAAAGCACTCTGGAAAAGCTCCACAGAGAAATTTCTGCCCTGTGGAATTTCCAGCTAAAGCAACCATTTTAAGCCCGATCAGGTCTCCTGCAGGCAGGTCAGTCCCTTCTGACCACGTGGCCCAGATGGTGGATGCTGCACAAATAAATGTTCCTGTATCCCCAGGTCAGTGCATTGTTAGGAGCTGTTATTCCTCTAACGTGTGGGTTCCTAATGCCACCACACCGCCCCTTGTCACCGGCTTGTCAGGTCTTTGGAGACCTCACTGCTGAATGCATTTTAATTCTCGCAAGAAGGTACTTTGAACCCACGGGAAAGGAAAACATTACAGATCTGAGCTAAGAAGGTTTTTTTGTTCTTTTGCAGTTTAGGACCCATGGAAAACATTAGGAGCTGCGGGAGGAGGAAGACCAGTGCAGTGGCATTTTTTACTCAGTTCAGACTGCCTGCTTGCTGTCACCATGCAGACAACTAAGACGACGACACAACCTAACAAGTTGTCACGTATTGTCCCCATAGTCTTAAAAATTAGCTCCTCTCTGCTGCTGCCCACCCCGCAGCAAGCTGCTAGGGGGAGCAGGGTGCCAGGGTGAAAAATACAGATAGCACATCTCCTGCAATCCAAAACACTCAGCATTTCCTGGTCACCAACTAGGAAGTCAAATCCCTCATATAAAAGAGTTAATACAAAGAATACGGTTACAGTAACTTAAAACACACAACTAAGCCTCTGCCAGGCAGAGCACGGCCAGGTAAAGGCGCAGGCACCCGGGTTCTTTATGTACAAAGGTAAATAAAGATGTAAACAGTGTCCAGAGGGAGTTTCAAGTTCAGACAGCACCCAAACCAGTGTAACTTACGCATCTGAGCACTTTTCACATCCAGCTAAGGATTTTATATGTTTAGTGCAACTCTAATTTCAGATGATAGTTGGGCTTTCGCATCCTTACAGAGTGAAATACTTACAGCCTTTGCCTTAAAGTGTACGCAGCATAGTTCATCTCTGGCTACAACCTGTGCAGGCATTTCCACTTATCCAAGTCTGTAACATTCATTTTGCACACCTTTGTAAATAACAAATGAAGTGCAAGTCACAGACTCCCATTATATTTGTTTCTAATTCATCCTGACCTGCCCATGCAATAGCTCAGATGCCAGAAATGAGTTTACAGTTGACAGAACGAGGAAACAGCAGCCAAACATTAACTAAAAAAAAAAAAAAATTGTTGTAAAACAATCACTCGATTCCTTATCGTGCTGGAGGATTCATTCAGGACTGATATTTTTCACGAAAGATTTCTAATCCCTTCTTTCTCCTGAAACAGAAATCAACAGAAATTCCTGGGCAGTACACTTGACACAAACTCAGAGAGATAATGTTAAACACAGAGCTTTTACTTGATGAAAGTGATAAATGGAGCTGGACAGAAACTAGTTATCTTTCTGCACAAAGAGTTTCAAGATTTTAAATTAAGGAAAAGTATCGCAAATTTTGGGACCAAAACCAATAAAAAAATCCAAACTGGAGAATATTTTATTCCAAAAAGTTGACTTCAACCTGAATTATTTTCCCTGCAATGGATTAACATTTCAAAATGAAAAACCATTTTGATCAAAAGTTAATAGTTCAATATGGAAATATCCTATGATGACACATTGACAATTTTAGAGCTTTTAAAGATAAACAATGTTTTATAAAAATACCTCCTTCCTTACACAGTTTCAGTTTCAATTACTGTAATATTCCAGTGGATAAATCCCTAATGACAATTCACTCTGGTTTACTGGATCTATGTTTGTAGGYTTCTTAAAAAAATCTAAACATATATAAATAGAATCATTAATACAATAAGCAATTGTATTTCTTGCTTCACTCTAGATTTCCCATAAGTCTGCTAAATCATGGAAACTTATGTCTCCTTATGTTTYGCCCAAGCCTCTCAGATTCAAAGTTGGACAAAATATGCTGTGAAATCTTATTATATCATAAACAGGAAGAACAGTTCTTTGGTAAATATACRATGCAATTAGTCAGCCATTCTTAATTATTTTCGTAATTTGAGTTTGATGTGTATACCCGGCATCACTGGTGTTCTTTAGAAAAATACAATACAATTGGGTTAAATTCAAGTACTTGTTCTAGTCCTACCACATTAATAAAAATGCCAAGGCATCTTTGAGATGAGTAATGAGAACCGTGGAGTTAAAATATTTATGGAATGGAAAAAATGATGGTACAGGGTTTTTTCAATTTTAATCATGATGATACAATGCAATCAGCTGATTTGCCTTCTTAAAATGAAGTAGCATTTCACTTAGAATTAGGAACATCAGTTAAAATTTTCTTAGTTACACAATGCACTTGCAAGTCAGGTGTTTGTGCATGCAGCATGGACAGCTAGGTGCTCAGCTAATCATGTATACCAGTAAATATCTTACTTGAGTGAATGAAATAATTTCATTAGTTAGCACCAAACAACAGGAAAGGAAAATGAAAAACACAAGCAATAGTATCATAAAATCATCAACTTGACATTCTAGCACTTCATCCAATGTGCGGCAGGTATCACCTAGCATCTGTGTGGGGATGGCTTGAAAAATGCCACTACCTTGTTAGAAAATGTAATCTCATTCAGAGTATTCTTATTTATTTTACTGAAAAACAAATTGGACCTTGACTATTAAGAAGAATGAGTATTTACTTTGATGGTTAATTGTTAGTTACATTTATATCATAACCTAACTTAAAAATAACTTCTCTTTTACAGAACTATGCCATGAGAGGGATAGTACGTTGGACACGTATATACTAAATGCAGGGAAGAACTGCAGTTTTTCTCTGGCTTTGGAAGAATTAGAGAGAAGCCACAGTACTTCACTGCACCTGGGAACATGTGAGCTGCCAGCACAGTGGTGAGGGTGGAGAAAAGGCCTTAACTGGCTGCCAAAGCAAAAAAATAAAAATTTACTTGCCCGGGTCTATTGTATTGGCATGCTCCTCATTCCTTCAGTATGGATTTTAAAATGGAAAACAATGAACACAATTTTCTTCTTCACTTGTTTAGGAAGATATTAAAGGATGCTATGCAGCTTCTCACAAATTGGCGATATATGCCTGACCAAGTTTTCAGGAAAAGCAGCTGCGTGCCTGCATCTGTGCGCACAACCCACACAAACAGCTATGCAGCTGTGCAGTGCTTGTGTGTAGATACACCTTCTTTCTGTGTTCAGTTATATTAAAACATCATATGCATACCATACTGCACATACGTGAGTTGCTGTTCTTAAAATACGATCCCTTCAGAGACAAATGGAAAGCATAATTCCTGCTGATGGACATCTACATCAAGTCCAATGTAGCATCTTTGTTGCTGTATCATTCATGTTAAATTTTAGAAAAAGTTTAATTCACAAGGTGTATATAAGAAAGCAGAGGAAATACAATGCCAGGAAAATATATCCTCCTTTATCTTATGTATGACATATCTATGAAGAGTATATTTTATTGTAGCTGAAGAAGATAAAACCACAATAATATTTTCTCTTGTCTCTTTTGACTTCTTTTTAGCTGTGTTTATTCTTTTTGTCATAGTTTAAATTATTTAGAGCCCAATAATGCAAGTTCAATGGGAATCTAAGGCCCAGGACAGGCATCTACATTTGGCAGCTATTGAATAAGTAATAGTCAGTTCAACGGACTTACTCTGTACCTACATGGAGCACAC
Source organism: Phoebastria nigripes (assembly GCA_035582835.1). Classification (NCBI taxonomy): domain Eukaryota; kingdom Metazoa; phylum Chordata; class Aves; order Procellariiformes; family Diomedeidae; genus Phoebastria; species Phoebastria nigripes. Next base: position 6,415 of record JAYKAV010003269.1, on the reverse strand, counting down.
ACTCAGGGCAGAACCTAGGCCTAGCAATGTTTGAGCTGAATGAATCAAGAGATAAAACACAGACCCGTAAGGGCATAAAATACAACAAGAGCATAATAAAAATAAAAAAATCTACAGCTTGAGTATAATATGATAAAGATTAAATCAAAACTGCAGTTGCATAATGTACATAAAATTTGTCATGGGGTATTAGAAACACCTCATAGCTTACAAATTTTATAGAGTAGTAATAACTAAAACATACTGAAAGCCATATAGAATGTGTGCAATATAAATCATGAAAGGATACAATACAATTTGACGCAGTATCTGTCAAAAAGTGTACCATGTAAAACTCTATGGGGGCTGAAGAAACTCCACCAGGCCTAGGACTACTATTAGAAAGAAATTCAAAACAAACCTTCTGCAAGTTTCTCTGTTATTTGGATGTAATTTGTCTTCGTTCAGCTAGGAATGGATCTGGATGTTATATAATGTTATGTAAAGTAATTCTTGCTCTTATGAGATTTTCCCTCCATGTTACTCGGTTCATGAGGTCTGGAACAGTCAAGTCAGCTTCCAAACTGATGGATGCAAATACAAAGCCGAGGTCTACCACTGACTGTTTTCAATGGATGCCAAATTTGAGCTAATGATTTCTCATGTTGGATGTAGGGAGCAATTAACTCCGAAGATATGAGAAAGCGTGTTGTAGAAAGACAGGGCAAACCTTTGATGGGATGTTCTAGRAAGGTGGAGAAACGGGTGGAGAAGCCAGTTGATGAGAGGCTGAATTGGGCGATTCAAGATTTTGAAAAGTGGGACATTAGTTTGGGAGTGGAGAGGCACAGCAAGAAGGGTAGTAAAATCCATTGGATGCAAAGAATTTATGTGATCTTGTGTTACATGCTTGGCTGATGTTTCCATCACAGAAATCAAGATCGTTATTGGCATCTATGGAAAGACAAAATAATACCCTGAGTATTTTCCACAACTGTTGTCATTCCCAAACATATGTTATATGTCGTTATTTTAGCCAGAATTTTGGTATGAGCTCTTTTGATTTACTTTTGGGTTTGTCTCCTTTGATCCTCTTCCGTGAGCCCATATCATGTTCCATTTTTTGTTGTTCTGCTCTCTTTGTTGTGTTCCATCTGCCACTAACTTTGTTAAATCCAAAATGATTTAATCATAGAATCATAGAATCWTAAAGGTTGGAAAAGACCTCTAAGATCATCAAGTCCAACCATCAACCCAACACCACCATGCCCACTAAACCATGTCCCTAAGCGCCTCATCTACACGTCTTTTAAATACTTCCAGGGATGGTGACTCCACCACTTCCCTGGGCAGCCTGTTCCAATGCTTAACCACTCTTTCAGTAAAGAAATTTTTCCTCATGTCCAATCTAAACCTCCCCTGGTGCAACTTGAGGCCATTTCCTCTCGTCCTATCGCTAGTTGCTTGGCAGAAGAGACCAACACCCACCTCGCTGCAACCTCCTKTCAGGTAGTTGTAGAGGGCAATAAGGTCTCCCCTCAGCCTCCTCTTCTCCAGGCTAAACAGTCCCAGTTCCCTCAGCCGCTCCTCCTAAGACTTGCTCTCCAGACCCTTCACCAGCTTCGTTGCCCTCCTCTGGACACGCTCCAGCACCTCAATGTCCTTCTTGTAGTGAGGGGCCCAAAACCGAACACAGTATTCAAGGTGCGGCCTCACCAGTGCCGAGTACAGGGGGACAATCACTTCCCTACTCCTGCTGGTCACACTATTTCTGATACAGGCCAGGATGCTATTGGCCTTCTTGGCCACCTGGGCACACTGCCGACTCATATTCAGCCGGCTGTCAACCAGCACCCCAGGTCCTTTTCCGACAGGCAGCTTTCCAGCCACTCTTCCCCCAGCCTGTAGCGTTGCATGGGGTTGTTGTGATCCAAGTGCAGGACCCGGCACTTGGCCTTGCTGAACCTCATGCAGTTGGCCTCAGCCCATTGATCCAGCCTGTCCAGGTCCCTCTGCAGAGCCTTCCTACCAGCTTGGTGTCGTCTGCAAACTTACTGAGGGAGCACTCAATCCCCTCGTCCAGATCGTTAATAAAGATATTGAACAAGACCGGCCCCAAAACGGAGCCCTGGGGGACACCGCTCGTGACCGCCTGCCAAGTAGACTTCGCTCCATTCACCACAACTCTCTGGGTCCGGCTGCCCAGCCAGTTTTTTACCCAGCGCAGAGTACAGATCAAGCTAATCAAGAATAAGATACTGTTTAAAGAAAACCATCTCCTTCATTTAGCTTTCAGTACAGCTATAGCATAAGCAAAGATGTTCAATTTAATAATAGCATCATCTGATGGACTGAAAGCATTTTGCAAATATTTATTAACTGATGCTCACTGTTTTCCTTTTATGAGAAATTTTTCTTGTCTTTGCTGTTTACACCTGCCTGATCTGCACCTACATTATTGTGTGTTGTCTCCAGACTATGCTGTGAACTGCAACATTCAGGACTCCAAGAGAGCTTCGTATAACAACTTGCGCGTAAAGACAAGACTTGAGCAAAATTTTAGCACTTGAGGCTGAAATTTTGATTCTGAAGATACTGCTGCTTATAAGCACCTAATTTTTTTCATGCCAAATTCTGCTTTTGAGCAAGCAGTTGCTGTGTGCTTCTCCTCTATAAGGGATGAGCAGACCGGTGTCCTTTCTCATACTAATGCTCAGTGAAGACCCATGAATGAGGTGAGAGGGTACCAGTGCCCACTGAGAGGCCCAGTCCAGCAGCCTCCGCAGTGCATACTTGAAGCATCACATAAAACACAACCACGCTCAGAACTCCTGCCACGTGTGAAACAAAATTTAGAGGTTTTCAAATTTGGATTTGTCATCTTCTTCTGACCACCTGCWGTGTAGGAACCTAGCCCACACCATTTCTCCATGCTGCAGGACACAGATTATTTTTTTCAGTGTCTCCCAGAGGTCACAAATTCAGACTGTTTTGGACCAAGGTATGTTGCAGTACCTTGGATCAATCACAAGAAAGATGTCCTGGCCATCCATCTCTTACACAAAGGAACTGCAGCCAGTGCTTAGTGTAAGATTGACGAGAAATTTTGAGGTTTCCTGGGAATTTGTATCCCTGTTAGGGAGAAGACTCACTAATGGGAAGGTGCCATGTCCTAGATTTGTTTACTCACAGGTTGAGAAGTCTTGCTAGAAAGGTATTTATGCTGGTTTTGGCTGGGATAGAGTTAATTTTCTTCACAGTAGCTATGTTTTCGATTTGTGCTGGAAACAGTGTTGATAACACAGGGATGTTTTCGTTACTGCTGAGCAGTGCTTACACAGAGTCAAGGCCTTTTCTGCTTCTCACCCCACCCCACCAGCRAGTAGGCTGGGGGCGCACAAGAAATTGGGAGGGGACACAGCTGAGACAGCTGACCCCAACTGACCAAAGGGATATTCCATACCATATGATGTCATGCTCAGCATATAGAGCTGGGGGAAGAAGAAGGAAGGGGGGGACGTTTGGAGTGATGGCGTTTGTCTTCCCAAGTCACCGTTACGCGTGATGGAGCCCTGCTTTCCTGGGGATGGCTGAACACCTGCCTGCCGATGGGAAGTAGTGAAGGAATTCCTTGTTTTGCTTTGCTTGCACGCGCGGCTCTTGCTTTACCTATTAAACTGTCTTTATCTCAACCCATGAGTTTTCTCACTTTTACCCTTCCGATTCTCCCCCCCATCCCACCAGGGGGGAGTGAGCGAGCAGCTGTGTGGTGCTTAGTTGCCAGCTGGGGTTAAACCATGACAGTATTATAAGGAAATCCCGACCCGAGGTCAGAGCGATAAAACAACCAAAGCTTCCGCTCTTTGATTGATGTTATGACCAGAACCCCTTGGTACTTACAGACTTCTATGATACAGCTGCTTATCTACTGGTTTTTTCATTACAGATGCATTATATTTTCCACCCATCTTGATACAGTCCCTGGTATTTATATCCCTCCCTCTGTTATATTCAGCAGGGAATGGGGTCTGTTTTATTTGATTAACTAGCCATTCTGCAAACAGCCACAACCCCTGTGCAGTGGGAAAGCTTTAGAGCCAGGAACGGTAAACAACCCTCTCCTGCCATTGCAATCCCAGCGAGGGAGTTGTGCAGTCTATATCTAGATCGGGTATTTTATGCAAACTGATAGAAGAATGAAATGTGATTACAGCCTGGTTAAAATGCTTCTTAAAATACTCCACGTGGCACTTTAATCCTCTCCTCCCATAGCTTGGCTATTAAAAAGAAACTGATTTATTGTAGTCACATTTTCAAACCGGACAACTCTGCCACCTAATTCAAATACAAAGAGACATAAACTGCTTGCTGGCAATTTAACTAAAGAGAATAAAATGGTGGAAAAAACACAATTATCATTACTCTTCAACCTAATGAAAGATTCTGCTTATTTAACAGAAGAATTTTAGCTTTATTTTCAGTTGACACACTTTAAGAAAGCCAGCTTACCTACCTGGCATACCTTCCTCAATGCCGTGCTGTTACTTCTAAATTTTTAACTTGATGGCTGGAAAGTTCACTCCATCTACATTTCTTTCCAAGAAAAGCACTCAGAAAACATCTTCTCAGTTGCTTGAATCAGGTCAGAAAGACAGTAGCGGAAGGCATCATAATATATTGTATAGAAAAAACCACATTATTTTGTTTGGCTTTCTAAGGATTTTGTTGCGTATGAAAGGTGCCAGGCTAATGCTAGAGAATGAAAGGTCTTTTATCATGTTCATTTGTCGCTGCCTATGCAAGTACTCCACTGACACATGCCAGTCTTGCAGGTTTGAGTAACAGGAGAGAGAAAACTATTTTTCTACAACCATCTGATCCTCTACTCTACTCAGCTGGGACTGCCACATTGGTGACTATAACCATGCAAAACCTGCAGGAGCTGAAAATACTGTTTAGGTAATGTTTAGAAAAGCTCCTCTGCACACCCACAAAGGAGCTGAGAGAGACAAAGTCAGGAGGGAGTGCCCAAATAATGCCCTGCCGGGCTACTCCCTGGTCCATCCCAGGAGCCGTCCACAGCCTGTATGCACAGCCACAATGCGCATGCGGAGTCCCATTYTAGTTCAAAACACTCCTCTCCTAGATTTCAGAGCCCTGCAGAGATGATAGGAAGAAACCTGTGTGAAACTTCTGGCTGAATGGGATTTGAAACCCCCTGAAATATTTAGTGGGGGTTAAAGAGGCGTRTTTTCACTTCACATAGCTCCAGAGGAGGCAAGTGAATAAGGCTAGAGAGCAAAGCACCCGCAAGAGCTGCTGATCATGTCCTGACACCAGACCTTAGTGCAGCCTGACAGCCTCTGCYCTGGAGACATTCCGCTTACCATAATTGTCCTTTAAAGAAATAATCCCCTACAACTCAATCTCATGATTTTGTTGGCATGAGTATGGTTTAAGCCCACAAAAGTTAATCATATGTTCTAGCACTCTGCTGAGTAGGACACCAATTATTTTTGTGTAACAACTATCCAGTTTGAACCACCAGATCTGGTACTTCAAACTGGTCCTCTTCCTCCTCTCTCCCTCCCTAAACACAACATAAACATTTTTTTTTCTCAAAACACTTGAGGTTCAATAAATTGATATATTCCAACAAAATGCAGTTTTACTAGACTATTTCCCACTATGTATAACCAGATCACTGAGGACAACGTCAAAAAGCAGTCAGCAGCAAAAGTCTGCTCAGTCTCCAGTCTCCCAGACCAGATGTTTTAAGATCAGACCGTAGAGATCTCTCTGGCTCTACAACCTGTACTTGCATTTAAATGCACATAGGTATTTAGAAGCACAGACCTGGAGTTTTTAAACATAAACACCATTTTGGGGATGCATAGGTAAAATTTTGGGTTCCTCTCTTGTATTTGAAAAATTAGCCTTTTCTGTGCATGTCCTGCTTCTGGCTGGGACAGAGTTAACTTTCTTACCAGTAGCTGGGGGTGTGCACTGTGTTTTGGGTTTGGTATAATAGGAGCGTTGATGGCCCATTGATGTTTTGGGTGTTGCTGGGTGGTGCTTGCACCGGGCACTTTTTGGCCTCCCATGCCCTGCCAGGTGCATGGGAAGCTGGCGGGGGGAGCATAGCCGGGGCGGTTGACCCAGCTGGCCAATGGGGTATTCCATACCATGTAACGTCATGCTCAGTATAAAAACTAAGGAGGGGGGGGGGGCTCTGGGTTCCGGACGGGCTCACGCGTTTTGGGCATGCGTTGGTTCGGCAATGCGTTGGTTCAGTGGGTGGTGAGCAGTTGCATTGTGCATTGCCTGCTTTGTATATTCTATTGTTGTTGTTGTTATCACTGTTATTATTACTGTTCTACTTTGTTTTATTTCAATTATTAAACTGTTTTTATCTCAACCCGCGAGTTTTCCTACT
>JAYKAV010003268.1:358575-369060 GCA_035582835.1 Phoebastria nigripes | reverse complement strand
TGCTGAGGAGGCCCCACTGTATAATAAACTACCAGAAAATGAGAAGCAATATGCCCTGTTCTCTGATGGGTCCTGTCGTCTTGTGGGAAGGCATTGGAGGTGGAAAGCTGCTGTATGGAGTCCTATATGACAAGTCGCAGAAACCGCTGAAGGAGAAGGTGAATCGARCCAGTTTGCAGAGGTGAAAGCCATCCAGCTGGCCTTGGATATTGCCGAACGAGAAAAATGGCCAGTACTTCATTTCTACACTGACTCATGGATGGTGGCAAATGCCCTGTGGGGGTGGTTGCAGCAATGGAAGCAGAACAACTGGCAGCGCAGAGGTAAACCTATCATCTGGGCAGCCGCATTGTGGCAAGATATCGCTGCCCAGGTAGAGAAACTGGTTGGAAATGTGCGTCACGTAGATGCTCACGTACCCAAGAGTCGGGCCACTGAAGAACATCAAAACAACCAGCAGGTGGATCAGGCTGCTAAGATCAAAGTGGCTCAGGTGGATCTGGACTGGCAACATAAGGGTGAATTATAGCCCGATGGGCCCATGACACTCAGGCCATCAAGGAAGAGATGCAACATAGATGGGCTAGTGATCGAGGGGTGGACTTGACCATGGACACTATTGCACAGGTTATCCATGAATGTGAAACATGCGCTGCCATCAAGCAAGCCAAGCGAATAAAGCCTCTTTGGTATGGAGGACGATGGTTGAAATAGAAATATAGGGAGGCCTGGCAGATATTGATTATATCACACTTCCACAAACCCGCCAAGGCAAGCGCTRTGTGCTCACCATGGTGGAGGCAACCACCACATGGCTGGAAACATATCCCGTGCCCCATGCCACTGCCCGGAACACTATCCTGAGCCTTGAAAAGCAAGTGCTATGGCGACATGGCACCCCAGAAAGAATTGAGTCASACAACGGGACYCATTTCCGAAACACCCTCATAGACACCTGGGCCAAAGAGCATGGCATTGAGTGGGTGTATCATATCCCCTATCATGCACCAGCCTCCGGGAAAATCGAACGATACAATGGACTACTAAAAACTATGCTGAAAGCAATGGGTGGTGGGACATTCAAGCATTGGGGTACACATTTAGCAAAAGCCACCTGGTTAGTCAACACTAGGGGATCTGTCACCTCAGCTGGCCCTGCCCAGTCAAAACCCTTACGTACTGTAGTCCCTGTAGTGCACATAAGAAATATGCTGGGAAAGACAGTCTGGGTTACTCCTGCCTCAGGCAAAGGCAAACCCATTCATGGGATTGCTTTTGCTCAAGGACCTGGGTGCACTTGGTGGGTAATGCGAAAGGATGGGGAAGTCCTCAGGGGGATTTAATTTGGGGTGAAAATAGCCAATGAACTGAATTGTATGATGTCAATTGCTATATAATACTGTATGTCATCACTTCTATGGTTACTATATGTCATATCAACGGTATTGCAGTAAGAATCACCCAGATTAATGAAGAATGAACTCTGATGAAACCAAGCAAAGTGCAACGATGATAAAATCGGACGAGCGCAGCGATAATGGAACCAAAACTGGCTTCAGGATGSAACAATCCAACACCACACACCATCTCTCCTGCCCTGAAAGACTGCTATGACAGATGGAGCCCAAAAGTCAYGGACTAAATGAACTCAATGGACTTTTTAGAGGGATGGCCCATAGACTAAGGGAATGGTATCTGTGTGTGTATATCAAAGGGCAGGAAAAGCAGTGATGATTCATTGGAATATATTGGAAAATGTGAGACCTGGGCATGACGTAGATGGTATAGAATAAGGGGTGGATATTGTCCTGGTTCCAGCTGGGACAGAGTTAACTTTTTCCCAGTAGGTGGGTGTGTGTGCCATGTTTTGGGTTTGGTATAATAGGAGCGTTGATGGCCCATTGATGTTTTGTGTGTTGCTGGGTGGTGCTTGCACTGGGCACTTTTCGGCCTCCCATGCCCTGCCAGGTGCATGGGAAGCTGGCGGGGGGAGCATAGCTGGTGCGGCTGACCCAGCTGGCCAATGGGGTATTCCATACCATGTGACATCATGCTCAGTATGTAAATAGGAGGCGTTGGGTATCGGTCTGCGGGTGGTGAGCAATTGCATTGTGCATCACTCATTTTGTATAGTCTACCATTATTATTATAATTGTTATTATTACTGTTCTACTTTTTGTTTTGTTTCAATTATTACTGTTTTTATCTCAACCTGTGAGTTTTCCTACTTGTGCCCTCCCGATTCTCTCCCCCATCCTACGGGAGCGGGGGGGCGAGTGAGCGGCTGCATGTTGTTTAGTTGCTGGCTGGGGTTAAACCACGACACGAGCTATTTACCTGTAAGTGTTTTCCTTATGTAATATTTCATGTATGGTCTCTTCCCCCAGTGGAATTTTCCTGCATTGATACTCCTCACTCTTCTTTTTAATAGCCTTTATTCCTCCTTTGTTTTTTGCCTTTTTCTTTTTTTTTTTTCTGGAATATAGTAACTTCTTTCATTTACACTCATCTGAAGTTTCTTTTGCTTCCTCTTAATTCTCTTATTGCTCATTCATACATGCACTTCCCCCCAAGGTTTGGTACCTCTGTGTATTACAATCTGTCATTGTCTCTGGTATCTTCGTAGCCAACTTACATCTTCTCTAAAACATCCAAATGCCATATGCAACCTTGTTAGTGAGGTACATGTGAAATGAATAGTTGCAGTGTGTTAGCAGGCTTCTCATAAGGAACTGTTAGGAATGTGTGGAGGAAGGAGAAAAGGAAGAGAAAGGGGAGAAGCAGGCAGGTAAAGCTTTTAAGTAAGACTACTGCAATAACCRCTTTGAAACAGAGTGGAAAGATTTTCTTTACAAACTTATGGTTCAACAGGTTGCAACCTTGGTTATTTACTACTGGGAAGAAAACAGACCAGGTATCTAGAAAAGAAGGTGTCTAAGATAGTGACCATGAAGGAAGGGAGATGCAACGATCAGGCCAGGTTGAAAGAGACACTATCTTCATGAGACAAAAAATAATTAAATTTAGGTAATCTAAAAATAGACTATTATTTTTGGACCAATTTTTTCCCAAATGCTTCAGTTCTTCAGGTGGATAGATGTTGCTTCCAGATACTGTTTTAGTAGCTTGTACCTGCCTTCAGGGAGAATGGAGCTGCTGGTCTGAATCTGTAGCAGACACACACAGCCCATCATACTAAGTGACAGAGCGCTCGAACTACCTCCATCTGCCAAGCCAAAGCACAGAACTTGGAACTGATCAAAATGTGAATCTCTTAGCTCTCCATTTACTGCTACTCACAGAACTGCTTGATCCAGAGTTCTCATCTGCGTACTCCATTATGAAAATCATAGAATAAGTGTGCTCCCAATCCATGAGAGTAACTGGATAGTTCTGTGGCAGTCACATGCAGTGTTAACCAAGATAGTGTCCACAGATACATTCTTTTTGGGAGACTTGTTCCATTTATACTCCAGAGTAATCTATTTTCACAGAGCAAGGGGTAATGCTCTTTGCATCAGCTTGCTTTTGCATATTGAATTGCTCCAGCTTTCACACAAGCAATGCTGTGAGACCAGGTGTCAGGGAAAGGCAGCTTACAGCAGTGACAATACCTGCAAGAATGTCCCATCTCAGGCAGTGATAACCCCTTCACTAGAAAAATACTGTTCACTCATCAATTCTACTAGCCCAGGCATCATTTACTCTGCAGTTTATATTCAATGTGGAAATTGCCAGCTGTGTAAGTACATAGTCAGCCTTTTACCTTCAAGTACAGCTAGTGCAATTCCAACATTTATGTTTCCACAGGTTTTTTTTTTTCACCCTAGGGCACTAGAAATGACAGGCATTCCAGAATTTTTATCAGAAATCCACAAGGGCACCTTACTTCTACATAGGAAGAAGTAAAAGATGCAGCTGAAGTAAATTTGAGCATCACATGCTTAGTCTTAATCCCTTTTCCTAGGTGGATGCATAATAAACATTTGTTTGTATTGTAGTCTAACTAAACCACTGAAATGGACACCTCACTTTCCCTCCTTTGCCTAATTAGAGAGCCTATTCTTCAGTGAGTTCACAACCATGCATCATCTAAAGTTTAAAAACTCTGTATTGAGTATGTTCTGATCTCACTGGTAATTAATAGCTTAAGTTGTTAATAATGGTGTAGTTGGAAGTACAGTTATTAAAAACTCTGAAGTATTCCATTCTAGAACTTTTTCAAGTAAAATAAGCAGCAATGACTTCACTATCAAATGAAGACACACCTACTTCAAAGTTAAGGGTAATATAAATGAATTATCAAAGCAGCTAAGACTATAGGGTAGTTTATCTGTAAGACAACTGGCTGCAGTACCCTCAAGCTGAATCCACTTGGTTTTGCTATTGTAGAATTATCAATAACCATTCCACCTACCTAAAGCTCTGTTGAAAAACTTTGAAGAGACTTAGGCAGTACCAGACAATCACTAATAGTGTGCCGATTAGCACATCACCTTAGAGGACGTGTACTTGTAATGTGTTCAGTATACTGAAAACAACAGGGAAAAGTTCATTAATGTATTAATTTATTTCATGATTTCAGTTTTAGTTCAATTGAACATCAGAGCAGACAACTTTTTGCTTTGTGAAGATACAGGGAATTTTTGAAACACTATTTCCATATTCTACAAAGTATGTTTGAAAAAATCAGATTATGGTTTCAACCATATGATTGTATAATCTGTCAGTGAAGAGGCTGCAGTTAGGAACTCAGCCTGGTGCTTTAGTATAGTTTATATTTTCAGACATGCTTTTCACTTAATATATTAAAAAAAACACAGCTTTAGAAGAAAACATGATTTAATTCATGTTATAAATGTCATCACGCTGTTGGGTAGCTAGAGACATCACTTAGTACAACAGGTATTTCTGAAGATCTCATTCTATTAAGAGTTCACAATATTAGATTTTAAACTAGGTATAGACCTAAGTCTTGTCTCTAGACAAAATGTATTACCTGAAATTTGAAGTATAATATATACACAGGTTCTAATACAAATGTTGGAGGAATTTTCATACAAAATGTAACTGTGATGTAGTGGACAATTTTTAAATTAATGCATCCTCATCTAACCAGATATGTTACTCATAAATTTCATTCTGTTTCCCTAGGAAATATTTTGTTGTCCATTACATCACAACAGCATATTTTTAAAAAAAGTTGATTGAGAACAATTGAACTACATTATGATGTTAAGTTTTAGACATATTTCTTGATTTCATCATAAAGTACTAATACAAAAGCTCCGCCCATGCCTCTCAACACATTCGACCAGGCACCTTTGAAGAATGCTTTGGCTCCTTCATCTTTAGCTATCTTCTTCCAGCAATCAATTGTGCCCTTGTACATAATATCAGCTGTGGAAACAGACATAAAGGTCAGAAGGCTTGAAGTTATACAGCAAGACTGTTTCAACTTTCACATATGTAAAACAACAATAAGCAAACTATAGCCAAGAATTTAAAATTAAGTAATCAATTAATGAAAAGTAGTTTTAATTCTCCACATGGAAATCAAAACAAATCAACTCTCAGCCTCTTAAGTGAACATGACAGAAATAACCAGCAATGTTGTTTCCCACAGCTTGCTTTTTTTTTTTAAGGATTCCAATAAGGTCATTAGTTTTTCATAAGACAAAAATACCCAGCATCTCCTATCATATCTCAATGAAGAGATACTTTCTGCTGCCAGAACACCATAGGAGCACTTATTCTTACCTCCCTTTCGGCCAGACTGCATCATCATCCTACGTCGCACAGTATCAAAAGGGTAAGAAACCAGCCCTGCTACTGCAGTGACAGTCTGGGCAATCATCCAGCTCACTACGATATGCACATTCTTTGGATCAGGCAACATACCTGCCATCAAGAACAAATGAGCAGAGTCAGTACAGAGGCCAAGGGTTGTGGGAAAGATGGCTGTGGAAGGAACAATCACCCACCAACCCCAGGAGTCACTCAAGTCAATTCAATCAAGCCTGCAACTTCCCCCTTCATCCATATTTGACTATTAACAGGTACTATGAGTGAAACAAGTTTACAGTACTGTTGGATTTTGGGATCTAAGGCCTCTTCATGCTCCCTGACCAAAAGGTCTCTCCTGCAGAACCCTCCTAGGCTTGTGTCATGAGCTGCAATAAGTAACAAGCTACCATACAAGCCTTAAGACAGAGAAAGAAACTGGAAAGTGTCTGAAAACACACTGCAAACCCAAGGCTTCTGCTCAGAGCAGCAAGTTGAGGGAGGCAGGAATGCATTTCAGAAACACCTGTGCGTATTCTAGCACTACCACCCCGAACTGGTGCTGAGCCAAGCTCTGCTTGTCCTTGCACTGCCGAGTGCCTTTACTGGATGGATCTTCCCTTGCAGTCACTTCTCCATGCACTTCTTACCCTTGGCTGTGTCGTAAACCCCAAAATAGGCTGCTCTGTAGATGATGATGCCCTGGACAGACACACTGAATCCTTGGTACAGGCCCTTCAAACCATCAGACTTGAAGATCTTGATGAGGCAGTCGCCCAGCCCAGTGAACTCCCTCTCGGTGGCTCCTTTGCCCACATCAGCTGCCAGCCGGGTCCTGGCAAAATCCAGCGGGTAGACGAAGCAGAGGGAGGTGGCTCCCGCAGCACCCCCAGATGCCAGGTTCCCTGCAAAGTAGCGCCAGAACTGCTTGTGCCTGTCCACTCCCCCCAGGAAGATCTGCTTGTACTTGTCCTTGAAGGCGAAGTTGAGGGCCTGGGTGGGGAAGTACCGGATGACGTTGGCCAGGTTGCCTCTCCAGAAGGAGATGATGCCTTGCTCCTTGGGGATGCGGACTATGCAGTCAATGATGCCCTTGTACTGCTTCTCCGCCGTGATCTGTTTGCTGGCATGCTGGACCTATACGGAGGAGAGGTGGGAGGGTAGAGAGAAGGACACTGCAGGGGTGACCCCGCACGGCGGCCCGTTGAAGGGCAGGGACGGGGCCTGCCCCGCCGCCTGGCCCAGCTCCCGCTCCCCCGAGGCGGTGCTGAAGGCCCCGGGCAGCTCCCGCGTAACCGGAGCCGGCCGAGCTCCTTCCCATATTTAGTCACGCCGGCCGGCGCCCGCCGCGCCGGCAACCACCTGTGGCGCAGCCCCGCCGGGCTCCCGCCGCCAGCGGGGCCGCCGCCGCCCCCCGGCCCCCGCCGCCTCCTCACCTGCAGCAGCAACTTCACTCTCTCGATGGGGGCGACAGCTGTCTTGGAGATGGCGGCAGCGACCCCGCCGGCCAAAAAGTCCTTAAGGAAGCTGAGCGCTTGGTCACCCATGCTGGGAGCCGGTCCAACACTCCCTGCCCGGAGAGAGCCAACGAGCCGCACACCTCCCCACCCGGCCGCCCCCACGCACCGCCGGCCAAATGGCCCCCGACCCCGCGCCGCCCCTCTTATACCCCGCGGCCTCTCGCGATAGGAGGAGGTGTTCCCCCGGGGCACGGACATTGGCTGGGACCCCTCCGCGCCCGCCCCCGTCGGGGGGCGCGGGCAGCGCCGCCATGTTCCCCTGGAGGGACCGCGAGGGCCACTGGGCTCGGGACGTTTAAAGGGCAAATTAAAGTTATCTGGTCGCTGCCGGGGAACGCTATGTCAGAGCATGTGCCTGCTGTATTAATAGCTCCCGGAGGCACAGGAGGGGACTAAGGAAGCTGGCAGGAGAACCTCAGGCGACGTTAACTGTTTCGTGCAGGCCAGAGGCTGGCACTGGGGGCTGAAAGCTTGCCCAGAGAGGTCTGGATGTGGCGACCAGTCAACTTGTTGACTGAAGTGAACTCGAAGAAGCAAGAGTGCTTTAAGCCTTGACTTCGTGTGCATGGATTCACACCATGAAGGGTGAGGGGGACATGGATGCTGGGCAGGCGCCCTGGTGTGAATGTTGTGCCCTACAACAAAGGTCACGGGGGATGCATAGTCAATTTGGAAGGTGGTGCAATGGTGCAATGTTCATGAGCATCGGTAACCAGAAATGGGCTAGACCTCTCTGAGTCAAGGACAAAGAGAGCTGCTTCATGTTTGATACACTCTGTGAACTTGCAGGCTTTGAGGTCTTTAAATACCCCAGCATGCTCCAGGACCTGGCTTTCGTGAAGAGGAGACAACATGCCTTCCTGCATTGTACCCTCATTTCAACCCTGCAAGGTCAGACCCTCACAAGAGTTGCAGTCAGTCCCCTCTGAAGCAGGGAGGGAGGGGACTGGACTCCGGGAAGCACATGCCCAAGCACACTTAAGTTGCTTGACTCGCACCAGATGTGAAAGAAGAGTAAAGGCTGTAGGGAAACCCTGCCTTCATTCAGTGTCTGGTTCTTAGGGAAATGTTCGAGTCTCAAATGAAGATTACATGGCTCCCTCACTAGTTTCCCTGTTTCTCATCTGTTCTTTCTGGCTGACCCCCACGAGAGAGCAAGAGCTTATGATTCACTGTTGGGTGACTTTGTTGCATGGAATAGTTACATGAAAGCCAGTGCAGCAAGTTGTACATGCATACCTAGGAGTCTGCTGCAAAAAGGCATTAAGATGTGCCCCTGGGACGATGTTATACTGAGGAATGCATAGGGTATTGGGGTCTGCTTTGATTTGGTAATATGGTATCAATAATGGAAATAGGATTCATCTTAATGTAGGTGCTAAAAGATTGGCTGTTCCACAAAGAGACATTCTCTGCAGGACAGCAAATCTCTTCTCACTGACGTGTTTGTTAGCACGAGTCAATGAGACTGTAAATTTGATCTCCCGTCTCTCTTGCCCTCTGCTGCTCTTATGTCTGTTGAGGTAGAGGTCTCTTCTCATGAACCTCAGCTCTGGGAAGCGGACAACAGCTTTAACTTCCAGGAGCACCCTTTGCACCTTGGCCATCCTGAGCAGATGGAGCCTTTCCCCAGCTTCTAAGAAAGGGGAAGAGAGCTCCCCTGAAGAGACCTTTTCCCCAAGCAAGGACCAAAAGCAGGTGCAAGCAGGAAGCATAGGGGATCCCTAGAATTAGACTGTGAGTTGAGGGGACTGTTGTTTAATATGTGTACCCTTGACCTTTCCTTTTTCTTCCTCATACTTCGCTCACCAGGTCTGGTGTCTCCTCTTTTCACAGGAAAGTAAATATCCCTTGTAACATCTCAGGGCTTTTACTGCTGGTTTCATACAGACCCGTGGGGATGGTGGTGCTCACAGTTGCCGCTCGACTGTCCAAACTGATAAGGTCTTCTCAGTGTGTGCACTCAGGTGTCAGCTAGTGCCCCGCTGACTGGTGTATGGTGAGTGAGAGGTGGGAGAGTGGCAGTGGGATGCTACTAGGGAGGGAGGGGAATGGGGGGCCTGGAGTGAGACTATGGTGGGGGGGGTCTAGCCTGAAAGGGTCTTCTGGCTGCCCTGCCCCCACTATCTTTGTTTTAGCTCATTTAAATGGCTTTTTTTAAAAAAATGACATTTTTAGCTCATTTAAATTGCTCTTTTTAAATTACATTTTAATAAAGTCTTTATCATAAGAATTACAGTTAGGTTTTGAAGTTCCTGTTGTGCATCATCATCCCACCCCACAGAGGCTCTTTGGTTTAATAGGTATTTCTGTAGCAGTGATACTGTTTACCCATGACTGCCAGTATTTAAAGAAAGCAGTGCATAGAAAGTGAATAGCCACTTTTTCTGCTTCTGCTTTCCCTTCCCTGAGCCCAGATGTCTATTTCCAGGGGATACTCGGCTTCCAAAACAGTTTTAACAAAAGCGGGGCTGGACCAGGACATGTGTCTGCTACTCTGAGGGTTATTCTTCATTTGTTTGATTTTTTTTCCAAATGCCTGTTTTGGATCTTTCCTATGTATGACAGTGAGGCTTTTTATGCTACTTACTGTAGGAGTTCAAATGTATCCTGTAAGGAACTTACTGCTAACTCCACCAGTACCACCAAACTTGAGGAAAAGCATTTCCACTAGCTGGAAATGTCATTAAAAAAAAGTGAAGGGAACTTTCATACAGTTTCATACAGTTAGTTGAAAAGCCTACAGTTAGTAGGCTTTTCATACAGTTAGTTTGGTGTTTGGTGTTCTATATTCAGAATAGTTACTGATACTTTTGTAGAGAAATGGTTAAAACAGTTCTGAAAATGCAAGCTTTCCTTTCTGAATTATTGAAAGCCAGCTTTTAAGCCTCATCTTCCTTAAATCTTTGCAGCTTGGGAAGGATTAGCTGGCTTTCCAGGCTGAGTTTGTGGGTGCTCTGTACTGCTGACATAGCATAAAGACACTGGAATTTGTTCCTAAAAATTCTGAGCTAAAAATAATAACCTCGATCTACATTTTCAAAAGAGATTAGCGACTGACTGCTAGAAGAAATACACAAGAAAGTCAGCTCGTTTAGTAAGGGATGAAGACGAACCAGGGAGTGATCAGCAAGACTCGCTCACCCTTTAACAGTCCCATATGGCCAGTGCGAAAGTCTAA
>JAYKAV010003268.1:324629-357005 GCA_035582835.1 Phoebastria nigripes | reverse complement strand
AACTAAAAACATCAGTGTGTTATCAACATTCTTCTCATACTAAATCCAAAACATAGCACTATACCAACTACTAGGAAAAAAAAAATTAACTCTATCCCAGCTGAAACCAGGACAATTGTGCTTTGATGTGTGAATAGCCAGCTTGAAACACTACAGGAGATCAACTTTTACAAAGTAGCGTGTACCCTTGTTTCTTTGCGTTTCCAAGACACTGGGAACCCTAGTGTTGAGGCTAGGCCAAACACAAAATAAAAAAGCTTTTCCTCAAAAGTCAGCAGTCTGAGTCTGACAGCAGACGCAAGGGGGAGCACAAAGAATCAGTCAGACCATCCTGACCCCCAGCATGGACAGTGATGGGTAGACAGTGTATTGGCAAAATGCCAAGAAGAAATACGTGGTTTTTTTCTAGGAGAGATTTGTAGGGTTGTAGTAAATTCTCCTTGCGTGAGGTTGGTTTATGTTTGTGGTCAGGAGGAGGAGAGTAATAGAGGCCAAAGAGGCTAAATGAGGATGAGAGCTGAGGAGAAATAACAGGGTTGGTAGTGACAAAGATGATCAAGAAGAATGAAGGAGTGTGGGTTTTGAGTTTTGTCTTGGGCAGATATTAGTATTTTAGCTGGGTATTGGTGTTAACTGGCTTAGGAGCCTACACTGAGCTGGAGAGGAGGAAAACTGGACAGTAAGTGTAAGCAGCACATTGAGGAGGGAAGTGTTAGTGCTGGAAATAGCAGTGGGAGTCAACATAGGGTATGTTTGTTTATTAGAGTATGTCCGTAATGTGAGGACAAGGAGTTGGAGGAGGGTCAAAATTTCAGAAGAAAACTGAGGAAGTGGATGAAATGGGTATGAAACAGATCAGAAGTTATGTTGTAACAGGACAAGCATGGGGTGTAAAAGTAGGAAAGAAAAAATACCCAACATGTGACACAAGGAATCGACTTTCAGGAAGTGGACAGTACCATATTAATATTTCATTTGGCAAGGATTTGTGCAGAAGATGTTCAGTAAGAGAGCATTCGAGAAGTGCATTAGAAGTGGTGAAAGGCAGCCAGGTCTTCAGTTAACTTGGAAAAGTAGGAGGAAAAGTTAGGAAGATGGCACAACTGGAAGGGGAGACAATTAAATGGTTGTGGATGAAGTAAACCTGATCACAGGCCAACCAGTAAATTGAAGCTGAAGGCAGACTGAGGTATGTGTTTGGCAACCAGACTTCATAATTCATGAGATAGGAGTGGAGAGTAAGAAACAGAGAGAATCTACAATCAAATCTGTGCTAGAGAAGAAAGATAAAGCAGGAGGAAGAGGGCTGAGATTAGATGGGATTTTATCAGTCTGATGAGATGAAAATCATGGAAAGAGCAAATGAGAGGACATGAGGAAGGACATGGCAGGCGAGGGAGCAGGTCAGAGAGGAAGGTTGGGACAACAGAGATAGGGGTAAAGCAATGATTGCTGCAGACCACATCAAAGGAATGGCTCTTCCAGGGAGTAGGACACTCAGTGAGGGGTGCAGGTGAAATGAACGGACCAGGGCAAGGAGACATATGGATGTCTGCTATAGGGTGTCAGCAAGGACATCAGCGTGAAGCTTGGAAACTTCATGAGGATGAGTGGGAGAAATTGTGAGGAAAGGAAGAGAGTCAGTTGAAATCACGGAGGAAGGCTGATAAGGAGGAGCTGGCTGGCTGGCTGACAATTCTTCAGAGGGGAAAAGAGCTGAGATACTGCTTAAAAGCAGATAAAAAGTGATGGGGATGGTGAGGGCAGCCCCAGTGTGAGAGTAAGGGGTGGGATGGGATGAGAAACGGAGTGAGAGACTGAAGCTGCAGAGGGAGGGTCAGACAAGGGGATCCAGGATGTGTGGACATTGAGATTTAATAGGTCTGTGGGAAATACTTGAAGTGTATCTTCCAGCAGCAGCAAGCGAAGAGAAGGAAGGGGAGTGGAATGGACAGACAGACAGAATGGGAATGCGAGAAAGGCTGATTGAGCAATGGTAAAGTCTTGAGAGAGTGGGGATGGAGAGGTGGAGGTGCAGCAAATGTCACTAAGGGCAAAAAGGAGGCAGAGCAAGAGGTAGGGCTCGGTGCCTCAGGTAGGTTGTTTAAGAAACAAGAAGGAGCAGCTGAAGGAATAAAAAGGGAGAGAGAAAACCAGGCTAGGTGGGGAGGGAAAACTAGAGGAGTACAGAAATAAGTTGCAGCAAGAGGGCAGGGTGAGAGGTATGGAGGAGTAGCCCACAAGCAGGGTTAACCAGGTTAGACAGAGTCTCTCTAGTCTCCCTTGGCTGGTTTCTTCTTCATGCAGGTGTGTGGCCAGGCATGTTATACTTTTGACATTCCCTTTTGACTGAACTAGTAATGAAAGTATATGTGTTGACTGAATGTCTTCTGCCGTGTTAAGGATTGCCCTGGTGAAAGCAACTAACCTAAGGTTAGTAAATTTTTTCAATTTTCAGTGCTTCATTGACTTCACTAGTGGCTGCTCTGAGGTAGTGGAGGAGAAGGCAAAGGTCACTGGAAAGAGCAGGGCATAGGGAGCCAGGGAGAAAGGAAACAAATCAAGCACTAATCCTGCAGGATTTTGTTCCTCATCAGAGGTTTATTTCACACAGTTTTCAGAACCTCAGTTTCTTGTTTAATTCTGTTGCAGTATCAGGTATGACAAGACTGCWTTGAGTCAAATCAGTCAAGCACTAATTCCTGCTACACTAGTTGTCTGAAGAATTGAAATCACAGTCTTTACTCTGAAATTAATTTCACTTCTCTATAGGGCTGTATAGTAAATACTTGGTATGCTGTAGACAGAATAACAATATTGCTAAGATTTAGAACTTAAGTAATTTTTCCTCATAGGTCTCAACATACCTTGAGAACAAAGATCATCTTTTATGTCACAGGTGTGCATTACAGTAAATAATTAATGGATGCTACAGGCTGTCATAAACATTTACAGTACTCTAGAACATCTATTCATTGTTTGATAATTAATGCATTCATGCCACAAACATAACAGTACACATTACAGCTAATGGTAAACTCGTTCATCAGAGGCATTGTGGACAGTTTCCATGCCATGGCTATAAGAAAATTAATGACCTGTTAGACTCCATAATAGTTGATTTACTATTTATTAACTCTTTTTTGGTAAATATATTTTTGATATCAAGTATAACTCATTATCCTCAGACTGTATTTTGGAAGAAAAGGCAAAGAAAAGTGAAGTGACTTGCTCAAGGTCATTCTGTCAGCATGTGGCAGAGCAAGGCATGAATGCAGGTTTCCTAGTTTTGCCAAATTCTCTCATACGTGTTGTTTGTATGTATTTTTTAATTTCCCTCTTCACCTCTATTTTTTAATGGCTCAGGACAACCAGCTAAAGTTGGAAATTGAGCCAGAAGCAGAGAGAGTTTTATCAGCAGCAGGATCAGCTTGCTGTCCTAGTCTGGAACACAGCTTAGAGCTGAAGTGGATGAAGTAGGAATCTGCTCAAATGCATGTAAGTAGGTAGATGGGGTAACGCACACCCTGAAATCAGGTTTTGTATTTAAATAACCGCTGTAAAAAGAGTAACTTTGAACAGTAGTTTCCATTGCTTTGTAAGTTCTGTTTCCTGTCTGKTTTGATGTGTGGTGGTTTGTGATGCTCTCAATCAAACAGAAAAGGTTAGCTGGCATAAATTTGTACAATTCAGTTACCTAGTAACATTCTTGCACAAGTATTAGTGCACAACTGCATAGTGTTACACACACTACTTCATTGTTATTACAAAATTAATTTGTCCACACTGAACTGTGCCCTCACTCAATCATTATTCATGGGCAAGACCTGCTGAAGACAATAGAAAATAGTCTGGAAAGGAACTAAGTAAGGGTGTCAGAATTGGGCTAACAGTTACCAGGTTTTCTCAAAATTGTAAGCTGGCAACATAAGCTACTGCAATAACATGAAAAGTCAAGATCATATTTATTCCAATAATACCAGTAAAGCTTATTCAGAATAAGCATAAAGCAGAATTTGAAAGCCTACTTTGCAGCTGAAAGGAATATTGTACTTTTTCTTTTTGGTGTAGATCTTTACAGAAAATAATTTCTTTAGCCATTGCCAAACATGCATCATTACATGGTGGAGCATATATCCCTTCTTGGATTCAGTGATTTTCAGTTTTTGTGCTTCCAGGAAAAAATACATGCTGAGAGGATCTCTGATTTTTATATATTTAATTATTTTTAAAAAAAAAAAATCTAGTTGGAACATGTTTTGCATGAAGAAATGAGATCTGGAGATTGTTTTGCTCTACAACAGCTATTCAAAAACTGTGACCTTCAGGGCAAAGGGAGGGTCAAGAAGGTTTGCTTCTCAAGAAAAGCCTACATTTCCAGGGTCCTAATCTTTATGTTTGATAGATACTCAAAGCTTCATTTTCCTACTTACTACCTTGAAATGTTCTATTTCCTATCATTTTTTGTCTTACTCTTCCTAAAGATAGTAGTTTGCTTTTGTTTTTGAAATCAGTCCTAAGAGATAATTAAAATTGTACTTCACTTTTCTACATGTTCCAGTTCATTCCCAGAGATATGCTTCTCATGGTGTTGACCGGATTTCTTGGAAGGTATGACAGCTGCAAACAGTATCAACAACATCTGGGCAGGTATGTGATCAGAGAAAAGCTAAGATACGGGCTGAAGCCCTCTGTATTTTCCATAATACACGATAAAAGTTTCTCTTGCTGCTAGCGGGTAACACTTCCCAGCAGTAGTGTTCTGACTGCGTTTTACATCCTGATCAGGAAAATGAGTTCTTCGCCTACTTGTCCTGCTTACCTAGTGGTTTTTTTTAYGTTTGTTTGTTTCCAAACTGGAGAAACATTGGGTTGTGTGAATGCAGAATTCAGATGCACCTGCCTAAGTTGCATGACCTAGAAAATAGGCATGATTTATTTTCAAAGCTTAGTAAAGCAAAGCTATTAAAAAGCGAAAGTATTAAAACAGATTTTTCTGACTTGAAGTTTGCAACATGCCCTTCTTCAGAAAATCTTTTGGGTTGAAAGAATGTCTCTAGTAGGTCACCTAGCCCTCTTTGTGTAGTGCGACATTGTTTTCATCATTCCTGCAATATCCTGAGTGATGGCTCTCATGTTCAGCTTTCCATAGCTCTGGTGACTCTTGCATGTTGTTCAATTGCCTGCCTCTTCTTAGAGTTGTAGGGACCTGTTCTTTCTTATGTTCATGTAAACCAGTAATTACCCTTTTGAATCAGTGATACGACATTGGTGCAAATCAGTGTATATGAGGGAATCTCATAGCTTTTTTTAGTTGGTTGTTTTTTTTACTGTTTTGCTCAAGCTTACTCTTCTAAACATTATTTTTATATCAGTCTTAATGGGATAATGAAAGTACTTGGTCTTTGCTCAATTCAATTCATTTTTTATCATCCTTTGTGTTGCAGTAATTTTGGAGCATCAGAAAATTATTTAAGTTAATCTTTTTATGTTTGTAATCTTTACTTCTGGGTTCTATTTGCTAAGTTGCTTCTGTGTGTAATTTTACTGTTCTGGATATTTTATCTTTTAAAAATCCATTGTTTCAGGCTGACAGATTTGAATTAAGTGAAATAATTTAAGTGATTTATTTGGTTTCCATCTGCTATTTCTGACAGTACATCTGATTATAATATAATAATTTTCTTTTTAATAACAGTGTCAATATTGTTAGCTCCTGTTCAAATTGTTACCTCTTCCTGCCTTCAGGTATTTTGTAGAGTTTCTCATTCTGTGATTTTACTTTAGACTAGTCTTTCTCCTGTGAACTTGTTCATAATTTTCTTGCTGACAGTAATTTTATTTTCATATATTGTAGGACAAACTGAAACAATTTCTGACAACAATATGTTTAACTGAATCACAGCTTTGTGCTCAGTCAGATAACCTGCATTGCAATAGCAAAACAAGGTAATATTTTTATATTACAGAAACAATTGCAGGCATTAAGTGTAGATGTCACTGTTACACGTACTTGCAACAGCTATTACCACAACAATTTTAATAGAAATTCAAGCTTATTTTCAAGTAAGTGAGAAATGAACAAATTATATTGCTCAGTGGCTGAATCATCAATTTCTTACCACCCTATGTGCTGGTTGAATAATTCATAAATACATTGTTATTATAATTCAAATAGCATTGATTATAATGCCAGACATGTTTTTATAATAAATTTAAGTATTAATCTTTCTATATTTTGCAAGAAAATGGCAAATTAAGGCCAGCTCCACACCACACATTATTAAAAGTGTAGCTATATTGATCAAGACTGTGGGAAAAAAATCACACCCCTGGCTTACAGAGCTACATATGCACCTCTCCATCCATTATGGAGATGCAGTTTGTATTGGCAAAGGAGTTCTTTTTTATGATACAGCTTACTTCATTAGAGGTGCTTTGATTATGCTAGCAAAAATATTTTTTTCCCAGATAAGCTGCCTCTCTGCTAAGGGGCTTTGTTAATAGAGAGGTTAGCCGTATCAGATATGCCTGAGCATGTAACAGTTTTCCGTATTTGCTCATATACTTGCCCTATCTCTGTATACAGGATACCCCCACACTGAAGCAATAGATAGGTAGTTGTTAAGAATAGACATGTATAATGTCTGCAGGCTAATTTCAGGTTGTGTTGGAGACAAAGGAATGGGGCCATTGCTCCAGAAAATATGGTATTCTGATTTAACTGATCAGCTGAGGTTGGTGAAATGGGACAGTGAAATAAAGGGCCTAGATTCCTTTTAAATTGTAGGCACGCTAGTAGCAACTTTCATTTTTTTCCCAGCTGGGATCCTTTGCTATGCCAGTGAGTTTTCCTCATGAATCATTTTCCTCTAAAACTACCTGGAGTACAGCTAATCAGGACTTTGCCAAGAACAGCATTTTTTTCATCAGAAGTTATCCAAATCATTAAAGCATAAGCAAGGAAATGTATTAATTTCAGCAAAAAATCCTCAAGTCCAGCATATATGCATGAAGGAAAGAAAGGTCTGCAGAACAGCCAAAACCTCAGCAACTGGGAGGCCAATGTTGAAGATGATAACCATACCTCTGAGGGGAGAGAAAAGTGGTTGAGACAGTCTTTAGATGTCAGAGTTTATTCCTTCTGCCTGGTGAACAAAATCCAGAGGGGAAAAAAATGGAAAAAAGCCAGTAGAAACAGAAACAGAAACTAGATAAAACAGAGAGAGGGCTAAAGGGGTGGAGGCTGGGAAGAAAGTACTTGAGGGTGCGTATGACAAGAACACCCAGTGATGTCTGGGATAGAGCTAAAGAAGACAAGGGTGTGTGTGTCCTAATGGACACCTTTCTTTGATTATTCTCGGCATTGTTTGTCTTGAGACCAGGGTGACAGAGATTTGTTCCTTTCTCTCCACTCTGGCCTCTATCTTAAATTATGTTAGGCTAAGGAACTTAAAAAATTTTAATAACTGGAACATCCTCTGTCTGCTTTGCTTGTTGGTTGGGCATAGTTTCTGATGGATCAATTCTGGTTTGTTAGTCTGTGATATTTAGCCTCATAGTCTCATATTTAGCTTAATTAGTCTAATATTTAGCAGGTGTGGTCTTCATTCCATCTGTGGGTGGTATTGCTGAGTCTTTTTGTTTGCAGTGATCTGGTCTTTCTCTCTAACTTTCACTAACTTAATAAAAAATTTTGTGTAATAAACTGGGATGTCTGTTATTTTAGAACGTTAGTCCTGTATAGATGACTGTCGGTAAGTCGTTTTCATGCCCTTAGCATCTGTAACACTGAGGAGAATGCAGGTAAGAACAGATGTTTCCACTCTGCACTGTAGCAGGCTGAAACTGCAAGACAGACAAAACCATTGTCAAGCTGAAGAATTATATGCAGTAGTTTGTGACCCTGCTACTTCTTGTATGACTTGATCCAGTCAGTTGCAGACCTGTGGACAGTCATGATGACTGCATGGCCAGTTGATGGACAGCTGAAAGAAACAGCAAAGCAAAGGTATAAGTAGCTTCTGCTTCTCTTCATGGGTCTGACAGTTAGAAAGTGCTACTCTGTCTGTGTAGTCTAACCAGTTCAATACAGGATATAGCATCTGCCAAAGGCTTGTGAGTCCAACTCAAAGCTTCGTGTTTAAACTAGGCAAGAGGTATCTTTGAAGAAGAGATCCAAGACTGATTTAAAATAGCAAGTGGTGTCAAATCTGTTGTGTCCCTTGATGGGGTATTTTACTGCTTCAGAACTCGCTCTGGAAAAGATCCAGTTCGTGTCCCAGTTCCAAAAATTCCTTTGGATTTGAATTTGCCTGGCTGAGCTGATATACAGGATATGAAAGGGAAGAAAGGATGGGGATGGAAGCAGAAGTCAGGAAATAATTAGATTATGTGGTATGTTACCTCAGCTTGACAAAAATCTGTATTTCGTTCATTCCTAGAGAATGACTGCCTGTTTCTGATTCCATGGGAAAAGAGACCTTTTAATACTTTCTTATAAGTTATAAGAAAGAAAGGAAGATACTGTATTAATGTACATTCTTAAATGTTGCTATATTACTTGAAATTAATAGCTATAGTATGTACAGTTGTATTATAGGTAGGTATGAATGAATATATGCGGTAAAAGTGTCTTACAGGTCCACACTGTAGAAAGAATTGTCCTTTCGCTCCATTTAATTTCTTCTCATTTATAGTAGGATGCAGTAATGGAAGAAACTGAGCTATTCTCTATCTTCCATACAGCTACAATGGGAAAAAAAGAGAGGGGATGTTCTGAGTGTATATAGTGGGGAAAATGGAGATCGTGGGAACAATCATCCAGACATGAAACAGTATTGAAATAGTCAGACTGGGATAAATTATCTGGACCTTCTAAGTTACTTCCGGGATCATAGTGACAGAGGGGTCACCCACAAACTGTATGAATCTGCTGCTTGTATATTATTTGCCTTTCCTTTCAGATGTTACAGTGTTGTAGGCTGGCACCCATTTTCTGTACATAGAACTAGACCAGTGACTCAGGTCAGAAGTAACAGTTCAAATACAATAGATAGATCTTTATGTAATTGAAAATAGTCTCTGTGGCTTCCATGCATTTCCATCAATGCCATGCTTAATTTTTGTGGGGCATTTTTGAAGTTGCAGGCTTTCTCATTCACTGGTAATAATCCACAGGCAGGAAGAGCTAAAAGAATGGAAAGTTGTGAGACAGCAGTGTCCCTGGTACCCAGCAGCTTATTATTATACACTTTTGTCTCCTGTTCTGCCTCTCACCTCTGCAAAACAAGATAAAAAAAACCCTTAAGCAGAGCACTCCTCTTCCCCTTTTTCCTCCACTTCTAAAACACCCTCACTTCCAGAGAAGAAGAGATCGCATTGACACGGCTTTTGGGAAAACTACCCTAAAGCTGTGCACTTTCTCCTACTGGGCACTGCTTAGCGGGGGAGGTTGTTCTCAGCTTTGAGCAGTACTAATGGGGTGGGAGGAGGTTGGTTATAGCAGGGGATGAGAAGCATGCATTTACACAGGCTCCTTTTCCCTGCCACCTCTCCACTCTCCAGCAAGCGCGGGTTTATTTTAGCATTGGCCTTCTGAAGCAGGATTAATTTTCCCCTGAATAGGTCAGCCTGGGACAGAGCCAGGATCCATGGCCTTCCATAGCTGGGGTGACTCGGGAAGCCGGAGATACCTACTAAGTAGACAGGGCCTCTAACTGCTGGGCCTGTGCCCAGTGCAAGAGGAGTATCCTGGAATAACCTTTCTGATAAACACCAGAAAAATCCGTATCGGGTCTTTTTTCAGAGGCTCGTGTCAGGCTGAACCAGGCTATAGTGCTGCCCTCTGCTGTTGGGATTCGGGAAAAACGTAAAAGTCGGTGGTAAAATCCAGTAAAACGTTAACAAAATATAACTAGGAAAGCAGCAGTATGTGAATACGTGAATTATTTTATCCTCTCATTTCATACAGTGCTTCAGCCAGTTGAAATGTGCCCTCATATCTTCACTAGCAGTTCAGTTCGTAGCAACAGAATATAGCTAATGGTTCTATTGTTCTTTAGCACTGATAGTGTCCTCATGGCTGTGCAAAGCATCTTGTGACCCAGAAATCATACTTTCTGGCATGCTTGTTTGTGTTTCAGTGTGCAGGGGACACGCAGAGGAAGGAATTTCCATCAGTAATTCAGATTTTTGTAACTTTGTTATTTTTCTTATTATTATATAGAATTATTAAATTCCTTACAAGTACTTGAGATAAAGTTGTGTAGAAAGCTACAGCCATCCAAAATTACTCCTGTTTAAGTACAGGATGCATAGAGGTCTCTAGGACTTTTTTTCCATAGCTAATCTGTGAGCCAGCGTGGAAGCAAAACGGAAGTAATCCGATATTTCCCTCAGGACTAGAGGGAAGTGCCATCGAGGGGCATTTCCTAGCCCTAATGCAGTACACCCCTGCTAGACTTGGAGCATGTGTAGCCCTGAACCCTTGCACATCTACAGATATCCCTGGCAGCTGTAAGAGGTGTGTTTAGGGCTCTGTTCTGGAACATAACAGCTGCATCTGGGCTGATTTCATGGCCCTAATGAAGTAAATGGTCTTGTGGTATATGATTCAGGAAAACCACTGCTTCACATTGCAAAACATGTTATAATGTTAAGCCTTGATTCTCATCTTAATGTTCATATCTTTAAATGTGATATTCACGTTTCACTTTTTGATACTGATTTTAAAATCCTTGCCTTCAATTTCTTTGCCTCAGACATACTGCCCTGACTGTGTGGGGTTTTGTTTTAGCTATCAACATGCCTTAGAGAACACAAGTGATGGCTCCCTTTCAAAGAAAAGAAACTTCTCACTTTCTGACTCGTACCAAAAAAAAAAATCTAAAAAATCTAAATAAAGGCAGAACTGATCAGTAATTGTGCTGGTTTTGGCTGGGATAGAGTTAATTTTCTTTATAGTAGCTAGTATGGGGCTATGTTTGGGATTAGTGCTGAAAACAGTGTTGATAATACAGGGATGTTTTAGTTATTGCTGAGCAGTGCTTACACAGAGTCAAGGCCTCTTCTGCTTCTCTGGGGAGGGGGGCTGGGGGTGCACAAGAAGTTTGGAGGGGACACAGCTGGGACAGCTGACCCCAACTGACCAAAGGGATATTCCACACCATATGGCGTCATGCTCAGCATATAAAGCTGGGGGAAGAAGAAGGAAGGGGGCGACATTCAGAGTGATGGCGTTTGTCTTCCCAAGTAACTGTTATGTGTAATGGAGCCCTGCTTTCCTGGAGATGGCTGAACACCTGCCTGCCGATGGGAAGTAGTGAAGGAATTCTTTGTTTTGCTTTGCTTGTGTGCATGGCTTTTGCTTTACCTATTAAACTGTCTTTATCTCAACCCATGAGTTTTCTCACTTTTACCCTTCCGATTCTCTCCCCCATCCCACCGGGGGGGAGTGAGCGAGCGGCCGTGTGGTGCTTAGTTGCCGGCTGGGGTTAAACCACGACAATAACCCCGTGACTCAACTAATGTTGTACAGTGATAAATAAAAGCAACTGTAGTCATTAATCCTGTCAGCAACTCAAAAAATTCTTGTACAGTGTGCAGAGGTTTGCGGAGACTTGTTTATGCAGACAGTTCATGAATGATAAAATAAATCAAGCTTTCTATCAAAATATGTGAGTTAATTAATGATTTTTAGAAGTGTGATTTCACTTCGGGAAGTGGCTGTAACAGTGGAGCTGTGAGGCTGTTCATTGGCTCCCCCTGCCTTCAGGAGTGAGTATTTTTTCTGTTAGAGAAACCCTTTTCTAACGTTCAGGCCTGCAACCTCAAGCTGAGCTTTAAAGGTGAGGACTTTTGTGCTTGTGTTGTAAACAATAATCAGGCCATAACTCTGGGCCCATTTGGGGGAAGTCAGAGAACCAGTAAAAGTGCCTGTTTAACCTTCCTTTCCACTTGGCTTGCTCTTCAGTTTTGGGGTCATTTGGCTTCATTTCGCAGGCTCCCGATAGCAGAAGAGAGAGGAGAGAGACTGTACCATTGCCTGGCTGGGATGCTGATTTGCACAAGCAATATTCACACCTCAGCCAGGGTGGCAGGAGGACCTGTTTGACTAGAAGTGATCATATTGTTCTCTACATAGCCCAGGTTTTTGGTTGGCTAGTATTTGATTCCACCACATCAGCATTTGCAGCAGAAGACAATTCTAATGGAAAATAAAAACCAGATCAGTTTTACTTGTAGTCTCAGAACCTGAGGATATGGGTTGAAAAAAGTGGGAATGGGTAAAATCCAATTGTGTCTTTTCTTTCATAGATTTCACAGAGAAATGGGAGATGGGAGAATCAGCCCAGCATCTGGTGTGACTGCAGTTGAAGCCAAGTTGGCAAACTTGGTTCAGTCTGATTTCATTTCACTCTCGGCCATGTTCTAGTAAGTGTCTGTCCAATCACATTTATTTTGTTTAATTTGCGGGCCCTTTGTGAGTGTAAACTGCTGAAGTCTGTGAAATTTGAAACACAGAAAAATCACCTGTGATAGAAGAGAGGGATCTTCTTCCGAAGATAATAGTCTCTGGACAGGATCCCACAATTTGATGTTACCACATGGGCACCTTCTGAGATGTGTCAAAAAATCATGCATTAGAAATGTCTGTATCTCTCCATTATAGTTAGCTAGTTGACATGTAGATAAGGACTCTGTGAATATCTGCATCGGGACAGGTGAATTGCACACCAATTTCCTGCCTGCACCAGTCCTGCAGTGTGAAAGGAGAGTTGCTGAGAATTCGTGGGCTCCATTGTATGGAAAGTGGCAGCATCACCAAGTTCATTTCAGGAAGGGACGTTTGCACACACTTGCAAAGGCAATTAGCCTTCTTTCATTAGGTGGCTTTTATAGGTCCTAGGTGTTTGGATACTAGGGTGGATCTGATTTTTCTTTTTTCCTTTTTTTTTTTTTTGGTTACTGTGAGTTGCTCTGCAGAGCCTCATCCATCAGTGTGCTCTCAATCCCTTACAGAGGCAGACAAACCACAAGCAGTGATCAATGGAGAAATCCTCAGTCCTTATCACCTTTGCACTCCTCCTGCAATATGAAGCTGACAGATAAATGGATTAAGGAGCCGGGTGGAAATACCCCTTGTGGAAGAGAATCCCTGGTAGCTTAGAAACCTTGGCATCTGGCTAACTGTCAGCTGGTGGGTGTCTGGCATGCTCCATTCACTGCCTACTTCTGCCCCTCAGTCACCAGAAACGCTAGCCGCTGGACCCCAGAATGATGCCTGCTCTCATCTTTGCAGAATGCTCTGTCTGCCCTGCAGTTGGGGTTCGGCAGTGTTAGCAAAAATTGAGTGTGGATCTCATGCTATATATTTTTTGCTAATGCTTCTTAACTGGAGACTGGGGTATTTCTCGGTGCAGTAGCCTTTATTCTGGAGGAGTTCTGGTCACAGAGGACCAGTTCAGAAGTAAATGTTTAGTTTGAAACATACCAGCAAAGTATCCTAAATGATTCACTACTGTCCTCAGTTGGTTGTTTGAGATCTCTGATATGTTGTTTATATAAGGCAGTATTTTTGTAAACTCCGTTAAGTCTTATGCCATTCCTGGGCTGGAGCTGTATGCTGGTAAGGGAGACAATTTTCCACTTACCATATAGGGTAGGCAACATATTTGAAATGGAATTGGACCCTTTCTCCAAGTGATGGAATCTCTGGTTAAAATAGGTCAATCCTTTCACTAACCTAGGGCTCATTTGTTTTCAATGTGTATGAAATTGTGTTTTCTTAGTATTGTTTTGTCTTTTTTACATTTTTCTCAGAAAAACTGACAAATTTAAGAGAAAGGTGATTAGTCAGCAGGAGTTTCAGGCACCAACTGAGTGCAGGTAGGAATGATTTTCTTTATCCAGAACCATCTAGCTGTGGGGAGATAGAATTTTAACTTCCTAGGAGTGTTTCCTTAAGCACCCTTTTTCACAGTGCCTGCAGCTAAGTGCATTCAGGGCACACATGTTGTGTTTCTGGGGAAAATATGTGAAGTAACCGGATCATTTAAGGGGCAGGGAAATAATGGATTTTCTAGCTGGTTTTTCATTTTCAAGCCACAGCTGGACAATCCTCTGCCACCTCCCCATCCTCAGTGTGCCCRACATACTGATGTTCTGAAGACTAAAAATCTGACAAGCTTTTCATTATTCTTAGAGTGATTATCCTTGCATGTCCTGGTCAGTCACCTTAGAGATTCTTGTCCTTTGTCCAGGGCAGTGTGGTATCTGTAGCTTCAAATGATTGTACAGGTCGCTAAATATCCTGTACCTTTAAGGGGAATATTGCATGATTACTTGGTTTTATTTGCACTTCATTCTGAATAGTTACAGAGAGCAGTTCACCCCTACTACCAAGTAAGCAAGGCAGAGACACCTCTGAAGCTTCAAGAGTTGTCTCCCTGAATACACATTTCCTGCCATCCATCTCTAACAGGGAGATCTCAACACTGTTCAGGAATGAGTTTGACAGCTCCTGATAATGCTTTGACTGCAGTCTGTCTGAATGTGTGGAGGCATCAGCTTCATGGTGGTTATTAGTCACCAACTTATATTGCTTCAGCTTCATGGTGGTTATTAGTCACCAACTTACATTGCTTCAGCACAAATTTCCTTCCTCCTCAGCACTTTCCTGTAGGTCAGATTTATTTCAGATACGGAGTTTTTACTGCTGTCAGTGTTTTCACAGCAACAGATACCTTTACATAAGGGCCCTCCTAATCCTTTCAGATGGAAGCCCAGCTGCACCCAGCTTCTGTTTTTTCTGGCCATGGTATACCTGTGGATGGCTTGCACTGAGTGTCCAGGATTCCTTAGCCATTTCACCCATTTCACTAGTGGGTATTTCTGGGTGTTGTCCTGGATAGAGGGGAGTCACTCTGAGCTGGAAAGTAACAGGCGATGGTTGGAGGAGATCCCACTTCCTGCTCCCACAGATACAACCCAAGTCTCTCCAAGATTGTGGGGGATGTGAAGCTGTCCTGTCAAACAGCTTAGAAACTGGTGTTCACAGAGAGCTTTCTTCTGTGTTCGCCTCTGGGAACAGATTCCTTTTTTGCATTGCTTATTCCAGGCTGGGAACAGCAGGCTATGTGCACCTCCTACAGTCTCCTTTCCACAAGGAAATAACAGCCATCTTAGTTGTCACCAGTAGCTATAATTCTTCACTGCTTCTTTCTACCTCATTTTTCCTTTGGTATATTTAAAGACCTCCTTGTCTTGGAGGTGCCATTTCAGTACATTGTTGCATTATCAACAGAGCAAAAGACTAGAGTTGGACTGTCAGCTCTGAAATGTCTGTCTGTGGTATCTGCTATGAAAAGCTAATTGGATGGATGTGATGGGTTGGTCCTGGCCAGCAGCTAAATACCCACAAAGCCACTCGCTCACTCTCCCCCAGGCGGGACAAGGGAGAGAATAGGAAGAGCAAAAGTGAGAAAACTCTTGGGTTGAGATAAAGATGTTTAATAAATGAAGGGAAAAATATGAAGTGATGCAAAGGCAATCACTCACCACCTCCCACAAGCAGACTGATGCCCGGCCAGTCTCCAAGCAACAGCTATAATGGCTACCTTGGAAGACAACCCCACCCCTAATTCTTATTGCTAAGCATGATATTATATGGTATGGAATAACCCTTCGGCCAGTTCGGGTGAGCTGTCCTGGCTCTGTCCCCTCCCATGTTCTTGTGCCCACCCTCCCCAGCCTACTCACTGGAGGGGGGCAGCGTGAGAAAAAGAGAAAGCCTTGATGCTGTGCAAGTACTGTTCAGCAATAGCCAAAAGGCTGGTGTGTTATCAACAGTGTTTTAGTCACAAATCCAAAACACAGCAGCATATGGGCTGCTCTGAAGTTAACTCAATTCCAGCCAGACCCGATACCACAGCGCTGCTTAACACTAATGCATAGTACATCAGAAATCGAGGGTACAGTTTCATAGTTGGCATAAAGATCCTGATGACTCAATGGCAGCTCTCAGCTCCTTCTCCCTTCCCATCACATGTTCACCATCTCCTCTCACGTCAGCACTAGCAATCATGCAGCCTTGCAAAAACAGAGTTTTCAGCACGTCCTCAATAGTGAGTTGAAGCTGTTACATAGGCTCCCCAGCTGTTAGGGAGCTGGAGAAAATGACAGAAGTGACCTTTCTGGAATAGACATGTGTCAGTTTGTGACATAGCTGGGTGGTTGTTATACTGTGGTTGTACTTCATCGTTCTTCTATACCCCTAATTAATCTCCCCCACCTCCACTTAATTCCTTCTAAATGGCTACTAGCACCATGTGATCTGTAACTCCTACTTCAGCTTTAGAGCAATTAGCTAGAGAAAACTGTATATGGAAAAAAGTGTCCAATGGTTTGGTTCTCTGAAGCTATGATGCATGAATCTCTCATTAACAGTTAACTAGAGAAAGGAACTTAATATTTAATGTATGCTACAGAACTAGATATAAAAGTTGCTCATATGTATTTCAATGCAATATGGATAGAGGAGATTAATTTTTTACTTTGTGTGTTTTTTCTTAGTGGCTCTCTACATAGCTCTTTAGAATGTGATATACAGTACAATGTTTTGCAACTTTTTTTTTAGTTAAATCTGAAACATGCACAACAATGTGGGAAGGTTTCCATATGAAGTTCCTCTTCTGAAAAAACGAAGTGGTATTTTTGGAATGTCCTTGCCACTAGATGGCAGGGCGCCCTTTGGATTCCACTAAATAGACTGTGTTCAACACTAATTTGCTCTCAGCCTGGCAAATCTCTCATTGAGCTTATCGAGAGTTTTGCTGGAGTGAGGAGCGGGTGGAGTGCTGGTGAGAACTACAATTATGTTACGACCCTTTGACAGCACTGGCATGCAGTTTTAAATTTCCTCCAGTACAATAGGTATCTTAATTGAATTCCACAGAGCTTGACATAATAAGATAATAAAGAAAAGCTGTGTTTTAAACGCAATTAAACCAGAAGTCAGTGTTGGTGAATTTGTTGGAGAAATCTCTGCCTCTTGTACACGTGCTGCGTTTGCTGTGCCAAGTTCTGAAGTACTCAATCAGTCCTTGAAGTGAATTGCAAAAAAGAGACTGGCCCAAGTCATGACCTTGGAATCTGGCTTTAAATAGTTTGGATTGGCAGTTTGCTGCAGGTGGAAGATCCAGTTAGCATTTATAAGAGTTAAGAGCTCTAATTTTCACTCTTTCACACCAGTTTCATCTTAGTGTAATCCTAATAAATTGAACTGAATGAAACTTGTGTAATGGTGCTATGAAACAGGATGCTTATGTTTAGGCTGAAGTTGTTACAGCCATCAGAATATTAAGAGGAGGAAGTTGTGGGATTTACTCATCCCAAATATATAGGTGCATCTGGGCAAAATGGGTATAACACCCCTCCATTCTCACATGGAGCATTATGCATTGGCAAATGGAAATGACCACACTAAGATCAGGTCCACATCACAAAGCCTGTGAGCTAAGGAGAGTCGAAGGTAAAAGATATACCAAACTGGGTGCTTTGTCATGGTTTTTGTAGCATTACACTTCTCTACTAACACATTTAGAAAACTTGTAGGGAAATTCTCAAAATTTTGAACTTTTACCTTTTTAGTTGATAGAAAGCTAATTTTTAAATTACTTGACTCATTTAAAAAGTATAATGACAAGTTAACATTTACTTTATCAGGGCATATGATACTCTTAACACGATTGCTCAAAACAAAATAAACTGTTTCACAAAAATGTCAGCATTTTCAAGTTTATATGTTGTGGTGTTTGAAATTGATTCATTTCTCTTTTTCTGGAATAGTTTTTTTATACTTTATTCCAAAAATTTAAAAATTCCCTTAAAAATATTTAAAATGAGTTCATTTATAAAAGGAATGTGGTTGACAAAATGGAAAGTGTAAGTTCAGTGAAACAAATACTTTGTGAAAAGCTGTTTCAGAGAGGGCATTGTTCAACACGTTAACTTCTGCAAAAGATATTTTCAAATGGTGTATGATGTGACGTGCAATTTTTTATCACATTTTCAGAAGCTACTTACTTGTAGTATTTGCCACTGGCTAAGCTTTGTTACAAATGACACTGCTTAAGCCTGTTGGATCATGACTTGGATCATTCAGCTTTAATGAAATATAAGAATTTTTTGCCAAGTTTTGCCCCCACACAGTTTGGGAAGGATCTAAATCTGCTTTCAGAGGAAACAGGGGTCAGCCTTCCTAGTCTGTTACACAAGGATATAGCTCTCTTGAGACTGCCTGCATTGCACATACACTACTCATACACTGTGTGGTTTGCACGTATCTGTCTTACTCATCTGCGTGCAAGGGCAGATTTTAGAGCAGGTTGGTCTAACTGGCGGACTGCCAATCACATCTGGACTGGAGTTGAACATGTATTTTTCCAGGGTATCAGACATGAGGTATCTCTTGTGCTCCAGCAGGAGATGCTATATTTTTAGCATCCTTGTGGGCATGAGGGAGCAGCTGCAGTGTGCAGATCCCAGCTGTGAGGAGAGCAGGTAGCCCTGGGTGGTGCTGGCAGAGCTGCAGCTGGTACACTGCTTCTTGCTGAGAGGCGCTTGGTGGAATTGCCCAGACAGCCTCAGTGAAAATGAATGGAGTAAGCAGCTGCTTTAGTCCATATAATGTAAGATTTCTGGTTTGCTGTAGCAAAAATACCTCCAAGTTAGTTGTGACATTTTTAAAGTTCTTTTTCAGAGAAAACATCCTGTGTGGATGAAAAGCTCTTTTTCATTTTTAGATCACTATTTTTTTGTGTGTTGTAATAAAGACTCTCTTTTGCTACCTGCACTATCTGAATGGCTTCCTTTCGCTGTGTCTGCATCTAACTTCAGAAATCTGCTGTAACATCTCCAGTTGTTCTTCAGGGTTGGGAAACAGCACCTTTTGTACCCTCCAGGTACCAAACATTGCAGTTCTTGAATCAGGAAGCTGCTTCTAAAAGAAGTCCTTTTCAGCAAGAAATAATCCTTTATTCTGTTTGATAGCCTGTTACCCAGCCTGGATTTTTCACCCATGACTTACAGGTGTGGCAGTGTTTCTAGGATCAGCCAAAGCAGTTCACACCCTCCATTGCATGTAATGTTGACAGTCCAGTTGAAGAGCTGGGGTCTACATCATCCTCCTTCATAGATCTCACACAGGTGATGGGAGGCTGCTGGGCAACTCTTGGATAACAGAAGTTCTCAGGCCGCATTGGCATGAAAGCTAGACCTGAGCACAGTGTAAAGCAGCCCTGAGAGTGTATGTGGGGGTCACAGCAATGGTCCTGCATGGTGTCCCTGCTTATGACATCCTCTCTGAGCTTAGCACCCAGAGGAAGATAACTCTGATAATTCTTGATCATGTGTTCTGGCAGAATCCCCATGAGGCCTCTTGAGATGGTTTTTGACTTGTTACCTGCTGTTGAAGCAGTAGCAAGGAGATGGAACTAAGGCCTTGTACTTCCCATAATTAATGTACAGTTGGCAATGTAAGAAGTCTACTGTTGTCATTTGGTAAACTGACTGACCTCTTGGGGAACATGGTACAAGACAGAACCCCAATAGCTGAGAAATGCTTGCAGCAGCAGATCCTTACAATGCTGTTGTAGGTGTGTGTTTTACCATGGAAAGGTACTTAATAGTCAAGCACAATTACTTTTCTCCATTTTCATTTTCTCCCAATTCCTGTTGTCTCTACTACTTATTCAGCAGCAAGGGAGACTGCTGCTGTGGCACATTTAGTACAGACAGGTGGTGACAGCTTGCAGCGTTTTAATCACTACTTTGCTTAGACCTCCTCTGAGCATGAGTTTTACAGTACTACAAAAAACATATGGTAGCATTGAAATAGCTTTGTCTGAGGGGAAGATGCACAGAACTGGAATCTGGGAGATTCCTTTGGTAAGGGTAGAAAGGTATTGGACTAAAGGGGTGATTTAAGAGGCATGACATGAGAGTTCATGAGACTTGGTTTTATTTCCTAACATTGTGTGACTGTGGACAATGCATCCCTTCTCCCTTCTATGGCAGACAGAGGTCAGTAACTATAAAATCCACCAGTTTGTGAAGGGCACAGGTACTAGGGGATGACAAAAACTCATATAACTATCTAGACACACTGAACAATCTGGTTTGTGCATCTGAGTGGAATAATCCAAGGTACAGAAGGGAAGGACACACAGCAAACTGGTCAGTTCAACAAAATACTGTACAATAGCACATGCTGCATTGTTAGCTCTTAATAACAAACATATTTTTGACACAGTATGGACTTGCTTGTGCTTTCTCACAATGTATATGGGGAATAATAACAGGGAAGTATTTGCTCTTTGCTTCTTGGTTTTTTACATTAGCAATGTCAGGGCCTTTTCCTTGAGGTGTTACTGAGGGGGTGGGTAGGAGAGTTGCGGTGATTGTGAGACTGTAGGGATCTCAGCTTGCAAGTGATCCAGAGCCTAAAACATGGTGGCCTGTGCAACCCCCGTCCCCAAACTCTGTCCCCTCCCCCCACCACCCTGACACTGTTGTGTGCTTACCTAAATGTTAGACCTCTTTTTTTATAGAGAAACAAAAAGGAGCCAGGCACTCCTGATGCTACCTTTCCTTTTCAAACTGCTCCCATGGAATGAATTTTTCTTGCGTTGATTGTATTTAAATAGTAAAAATTACAAGAGGCTTTTGGGCCAAATTTTAGAAGGCATTTAGTTGCCTCACTCCCACTAGGAGGAGATCAGGCTCTGAAGAGCCTGTGGTGTGATCCAGTATCCTTGGCCGTTTGTTGCCTACCAGCAGGGTCTGAATGGCAGGATTAAAATAAGAGCTGGAAGAACTTGAGGCTGTAGGAGCACCATGTGGCCCAGAGCACTGGGTTAAGCCCTGCTTTGCTGCTGAAGCGC
Organism: Phoebastria nigripes; assembly: GCA_035582835.1. NCBI lineage: Eukaryota > Metazoa > Chordata > Aves > Procellariiformes > Diomedeidae > Phoebastria > Phoebastria nigripes. The sequence goes on along the minus strand of JAYKAV010003268.1, from coordinate 336,060 downwards.
ACATCGTTCTGGCTGATGCTTCACTGGAGAAATTGTGATGAAATGGGAAAATAGTTGTGTTATACTGCTGTTAGCCTAAGTGGCTGAAGGATCTAGCTTTTGAATTAAGCATGCTCTGAAACAGCATTCCAGTATGTAAATCTAAATGCCAAGAACGGAGGGGCCTGGTTAATGTGACATGTTGGGGAATAACTGTGAAAGGGGGAAAAAAATGGATTAATTGGAAAAACATCCTGCAAGAAAGATATTATGGCAATAGCATGAACTAGTGATTACTTGGAGTTGAATTGCAGTATCTGGGTTATTTGAAGCATTACAAACCAGAGGGACAACAGCATACGAGGAAGGAATGAGTAGGAGACAATCTGGTTTTTTTTCCTTTCCCTGCCTCTAAATCTTGCAGGACAGTTTTCCCAGGCAGTGTTTCACACAGAGATTGCAGTGGTTCAGCTTTCTAAGCCTAGTTTTTACATGTTAGGTCTCTCCTTCAGGAAAGCTGCCTGCCAGATGCAGACTGGTGAGATACATCTGGTGTCTTCCTTGAGAGCGATGAGAGGATTGAAGGGCCGAATAGGCACCAACACCATGGATGAGGACACGCGGATACTTTTAAGTGTTTGTGCCATGAGAGGTGGAAGAAGGAAGGTTTTCTGGAAGGAACTGGAACRTATGATTTATGCCAATAAAACATAATTTTAGATTCCTTGAAGTCCATTGTTAAATTCTCTTTTCATAAATATTTAAGTGCTTGTCCAACTTGTTGTTGCTGATTCCTTAAAAAATGCAAGAGAGAGAGATTGCTTCTGATTCCTTTGTGACTCTGATTCATTAATGTTGCTTTCACAGGCGAGATACCTGGTGATCTTTTATAAAATGGACCAGAGGTGCTGAGGAGGGGCCATGTTTTTGTAAGCAAATGTAGCATGTAGTGAATTCATGCTCTGCCTGCCAGCAGAAACGATGATTTCCACACGTTTGCACATAGGAACTGTATGGCTGTGCACATCACAACTGCCTGCTGTTTCTCAACRATTGCAAGTACTTCTGCCTTGCCCTTTTCCCTGGACGGATCTGAGGTCACACTGCTGGAATAATCCCCTTAGCTTATCTTTCTGGCTATATCATGCCCTGTTTGAAAATTCCTCCCACTTACTTCTCCTTACAATCAGATCACTATAAACGTCTCATTCTTCCTTCAAATGTCCATCAGAGTTTCAGGCTCGCTTATCCCTCTGACCTGGTCTGCTGTCTTATTTGCCTTGCCATCTCTGCTCCTGTAGCATGCTAGTCTTGACACCCTATTAAGTTCTTCCTCTCTGCTTTCTGTGCTTCTTCCCAATTGCTTTCTTGCAGAGGATGTTTTTTTTGCATCTTCTCTCTTCCACTAATGACCTCTTAAAAACCTGCTGTTACCTTGGTACCCAGGAGTGGTGTCTTTATAGATGATTAAAAGACACTTCAGTAACTGACTGAAACAGTTGCTGAATTTCCCAAGGTACCTTATCTTCCTCTCTGTCTCTTTGATTTAAGATCTGAGAGGTGAGAACTGCCTTTATTTGGGGATATTGCAGATATTAAACATACGATAAAATGGAAATAACAATTTCCCAGTTTGCATGTGCAAATGTAGGTATTGGTACCATAAACCACATGTGACTTTTTGCAGGTGCTCCCTTTGCCAGGGTTCTGGGCTTCTTGCCAAAGCATTTTCTCTCAACCTCACTGTTAACCGGTCCCTTGCGTTTTGCATCAGCTTCTGTCTAAATAGGCTTAGCCCTCCAGTTAATAGATATCTTTTTCTCAAGCCCTGCCCATTGCACCTGCCTTTGAAAATGTGCCCGGGAGAACCCAGTGATTCATCTGTTGTGTGCTGTTGCTGTTTGATTAAATCATTGCTTAGTTTCAGGTGGCTGCATTTGCGTGCTGGAGCACTTGATCCTCCTGTTTACTGCTTTTGTATATCGTGGAAGTGTTTGTAAAGCTTGAGGGGAGGTTCAGAATGAAAGGTATAATATCAGTGTTTGGGATAACAAATGGTATAGGCCATACACTCTCTTCATTCAATGCTTTTTCTGTTTCCACACCAGTGAGCATGATGGATGTAATGTAGTCACAGCATGTTTCCAGAAATCCTGAGATCAGTAATGTAAAATAGGTCTTTGGAATTTTAATAATGGAGAAAATGTCAGTATGCAAAGTTGGTGCAGCCTTGTTCCTCCCTTCCCCCAGTTTTACTCCTTTAGACCACTCTACATATTTTCTGACCTTGCAGATATGACATAAGGCTGGGATAGGGAACCCTCCAGAACCTTGCATTGATTCCCCTCCTGTTCCAATAGGATTCACCACCCTACAAAGTAAATGTATACAGGTGTATTTTTAGACCAGACCTTCAGGATCAGCTCCCATCTCCCTGGATGCATTTGGGAAGCTTGGGGACCTTCAACACTGAAATGACTTTTGACATCTCCTAAGAGGGACTGTGGCACCCAGAGATTACTGGGTTCTTTCCAGACCGCTCTTTTTCCCCAGCCAGTTTCAGGGACGAGTTGTGTGTCACTGGCAATGCTTCAGTCAAAACAGTTTGAAGGCTGTTTTGTACTACCAGAGGTGAACAGCGAAGTGTTGAAGAGAGCATGATTCTGACCCACCCTCCTTGTAGAAATGACATTATTTTTTTAGCTCATTAAATGATAGTGGTATTTTTCTCATAAAGTATATTTGTACACTGTCAAGTATATGTCTGGGGTTTCAGAGATCAGCTGCCCAGATCAGGTATCACAGATTACAGTTATAGGCTAATGCTGGGAATGGGAAATTATACAGAGGAAAGAGATGGTTAATTCTTCCATGTGGGTATAAATAAGTCCGTCTTGGCAGTTGACAGTTCAGTAACTTTCTTGAGCATTAAACTTAGACAACCCTTTTTTTCAGTAGTCTCTTCATGTAGCTCGATATGGAGAGCAGTTTGAGACATTCTTCTTACGAAAGAAGTATGATCAGAAGCTGTCACTGTGATTGCTGCAGTGGTGTGGTTCACTCCACGTTAGAGAACTGCCTATCTAGCTCAGGCTACCAGCCAATAACAAGTTATCAGCCTCCCTAAGTGAAATTAAATGAGCAGTTACTCAGAGCTATACTGAACCTATAGAATGAGAAATATTCTCAGTAACAAGTCATGATCAGGTTGGGTTCAGTACCAAGAAAATCCTTACTCATTTGCCTATCAAGGGGGTTTGGTTTTTTTTTTTCATTTGGTTACCAGAAGAAGTGCAGATTTTTCTCCCTCATTTTACATCAAAAATCTTCTTGGTCAACAAGAAAAAATCATAGTTTATGTTTTTTTTCATACAAACACTTCTATTGGCACATTCAGAGCACCCATCTTTTGCTATGGAGAGGGAAAAGTAATATAAGCCAGAGCCCCCAGAGAAGTCTGCCTAATTAGTGATTGAAAGATTATTTATTTGCAGCTAAAGGTGCTGGAGTGATCTGTGTGCGAATTTCTGTCTCCTTCTAGGCTTTACAAAAATTCTTGTACTGAGGCAAGTTGCCAGAGAAGTAGGGCCTCTCTTCAGTAATTATTTAGTCTTACTCTAAGAGAGGACAAAATGGATAATAAACATTAAGACATAACTTCCAATCCCATGAGCCTGTTTTCCTCTCCTTATTCCTATTTTGTAGATCAGAGCAATTCTTTGTCTTTAACTCCAGAACAATGTTCAAAAAGCTTCGTTTTGCTTTTTGAACAGTTTGTGGCTTTGTTGCTCTCCTGCCTATTTGAAGATAGTGATGATGAATATGAAAAGCCATTTTCTTTACCCCAGATACATATGCTTGCTATACAAAACCATAAATGTTGCACTAAGTGCTGTTCTTTTTCTTCCTTGGATCTTATGTGTTACTTTACGTGAAACCTGTTTAGCTTTCTTTGTGACTATGGTTACACACAGAGAAGTAATATAATGACTAAACAGTCTATCTGTTTTCGTTGCAGAGCTAGAAGTTGGCCAATTTACCTAACTTTTTGGTTCTCAGCATAGACTCCCCACTGCTTATGCCTTATATAGAGCCTAACTCCTTTCTGGGATGGCATCCCTTAGTACAAGTGATGGAGAGAAGGATTAGGAGATAGCAACAAACAGGAGATTTTGTTTAACTGATCATGTAAGCAAATAGATTTTGTCCATCGATCACGTAAGCAGATAGCTAGTCCTAGTCTTCAAATGACGTGTGCAACGGTGTTTAAGTCCAGAACAGTTATGGATTCCTGAAAAGTTGTTCACTCCCCAGCCAAGTTAGGTTTTATATTCTTCATAGGTAAAAAATGCTGCAGGTTTATGTTGTTTCTGTGTGGTTTTATGTGTATTGACGGAACTCAAGCTTCCCTAAATGCACATGTCTAAATGAAAAGTGAATGTAGATAAGTGAAGTTGAAAGCCAGTAAAATAAGATACTGTCAGCTGAGGGCAAATGCAAAAGCAGCTGTATCTGCCCTCCTCAGCAGACTTCCTCAGACATAAAGCAGGGTAAAGGATTCTACAGAATGAGCCATTCTCCATGCTCCAAACCTCTGAGTCAGAAATCCCCAAAATAAGTTAAGGACAAATGGCAGTCTAACAAAAGGGTTTCTTGAATTATGTAAAATGGGAAAGCATGATGATGAAACCAAAACAACAAATAAATACTATATTTTGTATACCCTTTCACTGACTTGCCAAAAAGAAAATATATCCCCCCAAAAGTCAGCTGAGTTTTATCAGCTTTGCAAAATGATGAATGAATGCCTTGTTCTTTATTATTGCTTAAGTAAGTCATTCCTGTTTATGCCAGTATTTCAAGGATTATGTTTTGATTGTTCTGAAGAGGTGAAAACACTTTCTTGCTGATGAATAAACACTGCCACTTTTAAATATTTGTATGCAAAATGTCTTTAAAGCCATTATGAAATGCTTTCCAAAAGCACTAAGAAGCTGTTTCCCGAAAAGACAGTTTTTCTCTACATTTTCTTTCATGCTAAACAGTCCAAATGAAAAGCCTTTCAGAGTTAACTAGTTTAAGCAATACCAGTGTTTTAGTGTAATGAATAACTTTTTATAGAGGACAATTGCACACAGTTCAATATGCTAGTATTTCTATTTCTGTGCCCCACCAATGCCGGGATTCTAGGGTAGAATTTCTTTCTTTGAGAAAGCTGAAGCGATCAAAACCCTGATTAACCTCTGATATTCACGTGGTGCTCTTGATCTTGAGGACCGAAGCAGTAACAAAGAGTTAATGGCAGCCATATGCTCAGGGTATTGTGGGTACTGTTGACCCAAATGTGAACTCCACAAGCGAGTGCTGCTAACTGCTGTTTGTTTCAGGTTTGGCGTGGAGATTACTGATGAAGAATTTGAGCTGCTACTTGACAGAATCCCCCTTGATGAAGATGGAAATGTCAGATACCCCCGGTTCATGGCCAGTTTTGATTCTTGGTATGCAGCGTATGCATTTTATTTCTCATTTGTGAGTGGAATTATTTTTAATCTAAAAGGCTCACATAACATTTCCAGACTGATTCTCATTTCTTAAATGTGCTCCTTTATGACGTATTTCTTGCATGGAGTATGCTGATTACATTTACAATTAGCTGATGTTATGGGTATATACTGTTCATAATTTAGTTGCTCTTTACATGCTAATTACATATTTTAGAAGAAAGACTTCAAAGGCATGTAACATACCTTCATGCTTTCTGTAGGCTGGGAATTATGACAGACTTCTAAATAAAAGCTAATTATTTCCAAAAAATGGTAATAAATGTACTTAGTATCTCTCTGAGAACTTGAAGCATTTACAGGCCCCATATGTAGTCTGAAGTACTTCTGAGATGGTGATATTGGTTAATAGAAGATCTACTCAGCCTCCAAGGCCTAGCTGTGAATTAGAGTTTGATTAAAATAAAGAAGCATTGGGCTAGATAGAGATATTTTATTATTTTCCAAAAATTAGGACTCCATCCCCAAAACTGTCATGCCAGTAGCAGGGCAGAGGCTAGTGACATTGCTGAGGTGAGTGAAAGTCTCTTGTGGAATCTGGGACTGGAGAAAGCCATTCCACCCATGAAATCTGGAGAAGTAAATTCCAGCACTTTCACACACGCTTGGATGTACACATAAAAGTCAGACTGCTCAAACAGGAATGCAAATGTTTTTGAGTTATTTAGCAGGTAAGGGTATATCTAGTTTGCATACACACATGAAGGGTAGGTAGAAGTCTGAGTTCACTGCACTGAAACCACAATGGGGTACCTTCCTGCACTTCAGGTAGCAAACCAACTAAGTATTGCAAACCTGATGCAACTGCTTCTTCCTTCCTATTACATTAATTGCTCTTCCACTCTTTCATAGAATCATAGAATCATAGAATAGTTTGGGTTGGAAGGGACCTTTAAAGGTCATCTAGTCCAACCCCCCTGCCGTGGGCAGGGACATCTTCAACTAGATCAGGTTTCTCAGAGCCCCGTCCAACCTGACCTTGAATGTTTCCAGGGATGGGGCATCTACCACCTCTCTGAGCAACCTGTTCCAGTGTTTCACCACCCTCAGCGTAAAAAATTTCTTCCTTAYATCTAGTCTRAATCTACCCTCTTTTAGTTTAAAACCATTCCCCCTKGTCCTGTTGCAACAGGCCCTGCTAAAAAGTYTGYCSCCATCTTTCTTATAAGCCCCCTTTAAGTATTGAAAGGCTGCAGTAAGGTCTCCCCGAAGCCTTCTCTTCTCCAGGCTGAACAACCCCAACTCTCGCAGCCTTTCTTCATAGGAGAGGTGTTCCATCCCACTGATCATTTTCGTGGCCCTCCTCTGGACCCGCTCCAACAGGTCCGTGTCCTTCTTATGCTGAGGGCTCATGGAGTATTGAGCTGGACGCAGTACTCCAGGTGGAGTCTCACCAGCGCAGAATAGAGGGGCAGAATCACCTCCCTTGACCTGCTGGCCACACTTCTTTTGATGCAGCCCAGGATACGGTTGGCTGGGCTGCGAGCTCACATTGCTGGCTCATGTCCAGCTTTTCATCCACCAGTACCGCCATTTCCAAGTCAACCTTCAGAATTCACTAAATCTAGCAATTTCAAAGATGATTATCTTGTCTACACCTGTTGTTTTGAAATAATTAGTGTTTATACAGAAATCATTATACCTTCTGTGGCACAATTGTGTATCTGAATGTGATCCAAACAAATAATTATGTATGCTTGCTGGGACTGTTGTTGCTCAAGTCGAGTGGGAGAGAGTGCACAGGCCCCATAGCATAGCTTAGGTAATAGCTCTTTATTTGCTTTATGGTGAGAACTGGAGGCCAGATGCTTCTCTCAGATTACTTCTGTGTTAATATGGGGTAATTTCATTTACTCCAGTGCAAAACTGGAGTGTAACTGAGAACGCCATGTAGGACTTAGATATCATAATTTTCACTTTCATCACTTGCCCCCCAATGTCTTTCCTCCTATAAAACCAAATGTTGCTTGCAGGCATTGTCCCAGATTCTTGGCTGTATGTAGTGGGTTGGCCCCAGCCAGCAGCCAAAACCCCACCCAGCCGCTCACTCACTCAGTGGGATGCAGGGAGAAAGTAGGAGGAATGGGAAAGAGAAAGCTCTTGGGTTGAGCTAAAGACAGGGAGATCACTTACCAATTTCCATTGCGGGCAAAACAGACTTGACTTGGGGAAAATTAATTTAATTTATTGCCAATTTATATATATATATTTAATTACTAATTTAGGAAGAAAAAAGACAAACATTAAGACACATGGGAAAAATACATTCCTCCCCCCCTTTCCCAGGATCAACTTCACTCCTTCACTCCAGACTCCTCTCCTTGTTACTACCACCGGTTACACTCAGTCCCTTCAGGAAGGAAGCCAGTGGAGCGATGTGGAGTGGGGAGGGGGTTATGGTCAGGATGTAGTGGTTTCTCTCTGCTGTTCCTTCCATCTTGCTCTTTTCCTCTGCTCTGTCATGGGCCTTCCAGGATGGAGGGGGGCCTGTTCTAGAAGGCAGGAGGGATGCAGTGTGTCTGCAGTAGCTGAGTTGATTTATATCTCCTGCAGCTCTGGGATGGTGCAAATGCCTTCCTCCTACCTTATGCAGCTGCTGCTTAATGGGCTTAGAGGACCTGACCAGAGACAGCCGCCATGCACTGCTGCAGAGAGCTATCCTTGTGAGTGTACTGCCTACACATGGAGAGGGGGCTCCTTCTCAATGGACCTTTGGCATCTAGTTTGCCAGGGGAGAAATTAAGAAACCACCATTAGGATAAGTTAAGGCCATGTCTAAATCACATGTGGGTATAAATGTTTTGCATTGAGTTTGCATGAGTTTCAGCATGCCCTGGAGTCACAGCTCCAGCTTCTCCGTATCAAGGATGAGTCTGGAATATGTTGTGGTTCCTTTCTGGTCTTCCCACTGACAGCACAGCGTGTGAGAAGGAAATGCATTGATAGACCTATGTCCCTTGAATGGATGTATGATGTAACCTCAGGACACAGCCACGCCGGGAGTCTGGAGCTGCTCCTGGGTGTCTCAGTTTAGACATAGTTTCAGAGTGTTTCTTGCTTCCATGGACCTTTCTTGCTCATTTTCTCTTAGGAAAGGGAAAAACTTGCTTCTTCATTTTTTTAAAACCTGTTCATCTTTAAATAACTTCTATGAAACAGGAAGTTAAGCATTTAGGAAAATCTAAGATCTCTCATTAAAATGGCAATGAAGATGTTTCATTTACTGAAAAAAAGCCATTTTAATTGGGAATTCAGTTTACTATAAATTAAATGTATTGTTTATCTTCAAATAAGGTGTTATTTTGGTTGGAAAGGAGCATTCTAGAAGATCTAAGTCTGGCTGAAGAATGGTTCTGCATTGGCGTGTGATGGTTTCCCCTTTCACATCTGCCTCCCTCGTTCCTCCCTCTTTATCCAGCCAGGTGGGCCTGAGACAGACCGTAAAAGTACAGAATGAGCCCCAGGAGACTCAGCATCTGAACAGTGTGTTCGTTCCCAGTCTCATAGATATTAACAAGAGGATAACTTAAAGAATTGCATTGACTGGAAGCAGAAGATAGTTTGTGAGCGTGAGGGAATATAATCAGTAAGGATAACATGGAAACTTTTGCCCGCGATCATAGATAAACCATACAGAGATTTAGTGTAGCAAGAACAGTAAAATCTAACTTCTTTTTCTATAATGGCATTTCATACTAGCGAGGATGGTAAGTGGATTAATAAAGACAAAAGTTATTAAGAATCTACTATAGGTATATTAGCCATAAGTGAGACACAGCTTCTAAGCAAAGGTAGTATTTTGTATATTACTTTTGAAACATTAGAACAGGCTTATGTGCTCAAAGCTGCTCTGTTATCTCCGACTGTATCAGCTGACCTAATGAAAGATATCCATAGACCATGTCACTGTTACCCTAATGCTGTAATATGTGTGCATCTGATATTAATCATGGACACTTTAGACTTTAATTGGCGATGTTATAGTGGCATTTACTGCTTATAGACTCCAAGAGGAGGCAGCTACCCCAGAAAGCAAGTACATCAGTAGCTTGGCTCCTACTGCCCAATCTGCAAATCACTGACTATAGCAGTAGCAGGCTATTTGCATGCACAAAATAGAAAGGAGATGTTACAGCAGAATCAAGGCACTGGTTGCAATGTTCCTGCCTCCAACCTCTTTCTCCTCACAGTACATTCAAGAAGAAAAGATTTAGACTGGCTCATTTTTCTTGATTTATGTTTAATAATGGTACTTTTGATTCCTTGCCTCTTACAGTGGAGCTTTGTTGTCACTCTTGCCTTGTGAGTGGCACAGCTGGAACTGACTCCTTCAGTATTTGAAGGAAGATTATGCTGTGTTCATTCCTCGTACAGTACATGCAGGAATAAATTATATACGCCAATTATGTAGGATAAGGTTTGAGAAGTGCTCAACATATACCCTGATGTCAGTGAAAACTGTGGTTAAACTTCCTCCCAAACTTTATCTTTTCAGATTGAGCAGCTACATAAGAAATGCTTTTGAAAATCCTAAGTAATTTGCCTTGGCAAAATTATTTATTGCTATTCTATAAGAAGAGGAAATTAGAGTGCTAAAATATTGTGTAAGCTATTCTCCCAGCTGATAGCTTCATTAGGGAACACTGCCACCAAGTCATTTGGATGAAAAGCAGAGAGCCATATAACTCTGCAGAACAGTTGTTTTGCCTTGCAGATGAGCTTTTTAAAGGTTGTATGTTTTTGATGATGCCGATTGAGAAGTTACAGTGTCACCTATTGACCCTAGTAAGCTAGGCATGGTTCAAACCTACAAAGGTGTAACAGTCTGTACTGCAGAGCGTATACGTGTTAGCTATGCCCTTGYAGTTTGCTGTATCATTTATAGAGTTACACTGGTAGCTACAACCTGTGCCAGATTTCCGAGACAGTTTGTGACAACAGGCAGGAATGATTAAGACGAAGGATGAATGTCAGCTTTCAGTGCTGCATCTGAGAAGGGGCTAAGGCAAGAGGTCAGCTACAAGTTAGTCCCATCCTTCCAAAACCCTATGTGCCCTTGAATTTCCCACCCTCTAAAAATAACCTTCTTTTCCCTGTTGTCTCCCCAAATCCAAACCGCATGTAGGAGGTGAGTGTTCTGATCTTCTGATTGCCAGTCATCCTCTCACACACAGATTTCTCATTCCTGACCGGCTGTCAGACACAGCCCCCTGCCGCAATACCCAGTGGGTTGCTTTGCCCTCCTGCACTCTCTGCTGGGCCTGTAGGTCAGCCAGCCTCAATACAGCTTCATTTTGTTTCTTAATTTTCTAGCTTTAGGGCTTTTTTTTTCCCCCTAATTGGCTGCCAACAGGCTTGGAAAATAAATACTGTAGTCGCAATGTTAAATTGGAAACAAAAGCTGGAGAATAAAAAGGAATATGTAAAGAACTACTTTTTTTTAGATGTGATTTAAATCCTGTGAAGCTTCGATAGGGTAGAAAAAGTCTGGCAGAAAGCCAGACAGCAAGGAGGCTTTTCTACTGACAGGAGAGAGAGAGATTAGCTAGAAGGAACAGGAGAGAAAAATGACAGGTGATGCGAAGAACAGAGAGGTAGGTAGAAAGACTAGGTCAGTGAGACAGGTCAGAGCAATGCTGTCTTACCGTCCAAGAAGAGTTTTTGTTAGAACCTGAAAGCTGAGACATTTGAGGATGAACCCGATATGCCTGCAGGTGTTTATTGCTATCAGTTTGAACAGCAGCTCACTCACCAGTTAGTAGCTCAGACATGCCATATCCAGGTCCATCCCTAAATGGCACAAAGCTTTTCTTCGGTGTGAGAAGTGCAGCCAACCACCTTCTGCTTGTCTGGGCTATATTTGTCAGCAGATGGAGATATGTCCCTTAGGG
>JAYKAV010003268.1:294629-319629 GCA_035582835.1 Phoebastria nigripes | reverse complement strand
TGAGAAGACTTGTAGTTTAAACACTTTACCATATAAAGTCTCTCTTCACAGTTTACAAAGGAACTAAATAAAACCCCATCACCACATCACATAGCTCATGGATCAGTGCAAAACCTAGACAGAAAAAATTATATAATGCTGGATTATGGGAAAAAGGCTTTGCAGACCAAAAGGAGAAAAAATCCAGAACACGAGGATCCACAAGAAATCCAACTGCAGTTTTAGGACTTCTCTCCTGGGCTGCTCCTTGCCTCTCCCTTCACCTCTGGCAGCACTTTAAAAGCTGACATTGGCTTCTTTATGATTCCAGGGTTGTTGCCACTTCAATGGGAGGAACAGGAAGCTGAGGCTAAAGCTGTGCAGTATAGTAACTTTTGCGAATTTTATTGGTAAGATTGGAGGGGAGCCAGCTTCAGTGAAGGGCAGCCCATCTTAGAACCAGGATCCATCACCAAATCCAATGTGTTTATACAGACAGAGCCTTCATTGACTTCTCCTGCTCAACTCATTCAATGACACTCTGCAAAAAAGAGAAGATCAGCACCGGTCCCTTATGAGAGGACCTTGTGTATTGCAGTCTATTTGCCTATTACTGGACAGGGTAGCCAAAACCCTAAGCGTTACATCCTAAAATGCCCACTGCCCTTTTAGGTATATTGGTCACCTTAAAACAAAGACATTTCTAAGGAATAAACACTCCTTTGAGTTTTCAAGGTGTTCTCTGCAAGGTGCAAATCTCTGCAAGATTTGGCAGCTTTTGGTATTTTCAGTAAATATTTATCAAAAAGTTCAGTCTGAAGATTTTTTTTTCCCCCTCATCTTTCCCTATCTTAAAGCAAACAGTAGGTTCTCAGGTTACTTCACAACCATGGTTTTTATAGACCACTTCAGGCATAAAGAGTGGGACAAGAGGCACAATGTGATTGATATTTCTGAGAGAAGCTCAGAGAGACCAGGGGATTGTAGAAAGCACAAGGGGAATGATGGCATGGCAAGATTTCATACAGTGTGATGAAGATTTCATATGTTATGTACATTTACATCTGTTGATGTTATCTTAGTTTGACCTGTCTTGAGATTTTGAAAGAGGAGTTCACTTTAGTCTTCCCAGCTTTATCTTCGCTTCTTTTTAGGTTCTGCTCACAGAACCAGCACATTAGTCACACTCCTTCTACACCATTCTGAACTTCTACGCTCCTTCTAAACCTCAAACAAGTTTCCAGTGGGCCCTGAGTCACAGGGCATTGTGATGGTCTTTTTCTGGAAAGCTGAATATTTCTGAAAATAGCTGGAATTTTTCTTTCTTGGTAAAATGATGAGATTATAAAGGAGTGCTGTTGTGTATTAGGTTGTGATTTCACTTAAAAGTCATGTTTAATCTCTACACATGTAAGATTTCTGCAAGGAAATGTCTTGTATTTTGATGACATTAGTAAAGAATTAAGGCAAGACTGTAGCGCTAGGCATTTTTCTCTGTGTTGTGCATAACAGGATGACCATTTCAAGCACACTTCCTTTTTTATTACAAAAAAGATACTGAAAGCAATGGCCAGGGATGCTAACAAATAAGAGAAAGTTGTATTCAAGTTATTTTGTGCCCTCTGGCCCTGTGAGCTTGCCAGCCTGTGCTGAGCCACTAGCATCTTGACCATTTTGGTTACTACTGGAGGAAAAAAAACAAATCCTTTCCTGGTCTTGGAATGGCTCCAAAACAGAGCACATATTCCCTGCTGAAGGTGACCTGTTTTAGGGTTTTTTTATCCCTGCTAGGCTCTGGTTTGCCATTATTAAAACTCCAGAGTGAAGCATTTACTAGCTTTGTCCCTATATTTATGATACCTTTTGACTGAGATGTCTAAGAGCTTTAAACATATGCTTTAAACAGTGGATGGTCAGTGCTGACATTTGTTACAAATCTTTTCAGAGGGCCGTGTGGAATTGTTCTAATCCGGGAAGAGCCACTGACTTGCAGTGTGATCTGACAGAGTGACATATCACTTGACCTCAGTCACAGCAGCTGTAAAATGAGGTGGAAAAACAGGGCCTGGCAGAAAACCAGAGGGTGCCTTTCCACAGAGCTTTCTTGAGCAAATAAATTTCAAATCCATGGCTTGGCTTCTTTCTTATTCCTCCAAAAGTTTGTGGTGAGTTTTAGCTCAAAATTAGGTTTTGCAACATTTCTTTTGAATTTCTTCTTGGCAGCGGAAGGATGTGTTATGCAGTCATCTTATATTAGTTACTCGTGGTGGAACAAAACGCAACAGGCTGTTTTTTATAGATGGGCTGGCAAAGCAACCTCCGATTCAGTCATTTTTGCAGGACAGAAGCAGAAACGTTTCAGACAAATGCATTTCTTCCTTATTGCCCTTCTGTGAACCAGGGGACAGCTGCAATAGGGTAAGTGGTGACAGCGACAGTTGCCTACGACGAGGTTTGTCGCCGCGCCCCGACGTCGCTGTCGCGGCGGGGGCTGCAGAGGGCGCAGCGGCACCGCGGCAGCGGCACCGCACCGGCCCCGCCGCCGCGGCTGGCGGAGCCCGGGCCCCGCACCCTCGGTCCCGCCGGCACCCTGCCCCAGGTCGCGGGGGCTGAGGGGTGAGAAGAGGAGGAAAATTGTTTTACTCCTGCTGCAAACTTCTTCCTGGCGAATTCAGAAAGGAACATCCGAGCTTTTTCCCCGGATGCTTTGGGGTGGGAAAGTGGGGGTTTGGTTGGTTTTTTTTGTTTTGTTGTTTGTGGTTTKKTTTTTTTTTTCTTTTTGGCTAGCTGGATTACTGGAGAAGTGCTGGAAAAGGTTTGAGTTGCCATCAGATAGAGTGGGACGTATTTTGTGTGAGATTGCTGTGGGTGCTTTAAGCAGCAGATGAAACTCTGTCCCGTTCAGGCAGCTCTAAGTATGGGAGCTCTGGTAGAAGTCCAGCACTTGGGGCAGCAATGCTTTCCCCTGCCAAATTTTCTGACGTTGACATTACCAAGTGTTCAGATTTCAGCTAGCTCATGTCTGAGGATAACCTTAAACAAGAGTCTGTTTCGCTGTCCGTTCAGCACGCCCACATTTAACCTTAAGTTTTCTGCTATTTATTTGTGGGAAACTTCTTCCCCACCCTAGCTGTTCTGTCTTATAGTGGGGTAGATCTTGAATTACTGAACATCTGGAAAGCCACTCTAGTTTGCATCTGGATGTCCCCTCTCTGCAGAGAAACCTTTGGTGGGCAAAGTGCTCGTGCTGTTGCATCTATTCTCTGTGTGCTGCAGAGCAGAGGGAGAGGGGGAGGCAGCTGGCAGAGGCCAGGGGGAACTGGACTCTGGTGAGCCTTGTTTTGGAGAGTGACTTGGCAAGGCAGGGGGGAAGGAGGGAGAGCTCTTCCAACTGATGAAACTTTAAGATGAACTTAAGGCTGCTGTAAGATGTTTTAAACCCAAACTGGTCTGAGTCCAATCTTAAGAGGAGATTAGGGGGCAAACGGCAGGGTCCAGCCTCCATCCTCAGGTACATGACATGCCCAGGCATACAAAAACACATGCTAGGCCAAGCTAAGCTGGAAATAAGTGCACAAAAGCAATCTCATTCCAGTCTATAGCACAATTATTATAGCACACAGCCTCTGCTAAGAGCCGTCTGGCACAGCCCCTGGATCTGATGTCCTGCTTGAACTGCCCTGTCCCGCTTGCATTCCTGAGGCATCAGCCGRCAGCACATGGATGCGCAGGCAGCACAGGTCAGCAGCACATGCCAAGCAAGTTTGTTACAAAAATAGAAACACAATAGATCTTTCCATTTTCCAGTGTGTCTTTGCCAGTCCTTACCCTTTTTACTGCCAGTGAAATGTAGAGGCATGTGAGGTGCTGTGTCCCAGTTGGACCTGACCTGTGCACATCTCAGGGTGTTCTGATCTAGTTTTAGTCCAGGCAAAACCAAGCAGTTCCAATTTGAGTCTGCCCAAAGGTTTGAAGCAGTCATATTATAAACGGGATGTTGGTATGGGCCTTTTTCATAATTCTTCTATTCGTAATTTGCTTCATCTTATTCTCATATAAATCTAATTAAATCAGCCTGAAGGGCTGAAGCAATTACAGAGCAAGGAATCTTAGCAGTGACAGTCCATGGGAAGATAAGCCTGCCACCTCCCTCTTGCTGGTGTATCAGCCATCTTCCTGTTGATCTCATTGCCGTCGGTGACCTGGTACCTAAGGCACAGACAGTTGCACTCGGGTGCCTGACTCTACTAATGTCAGTTGCCTCAGCAGTTGATGCATGACAACTAGAATCACTCTGGGCCAAGAGTACATAGTGTACATCCCACACATAATGCCATCACTACCTTCAGACAGTTTCACCAACTCATGCAGTTTAGAATCAGGTATTTAGGAATTGCTTCAATTTCTCTGTGACTGGTAACAATTAGGTTATTACAACTGGGATCTTTAAAAAATCTTTAAAGATCTTTAAAAATAAACTTAATTTTCACCAGCAGCCTTTCATTTTATGTACCATGAACACAGAAATAAACTAGTTAGTTTCTGGTCCTGGTTTTCAGACACTTGCACATGAATTGCCAATAGACCAAGAGCAGGTGAGGTCTATAAAATATTTCTTTCACTTCTATTTCATAATTTCATGCTGGATTTCTAATGTGGCTTTGAATTACCACTGTGACTTCCTGTGTTTCTGTAAAGAAGGAGAAAGAAATGTTCTCCATCCCAGGGATATGTCGTGTCATACCTGCCTTTTTTTTTTTTTCTTTTTTTCTAGATTTTCTAGATGGGATGTCTCATGAAAAAAGAATCAAAGATGATGATGGTTCTAGGCAAAACTCTTGAATCATTTAGTCCAGCTTTCTGAATTGGGCATACTCATACTCATTGCTGTGTATTTACACTTGACTTTAAATCAACTCTTGGATGTTTACCTCAACAGCATCTCAGCAGTTGGTGAGACCTTGTGAAGCTGTTTCCTTTTACTTAGTAGCCTGTCATAAGATTTTAAAAAATTAATCTATGAATTTTATTGGTTTTTTTTTTTTTTCCCTGGCAGCTTCTAATCAATATGAAATGTGAAAATGCCCATTCTTCTAATCAATAATGTATATGATTGTATATAAATTGTATTTTCATATGCTTATCTCAGATAAAAGTATAAGAAACAATACGTATATTTTCTCTGGAAGGGGCAGAGTCTCTATAGATTAATATTACTTCCGTAGACTTTTTAAGGGGCTCTGTTCTGGTGGTATCCAGCAAAATAATTCCTGCTTCTGTGACTTCTTTTCCTCCATGTCTTCCCTTTAAAGTAAACCAAACCAAATTCTGTAGGACCACTAAGAAATTCTTTGCGACRAAGCGTGCAATATGCATGTGTGCCAGCCAAACAGCTTTCTAATTTCCAGTTTTATTTCCTGAAGACACCTAAGTCGGGCTGAGCTGCTGGGTGTCTGAACTTCTCCCTGCTGTCTGTATTTTATTTATTATCTCAGACACTATTCAGAAGAATATATACTGTATAAAAGAGCATACAGGAGTTGTGACCAACCACACAGCAAGAGTATTAAAAATCCATCCTTCCTCCCACACTACATAAAGGTTGTATAATACTATAAAATTTGAAAAAAGTCCTGAAATGTTATATTTTTTTATGAGTAAGCAGAGCAGTGTTTCAGGGAATGGATGGGTTGCTAGTTCAGAATGCTCTAGCGTCTCGGACCCTCTGACTTTTGAAGCTGCGGACTAACTCAGTGTTTCAGTGAGTAGTACTTGCACATTTTGAGAGGTAGGGAAAATACAAAGTGTACTTGAAAACACTTGTGTGGTAGCAAATGTCATCATGGACCAGACCCCAAAGGGCAGATTTTCATTGCACTTGCCGCCTTGGTGTTTGTCTCGAGTGTCTGATCAGCCAAACCAAACTTCCTCTGCTTGAAGGAGGGTTCTTTGGGTCATTTATTGACGTATTTATTAGTGCAAACTATCTGTTCAGCTTTGATCGGAATTTTTTAATAACGTCTTTCTTAACAATGTCCTGCTTTTGCATGTCTCTTTTTATGATCTTCTGCTTCTTGTCCCCCTTTACCTTTAGCCTTTCTGCTGAAAACTTATAACAATAGTTATCATCCATTTAAATGGACTTTGTCTGCTTCTTATTAAGAAGAAATCTTTGTGCTTCAGTGAAATCTGTGGATCTGTTTGGAAAAGTCTTTTGTCAAAAAGACAAAATTTTCATTTGACGCTTAAGGTAGCATAACTTTCTGTTTTGTCTCACTTATCACTTAGTCTACCTTTTAATTGCTGGGTTTTTTTTTTTTTCTTCCTTCAGGAGGTGTAAACATCCATGCACTTAGCTGAATAGAGAAATTGACAGTGACTTTACACCTGTTTGCATAGTGAAGGCTGTTATCTGTAAAATGCAAACATCCCAGAAGTCTGTAACATCTAGGCTATAGCTGCTGCACCTTGAACTTGGTGACAGGGCTTCCCCGGAGCCTACTTGAACTGCCTCCCTCCGGCTCAGAGAGTCTGGTTTCCTCATGCTACTTCCTGGCTGCTGAAGTCCTACCTCCCTTTTCTAATAATTTCCAATATCTGTGGATGTTTAATTAACTCTACTTACAAACAAGTATCCCCAAACAAGTATCTTCCACTGCCTCTTCCTTGAAGGCTGGTGTGCAATCCAGCTGAGAAAATCTCTGGTACCATCCTTTACCTTCTGTGTTGTAAAAATGCAAGGGATTTCAACAGCTTGGCTACCTGAACTGGGGGGTGCAGAGAAGCTCTAGGCAGAATGGCTCTGTGGATCCAAATCTTAAATCGACGGCAGTATTAGAATTAAGAAAACGAATAAGGGAAATTAATAATGATAAGCTGTGATACATCATAAATACAAAAGCAATATGATCTCTGATTTACACATATGAAAATAGAGGCAGAAACTGTGCCTGAACTCATCCTTAAGTGCCATGGCAAAGATGGGACTAGGGCACAGCCTTTCTAACTCTGAGCTTAGCATCCTACATACTTGTCCACACAGTCTCTGAAGTGAAAGAGTTATTTTACTTTTTTATTTCAGGACACTGAAACAAACCCAAAATGTTAGAGAAGCCAGAATTTAGTAACAGTAAGCAATATGAGATCCCTACTTTCAGCTCAGTCTTGTACTCCATGTGAAAGGCTATGGAAACCTCTGGTAATTTTATATGCTGTCGTTTGCAACCACATCCAATAGGACTTCGTAGGTAATGACAAGGGCATAGTTGATGGGATCTCATTCAAGACTAAGCTTCAGATTCTTGAAATTCCTGGAAAAATGTTCTGTTAGGTTTGGATTGTGTGAATTCAGCTCTTTGCCATGTAACTGGGCAGAGCTCCAGATGTAGCAGGGTCTCCCTCTCCTAGTTTGCCCATATTTCATTTCTCAGACCTACCAATCTAGTGTCTTTGTAATCTACTGTACTACTGCTTCATGAAGCAGTCGGGGCTACCAGATGCCAGAAAACGTTAATGAATGGCTGCTGCGCATTCAGAGGGCAATTGCACATGCACAGAGCAAAGGGGAAGGTCTCTTGGGCATTGCTTGGCAAAGTGTACTGATGAGCGCTAGGATAGTTTAAGCTACCTTTTACCCTTGTCCTCCCTCTGGTCCTGTGCTGAGCCCTGCCTGCAGAACTCAAGTCCCTATTTCCATTCTGCCTTGAGGCAGCTCTTTTCACTTATGTAGGTAGCCAGCCTGTTTTCCCAACAGAAGGAGGACTCACAGCCAGTTTGACTCTTCTGTGTAAAACATCGGTGAGACATTAAGCAAAACATCTTAATTAGCAGCAAAAAAGGAATTTTAATTCTGCACAATTTGGGAAGTGAACACTGAAGCTGGAAAAAGTGGGAAATAGTAGAGAAGTCTTAAAATGAATAGGTGGGGAGATAGGTGAGAGAACATAATATTGAAAGTATTCTACTTTCAATATTAATAATACTAATGGAAATACTAATATTTTATCTAATGACTTTGACACCAAAAGTAGGCAGGTGGTGGTGAAGTTTGCCCATGAGATAAAGCTAAGAAACATTGTCAATATAGCTGAAGTCAGAGACAACATAGAAAGTGAGTTGGATAGTCTTCAGGACATGAAATTCAGTCATAGTACTAGATCATGCCCTTGCATACTGATAATAAGTATTTCTCTTATGAGCTGGGACTCCATCCATTTGAAATGATGAGCAAGAAGAGGTCTGGCCTGTGCTGCTTGTTCTGGAGAAGGCTGAGCTCTCAGTGCTATGAAACTTTGCTTTTGGCTCCTGCCATTTTAAAAGGCACCCTGACAGCCCATGGGGTAAGACCGTAGCTCAGCAGGCTCCCTGGTTAGTGTGTGGCACAGCTCTCAGTGGGCTGCAGAAGGTAAGTGGTAGCGTATTAGTGACATGCTGGCATTCGTCTTGACCGAATTCATCCTCACACATTAACGTTCAAGGGAGAAAGGGGACTTTTTGGCTCCAGGGAGGAAGCAGACTTTCTAGATGACCTGTGTTTTTTGCATGGCCTGGGAAATTCTCTCATTGAACTTTTAATTTGAGGTAATGTTTTAAATTTAGTATTATTAAAGACATTTGTTCTTTAAAATACCTTCTGTTTTTCTCTTTAGTAGCCCTTACTCCAAAATGACACAAAGAAGGCTGGTTTTGAGAAGAGGGCCTAAGAATGGCCAAGAGGAGGGAAATGCCATGGGCGAAGCAGAAGTATGTAAGATAGCATTCTACATGCTACATGAAACCTGTCTGGTTTCAAGATGTGTAGGTTTCCATTTGTCTCATGGGGCAGTTTTGCTAACCCCAGCATAGCTCCTGATGCTTGTCCTGAAGAAAGATAATTCATTATGATCTGTCCTGCCCAAATATGTACAATCCCTTTCTGGATTTAGTGAAAAATCTTCCTTACCAGTCAACCTTCAAGTGTATCTCTGCAGAAGGACGTAAAACCCAGCAGGACTCCCTTATCACATGGCATTAACTGACGTGATGCTGTCATTTTCGATATGTGTGACTTCTTGCCTCCAACCCCCATGCTGAGATCTCGTGTTCCTTTTTTCCCCAGGGTCATGTCGTACACAGAGTCCCCACTGTGGCTTTGCTCTGCTGGGTCAAGGGAAACATGAGATGACAACTTTTACCCTTTCCTATCAATGGTTAAATCTGGAGAAGGAAAAACAAGAGGTGTTTGTGGATTTCATCTTCAAGACTGATTGTATAAATCAGGGCAAAATGTAAAGACGGATCCTCACCAGCGCTTTTGACCTCCTGTACCTTTAAGAGAGGGGTAGCAGGATGGCATCTAACGGGCTCTGTAGCTGTCCCAGATTTTAACTGTTTGCTTCTGAATAGCAAGTATGTGATTCACACAGTGCCTGGCAAAAGCTTCTTGTATTTTTGCAGTAGAAGCATTGGAAATATTTCATGCATATATAAGATCCAGCATCCACGTAGGCTGTTGTTGTTTTCTGCAACTTTTTGTAAGTTTGGGGAAAACTTAGTAAGTACTGTTTCTCTTTCTTTCTTTAAAAAAGACAGGGAGAGAAAGCCTGCATTTTCTGCCATTTCCCAAGAGGCTTTTTATCTGTTTAAACCAACTAGGGATTTTTCACATATTGACATAAGCATTCATTTGCTAATTTGCTGGACATTAAACTGCACAGCATTCTTGAATGAGACTGGAATACTTGGGTACTTAGTGCTGCTCAGACCCCGCATCATTCCCAGTACACATATGGTTTTCCTCCTCTATCTCCTAGATAAAAGTCACTGTTTGATCGCCTTAAGGAAAAGAATGAGTTAAATGGACCAATATTCTAGCCTTGGCTCTAAAACTGGGCCTTTTCAGAAACTCCTCAGCACCTGCAGCAGCTAGGTCATTTGCACATACATAAATAAATAAATTAACAATGAATAAATAATTTAATCCCACCACACAATGCCACCTTGCAGATCTGATCCTTTGCTCCCAGTGAATTTGTCCATTCCTAATTCTTTTTGATAAAGTCCTCAGATACTTGCTGACTGTCAGTCTAATTTTCTTATTGTTTTCGCTTGATTAGTTCTGTATGACCTAAGGTCGCCCTTAAAATCCACATCTCTCGTGAAGACTCCGAAAGGCCTTCTTTTTTTCAAAGGGATGGAAAGTGCCTGCCATTTCTCTGGACAAAAGCCTGGAAGGTTTTCAGTTATTAGCCTCCTGAAGCAGCCCTTTCGCTCACCCAAGCGCAAAAAAAACTCATTAGGGGGCACCTTTCTTTCTGGCTTCTTTATCTGACGCATGTAGGGTTTACGTGTTTCAAGATCTGCAGGTCTTGGATGAATTTGGACAGCCTCCCTTTTAACCCTGCTGGCCTGCGGTTATGCCCACCGCAGACATTCGCCGTAGCTCCATGCCCTTAACCACCTGGAGATGCTTCATCATTTTAAAAGCTGCTTACACCCTGCTTCGTGGTGAACAGAAGACACTTCAGCGTGCTGCTGCACTTTGAAGCCACGCTCCCATGGGGTGTGGGTGGAAAGGCAGGCAAGGCTGCCAGCTGCCAACAGGCTCCACGTTTTGCACTTTGTGATTAAAATATGAAATCAAAGTTAGTGTCTCGGTCACACAACCCTTATTACCATGGGAGAGATTTGCAAGACTAAGGCAGTACAGCCCTGAGAGCCTGCCATGGCTGGGCTGCATTATGCCCTGGCCTGCTTATTCTTTTTCAGGCAGCAAGGTAAATACTCTTCTCATATAGGCTGAGTTGCCTTCTTGAGCCATGCCAGGTGGGCTAGAGAGACTCCCTAAAGATGCGTCCTCATACACATTATATCTGGGCATCTTGCCCTTCAGAGGGCATGTGCAAAGTTGCTGGCTCCTGCATTCGCTTGGGCTGGCAGAGGTTATAAATCAGGACAGCATCTGATCTGCCGTACTTAAACAGCGCTGCCCGGCAGTGCCATACATGTGGTTACCTTTTAAGAAGAAAAACAGCCTGAAATTGTACTGGCAGGTATTACAGTAAGGGATGTTTCTCGCTTACCTAGGCTCTGGTGTATTTGTTAAGGAGAGACATGTGATTGAAAGGAGAGGTAGGAGCAAACCAATTATGTTCTCTCTTTCAGAAAAGGGCTGCCTAGTCTCTTTGATGAGAGACCTCAGTTCAGGCTGGGATCTGAGCCTAAAGAGGAGAAAGATGCACAGAAACAGAAGGAAAATAAGCAGGTCCAAAATGCATAGGTGGAAGATATCCTGGGCAGGTATAGAAAAATAGGCATCTTGCTCCTACAATACTACGTCTCTTTGTCCTGAAGAGCAGCTTGTCTTCCACTGGGGTAGAACTGACTATGATCCCTCTGGGTTAAAATTTGGTAGGAAAGCTCAGGACTGCAGCTGAGGTCCTACTTCCAAGCATACAGGTGACAGTTTTGTGGCCACTAATCTTGGTCCTGGCTGTTTTCAGGGATATTGTCCTTGTTAGGTTGGAAGAATGCACCATTATGATCACTATTTTTTTTCCTAACTTGCAAGTTCCTCCAAAATCCCCGTGATACCAACACTTTACTTCAATCTGGTTTTGCTCTGAAATCTGGTTCCTCTGAAATCTGAGTGAAACAGCCCTCAGTAAAGTGAAGCAAGCCAAGTGCATAAGGCTGAGCTTATGTGCAAATCCTTGCAGGGTCAGCCTTGCAAGCTGCATTACTCTTTCCACTGGCATAAATTCTGAGCAGTGGTTAGTTGGATATAGTGTAAAATAACGAGGAAACTATGTGGTCTACTCCATAGTACAAAGTAATAGTTACATTATGGTCTGAAGAATAGCAGAAACAAGAAGAAATGAGAAACGAGAAGGGAATTTTGGACTGCAACCTGGCAGTAATGTGGAGTTTATTCTTGACTTGTGGTCCTCTGTCACTAGGGTCCTGCTCCCTGTTTCTAATGTGCTGACTGAGTAGCTGTCAAAATTCATTCCACTCTTTGTAACCTGGGTAATCTCATCTCCTGGAAAACTTCAGGACTACAGTGGATCCTGGAGCACATTGTTGCGATCACATAGAAACTGCGATATTGTTATCAAATCTGTAGAGGCAGCTGAAGGCACCACGAGACAAACCGCAAGGAGAAATTGTATCAGCATGATAACAGGCAGAGTCTTGTTTATACTTGTAAACTTTTTGCATCAGTTTCCTTCCCTGCCTCAAGCTATGCAGGGGTATTAAAAGCTTACTGAATAAATACTACCCAGCAATAGAGAAGGAGTTTGAAGATTTAGATGAAATTAACTCCTGGTGTCTCACTCAGGAGATCATGTATCTTCTGTTGAAGTAGTAAGACATACGACCTTGGAAATGATGGTAAAAATAAGGTAGAACCATGGTGGGTGGTGATGTCCCTGGAGATCCACTCATTATCCCTCATTCTGAGGATTTTCTATCTGAGGAAGCATCATTTTAGCAGTCTGATGTCTGTTGGCATAAAACTATGATCCTTAGAAAAATTTCTGAAGACATCAATGACTTTGCTGGGAGTTTGCTAGTTAAGTACACAGTTATTTGGCTAATAATTAGAATAACTTCCTGTTTTTCTTCAAAATAGTTATTATCTATTGTTGTTGCTCGTTTTAGTGCCATTACATTTTGTCTTTTGGTGTATTGAGGGAAGGTTTGACATCCAGTTTGAAATAGCACGTGAACTCTGCAAGCTTGAGAAACTTGAATTATAAATAAGGACGACACGTGGGTTTTCAGGAGTTTGTGAGACATTTGGCTACTCCTCGAGCTCTGCATGTTTTCCCAATGCCAAGCATTGTCCACCCCGAAAAGGAGCTGATAACTTATGGTTATGAAAAAGCTCAACTGTGATTCTGACATCCTGGTGGTCAGGGAGTGGGCAAATGTGATTTATTTTAGTGGGAAAAAAAATGGTGGTCGTGAAACTGTGTTCTAACATGGTGCTCTGTTCCAAAAATGTAACAAAACTGGATGAGTAGGGGGTTCAGTGCCAAAATAGCACCTGGCTAAGGATAAGCTTTCTTTTTAAAATGCATGAAGCACACACTTCAGCAGCAAAACTGGCTGATGATGAATCAAAAAAAAAAAAAAAAAAATTCTTTTTCTAAAAAAGGGATTAAACATTGTCTATCCTATAATGTATCTGTTTGTGATGAAATGCCAGTTCCTAAGTACATCACGAGAACGCAGCATTATTCTGTTCACTCATGTTAGCAGCCAGAGCTGGTAAAATTTCAGTGACTGTAATGGAGAGGAGAGAAGAGAGGAGAGGAGAGAAGAGAGAAGAGGAGAGGAGAATTGATTTCCATTGAAATCAATGGCAAAATTCTCCCCTAGTATGCATATACTTAAGAATATAGATTTTCTGATTTTATATGTAGGTGTTTTATACATGGAGTTCCTGAAGCCCTTTGCTTCATGTTGGCAAAGGTGGCAGGGGAATAATGTGGCTGCTATTATTGCAGTCATCTTGGAGCTAAACTAGTGCCGTGGAGGGGCGCAAGCTTCTGAGCCTGACATTTTGACAACCAGACTATGGAGAAAGGTACACTGGCTTTCAGTGGATGGCTGACGGTTTTGTCTGAAACAGTGCTTGCTGGAGGGAAATAGTAAAAACCCATTCTTCCCCACCCGAAATTCTTCCCACCTTTCCCACTTGTTCTAGCAGTACATGCAACCAGTACATTAAAAGTATCTGACTACTGGGATAACCAGCCACTGGGACCCCTAAACACTCATCACCTGTATCAGTTCAGTGGCTGGACTTGCTACACCTTCAGTCTGCATAACAGACACACAAAAAAGTCGAATTTTTTTTTTTTTTTAATGAGCAACAGGTCTTGCAGATGAGATGGAAGAAGAAGTTTTTATTTGGCTGAGTGACTGGAGTCTGAACTTCTCTTAATTAAATGTGATATTTTAGCATGGAGATGTGTAGCCCCTCTGCAATATCTGAGCAGATAAATTAGGCTACTTGCCAGGCAGCAGTGAGGGTGGGATTCAGCTGCCCTGATTTTTCCCTTAGATATCTGAACCTGATCTATTGATCCTGCATTCCCTCCTGATTCAAAAGGGGAAAGATACATATTCCAAGGAAAATCAGCTCATTTTTAAGGGAGAAACTAAAATCAGTCTGAAAAATTGTTCTCTGGAGATACCTGTTTGTCCCTCTAGACTAGAAGGATTGCTTAGAATTATTACTTCATTCTTAGACCTCTACCTTTTAGGCATCTAACATGTTGTTTTAAGTCAGATGCTTATAAATTTCAGTATGTCCTTCTATTATCAGACCACTGAAAAGATTTTTCCTTTATGGTATGACGTTGCTTTATGACAAAATAATTTTTCCAGGTACATGAATGAAAAAATCCCATTGGTCCCATCCCATCTTTGTATTTCAGTCTGGTAAGGAATGAAACTTGGCAGCATCTTGCCTGTGCATTTGTGGACCTATAGGCTCTAAAGCACACTATGTCCTCGCCTTATGCCCTGGCAGCTGTGATGAGATGCTCAAAGGGGTTTTGTGCCCTAGCAAATGGTTGTCATTTTCCTGAAATAACTTATCACCTTGATTTTTTTCTGTTTGCAGTTACAGTGCCTGGAAGACTCTTTGAAAGGCCTTTAGGAAGCTGGTTGCTGGCAGCAGGGGTTACCTCTCTATTCCAGAACTCCAGTCCCAAAATCCCCGTAAATTCCTGCTAAAGAGGTGAAGTTTATCATTCTCTCTCTAAATTTGATCCTAATCTGAAAAGGCAAATTGATTACAAATCCTTTTTGGAAGAAGMTCATAAAAAAGCTAGCCAAATAGAGCCAAAAAACCCCTTTGCAAACCTGCTATAAATTAACATAGAATATTCCCATGGCTCGAAGAACAGCATTTATGTTCTCCCAGTTGCCTATCCTTCTAGCTATGTCATATACTTCTCGTAGGAATGCACGTCTTTTACCTACTTGTTGCTTGCCATATTCAATAGTGTAAGTTGCTTTGTGAAGGGGTGGTAGAAGCGCCTTCTGAGAGCACAAAGCAAAGCAAAAGCAACTGAATATAACACAGTTGCTAACTGCATGTAACATACAACAGACTAAGAAAATTAATGCGACTAAGAAAATTAATTTTCTGAAAAGGAGAAACAAAAGTGCAGCATGGAGAGTTGCAAATAGCTTTTGAGAAGATGAAATATTCGGTGAAGAACAGCATGCGATTTTGCTGCTTGGAACCTCCTCATCATGGAAAGGAGATCCTTTGACCTCATAGAGTTGGATTAGCTCCTGCATATGCACACAGATGGAGGTTGGCCTTTCATTTAAGTATAGATTATTGTGCCTAGTTGTGGTTTTTTTCTTGGAGGAATATTTTATGCACTGAGTACCAGAGGCAGTAGGACCTGTTCTGTAGATGTTCTGTACATGACTTCGCTTTCATGATCAGAGTAATTGTGTGCTTAGGACTAGGTTAGGTTATTTACTTTCCGTACATCTTTATAAACATGTGGCTGCATAGCTGAATTAATAAAATGAGCATGAGGAGCCACTGAAATATGTATCACTTACCTGTTTGGTAAGCTCTCTGCTGATGAAACTCCATCGTGTCTCCTCCTCATGGAAGCAACTATAGTTTCAGGGATCTCCAGGAAGCTTTGCCCACCTGCACTAGCTAAGGATTTGGTCCACAATATATGCACATAGGTAACAAGCACGTAGGAGTTGCCTTAACATACTGGCTTTCCTGCAGACGGCGATTTGTAACCTGCTGTGAACAGTGGTACCTTTAATCATCATTTTACTGGTTTTCATAGATCTTTGCTGTCTAACAGGTTTTGGCACCATGCAGCCAAGGATGTACTCTTGCTCCCGTTCTTTTTCCAATTGCTTTCCCTCCTTCTCCAGACATCAGAGAGAATTTACAATACTTTCCGTAATAAAACTCCAAGACATGTTTTTTCTCATTTCTTTAAGAGAGGAGAAGGTACTGTATGAAAAAAGTTTGTGGCATAGAAAAATTATTATTACATCCTATGATAAAAAGGGGGTTTATAGTGGAATATGCAAGAGTCAGGTTATATTGATTCCCTTAGAACATTCCAATATATAGTTGTGTTATATGTAATACATATTGTCTCAGGGTTTCCTGAGGTTCTTGACATTTTGTAATCTGTGCTCGGTGAATATCATTGATCCCTGTTACACTTCCCTCATTTTGAAACTGAAGCTATGTGGGGTTTGTTCTATAGGTTTTGTTGTTACTGTTCTTTCTACAGATCCCAGTCCTGAAAACCCAGCAGTCAATTTGGTAGTAAGGGTAAATTATTTCTGTCCTACCACCTTTGGTAGAAAAACTCTGTACCCTAACTTTTCCTCACAGCGATAGTGGCATCACCTGTTGCAGTGAGTAGGGTTGTACAGGTGTATCAAATATCTGTCTATATCAAACCATGAGGTTGCCCTAGAATAAATTAAAGGACATTTTAGTTTTGGGGAAAAAGAAAAAAAGACCAATCCTATATCTTAGTCGTAAAAGACTGACCTTTAAAGGCTAATCTCTGTGAATTAATCCCCTGGAATGGCACTAATGTAGCATGCACGGGAAGTTACAAGGATCTAACAAAGCCACATTTAAGCAAAGAACAACCAAGCTAGACTAGGAAATACTGAGAAAAACTAAACTGAATCCAGCTGTACTACGGAAGAGGGCCTGTATAGGCTTCCTATGTATGTAGTACATAGTAGTATACACATGGTACACAAAGCACATGGTACACAGGGCGCATACACCTCCAGAGAAGGAGAATGGAGGTGCGAAAGCCATAGTCCCCACTCCTCCCTGGCATGGTGAAAGCACTCAAACCCTGTCACTGTCTGGACCTCGGCTTCCTGCTTGCAACTCTAAATCAGATGTATCCTTCTACTTGATATCCTGAGATCAAACCCTCTCATAGTGGACTACCATCTAATCTCTCCCTTCAAAGGACTAACCAGGACACACTGTTTTCTTCAAAGAGAACAGAAGTGGCTTTGTAGGGGCAGAGTGGTTATAAGCAGGTGCTCCCAAAGAGGGACACCCAATTTTCAGCCTCAAAGACTTCAACCTTGAGACTCCAACTTCCTAGAAGAATGTCTAAGCCTCAGGCTAGGAACTAAGGGCTGGGAGATGCAGGAACAGGCTATTGAATCAGAGTGAAGGCACTTTCTGCCGTAATCCTGGTCTTAAGGGTTTCAGCTGGACCGCACCCTACTCTAAAAGCCTGCACCCTTCATGGGACTGAAAGCATAATTTTGGTGCTGGGCTTCACAAGAGACAGAGCTGAGCTCAGAGCTCAGGAGCTGCCTGGTTTCCACAAAGCTAGTAGGAGACTGAGATAGTCTCTAAATAAAGGACCACAAAGTGAGCTGATGTAAATCCTTCTACATGCTCTGGGTTAAGCCCTCAGCAGGGGTAAAACTACCTTCATAATGTTCACCAAAAGTACAACAACTGAGTCATAGACCCTGTCATGAATTCCCTGTTGCCTTGCAGGACTCCCTTGTTCAAAGAGCCTCGGTTTTTTAATTACACAATCATTACGTCGACTAGGACTGCACTTTGAGGTGTTGTATTCTTACAGTAATTAAAAATTAAATTGCCTTTAAACTTTTCAGAGCATATGTGCAAAAGTTTTGATTTCTTGTTAGCAAAAGCATTTTTTTCAGCCTAATTAACTGTATTATTGCTGATGAAACATAATGCACATTTCAATTGCTGTAGCTTGAAGATGAATGTTTAACAATCTGTTTCTTAAGTTGAACTGCATTTAATATTTTGAGTTTTAGTTTTCCAAACTGCTCCTCTTTCCTCACATTTCATGGTTCATCCAGTTGTTCTTGGTGTTGCTCTCTCTCACCTTTTTTGATGAGTTTTGTTTGTTTTAACATGCCACTCTGTATGCAGCGTGGTATCTGGGTAGGTATCAGAGCTTTAACCTAGATACATATTAAAATGTCGTTCTTATATATCTTGCCATAATTACATGTTCTCCTAAAGAGAATCTGGTGTTCTTTTCCTAAAACAGCCTTTGTTCTCGAGTCCCTTACACAATCTGTAGGCAAGTCTGGTAGAAATAAACATGGTGATGTGAGAGGGGATGGACTCATCCAAGGCAGGAGGCAAATCTGTGAGATCAGATGCTGCAGCAGCTCATAGTCAGCAAATATGAAACTGTCGGCTGGAAGGTTTTTTTCCAAAAGACTGCCTTTGCAAAGGAGTTGCTGAACAAGTTGTTGGACAATGCTTCAGCAGCATGCATCCAATACACAGACTGTTCCCAAGAGCCACAGGCAAACAGAAGGTCTCCTCCTCCTTATGCTTGGGTCACTTTATGCAGGTAAAACACCCATCTGGGCTTCTGGACACTATTTAACTCTCTCTGAGAACRTGGTAGCAGGGAAAGAAGCTGATCTGGATAAAGTGGTCATTGTACCCTGGCACCTGAGACCCTCTGCTCTCCTAAGCACTTCTGGTATGACCCTGGTCAAATGGTGCAGGCTACCTGGGGACCTTTGAGCCTGAGGGGAACAGGAACAGCAGCGGCATCCCACAGAGCAGTGGGACAGCAAGACCTACAAACTGGCAGGATCTTTGGTACCATGGGACAGGGATCATATCCGTACCGCTAGGAAGCCAGCTATCACATGCATCACTACTGGAACAGATTTGTGATTAAGAGCCTTCATCAGTGCTGCTCCTCCTCCTTCGCTCAGCTGCTTCTTCCCAACCCATGGCTCAGCCCCTACAGATGTGCTGATGCAACTGTTTGTGGTCCAATGCTGTAAGCAGGGCCACTGACACAAGGTAAAATAAAAATACTCTTTTCTCATTAGCTGGTTGACCTGATCAATAATTTGCCCCCAAAATGACTGTGTTGGCATGTATTCAGGGACTGTGCTCTGTGGCATGGGCTCTGTTGCCAAGGCTGGAAACTCCACAGTGTGGCACTGCCACCAAAGCCCCCAGATCTTTGAATGATGCCTTCAGACTGGTGCAAAACCATGGGAAGAAAGAAGAGTTCTGATCTGTGTTATGTATGCTTAAAGTTTATAAATCTTTTCTACTTATTTAAACATTAAGAGCAGCACAATAATCCTTCCTCCCAGGCTTCGCCTGTTGCCTGTTTAAAACGTAAATTTTTAAGGTAGAAAGATTGTGCACGGGCTACTTATGTCTCTTTGATCTAATTGATGATGTTTTACTTCCACAATAGTGCAAATAAAACCTTATGATAAATTAGCGAGTTGGAGATGTTTTCAATAATGCATTATGACAAAGATCAACATAAACTCTGAATAAATGACAAGTGAGAGTCAGTATCAGATACAGAACTGTAAACTCCCATTTTGCGAACCATCAATCCCAAAACAATTCTTTGCCCTCAACATAAAGAAATTACTGAGATGTGACTATGCTGTACAACTATTTTCTGGGGTGAGCAGAATTGCCATATACATAGGACTTGAAAAGTGTGAGGAAAAAAGAGGAGTTCAGATAACAGGGAGAAGAAGAGGTGGAAAAGAGGACATGAAAGGCATGGGGAAGGAAGGCAAGGCAAAATAAGACAAAAGAGATTTAAAGGTCTAAGAAGGAGAAAGATGCTAGCTGAAGGAAAGGAATAGGAAATGATACAGCAAGTCATTCATCATTAGGATTTTTAGCCAAGCAGGTGCGTAACAGAGAAGCTAGTATTTTGGGGGCTTTGGGAGGTAAAGTAGTTTATTTTCAGGAACAAAATGCCTCTATTCGATCCCATGCTAGCTGCTGCCAGACACCAGTAAATGGCACTGCCATGTCGGAAGATGACCATCGCCAGCCCAGACAGGCACCCCACCTGGGACCAGGTACGGCCTTTAACTGGCCCAGCACAAGTGACATCCATCTCCTACCTGCTCCCACCAGAGGTGACATCCATCTCCTACCTGCTCCCACCAGAGCTGGTGGGTGATGCTGACGGCAGAGCTAAAATAAGTCCAGCAAAAAAAAAAAAAAAAAGCTAAAAATCTCTGCCCTCCAGGCACAGAAATGTAAAATAAAGTAAAAACAAATGAGCTGGACCTCTGTCAAAACACAGGGGATGCCTGTCCTGGGGGAGCTCCGTGCCCCGCTGCCGGTGAGTATCCACCCCCGTGCGCCGCACTCCGCACCCGCGTAGGGGGATTTCCCCTGCGCGGGCACGGAGTGCGGCGCACGGGGATGGATCCAAGCTGGGAAGGCAGCTCGGCTCTCATCCCCGGTACCGCTGGCTTTAGCGGATGCCAAAATAATTTGGGGGGGGCAGAAGCCGGGGTCTGCAGGGCCAGGGGGCGAGCTCAGAGCCCTGCAAGGGCGGAGCGGGGAGACTTTTATCCTAAAGTCATTGTAAAGCCAAAGAGGGGTTTATCCTCCACAGCTAAATGAAAACGAAAAGGAAAAAGAAAAAAAATCCAGAATAGCAACATTGGAGATACAAAGACTGTCATGGACCACTGCGAGTTTGCAAAATTATATGTAAATGACCCCAGTTTTGACCGTGGTGGCCCTCTGCTAATCCCAGAGAGAAAATCTACTTAGCAAAGGAAAGTTTTGTTTAATTTGGTTAACAGGGCCCAAAATGCTGAATATATTAATAATTTATATTTCCAAGGAAACGCTCTATCTTTAATGGTTCAGTGCCAAAGGAGGTTCACAAGAGCTTCATGCTCACGGAATAAAAATCGTGTAGCATTTTTTCCACACTCTGCGCCCAGCGCTGTTGAAAATGAGTGGAGGACGTGTTTTCGTAATAGGCACCAGCCATCCTGCTGCTGCTGAACGCGTTTGGCTCATCCCATATTGCTCTGTGTACACTGAGCAAGAGAGAGGTTCCCGCTGGATTTACCATCCTAAAGGCGTCCCGAGGAAATGAGGGTTTTTTTCTCCCCTCTCTGGCTGACTCATTACGTTATCCCGCCGTGTGACCTTTTCCCCACTAATCTGAAATAGCAGCTTTTCCTGTATTTACAGGTTAAATGGAAGATACACATTCTACTTTTTACTCATTGTAATGAAGATCTTTTTGTCTGTCTTCGAATAAAGGGTCGGGTTGGTTTACAAATTGTGGGTCAGCCCATTCCGTGACCTGGGCAAACAACCCGGGTCAAATCTCCTCAAAGCCTCCCCACCCAACTGGAATAAGTTAATTTACCCCTCGGCGGCTCCGGCCCCGCCGGGCATACCCGGGCTGCCCGGGGGGTGGCTGGGGTCCCCCTGCCCTCCTGCCAGAGGGTGCGGGGACACCCGGGGACGCTTGGTTCAGGCGGGACCGAAATTGCCCCGTCAGGCGCGGCAGGAGGGAGCCGTGCCACGGCCCCGCGCCGGCAGCGGGTCTCGACGGACTCGCTCTCAAGAGCTTTTATTTGTTTTATTCTCGGCGCTTTGCACCTCCGCAGCGGCCGCCTCCCCTCTCCGCCCCGTCCTGCGCCTTCCCCCTTATCCTCCTCCCCCGAACAAGCTGCGCCGCAGAGAAATTCGCTGGCAAAACACACGCGAGATCCCGGTGCCTTTCGGACGCGTGCCCGTGGGAGCATCCCCCCACGGGCGTGTGGGAAGGCAGCACCCCCGGGGTTGCGGGGGGGGGGGGGCTTCCCCCACCCCGCGGGGCATCCCCGGGAATTCATCCCTCCGGCGCCCCGGCGGCTCTCCCGGCCCCGGTGGCGGCCTCGGAGCAGGGGCCGGGCGGCACCGAGACCCGACCCGCCGCGCTGTGCCCTGCCTGCCCGCGGTGCCAATTCACAGCCGGTGCGTGCAGCAGCCTCCCCGGCCTTCACGGACCACGTTTCGCTCGTGTTTTTTTTCCCCTGGGTGGGTGGGGGGACACCCCCACCGCCACCCGAGGAAGCGCCCTCCCGGAAACAAGAAGGGGCGGCGGGTATAAACATTTATTCCAAGGCGTCGCTTGTACAGGCACCGCGCCCGGAGGTGGGAAGAAGAGCGGGTGGGGGCAGATCCAGGCCCCCGGAGAGGGCGGGCGGGGGCAGAGCCGAGCCCCTGGGGSGGGCGGGCGGGAGGGGGGTCCCTGCCCTCCGAGACCCCCGCGCATCTCCCTGCCCCCGGCAGCCTCCCCGTGCGCCCGGGCGTAACTCGCAGCGTCCGCGGTCATAAATAGGATTTTCCAGGCGGGGGCGAGTCTCTATAGCATGGAGGGGTGCTGGCCCGGGGGCAGCCCGAAGGCGTTGGGGTGGGAATGGCCGAGGAGGTTGAGGTAGTGGCGGTCCAGACCCTGCACGGAGGAGAGGAAGGTGCTGCGCTGCTGGCCGGGGCTGGCGAGGGGCACGGCGGCGTTGGGGAGGTGGTAGGGCAGGGAGGGGCTGCGGGCGGCGCCGTGCCAGGGGAAGGCCCCCCCCGAGGGCGGCTGGAGCACAGCCTCGCCGGGGCTGTGGCCGTGCCCGGGGCACTCGGGCCCGGGGTGCAGCTGGTAGGAAAAGTCCGGCTCCGGGAGGGAGCTCAGGGAGGTGAAGAGGGGCTCGGTGACGAAGCGCGCTTTGGACTGGAGGAAGGCCAGGATGCGGGCGTATTTGGTGTCTTTGGTCTCCATCCTCTCCACCGTCGTCAGGTAGTGGACCAGGTTCTTCATGCACTCGTGGTAGCCGTAATGGAAGTAGTTGGCGAACTCGGAGAGCAGCTCTGCTGGAAAGGAAGGGGCAGTGGAGCCGAGCTCCTCAGGGTCCGGCCTGGGGGGGCGGGGGGGGGGGGCCGGGGCCGCCCCCACGCCACGGGTGTCCCGGCGGGGGGCCGCGCCCGCCCACCTACCCTTCTCCCTGCCGCGGGGGAAGTCCGCCGAGTGAAGGGCCCGCAGGTACTGCACCGTCATCTCCAGGATCTCGGCTTTCTCCAGCTTCCCCGAGCTCTGTAGCGGGCGGGGGAGAGGGGCATCACCTCTCCCCTGCGGCTGCGCTGCGCTCCGCCGGGCCGCCCCCCCAAACCCCCCGCATCGGGGGGGTCGCTCCGCACCGGGGAGAGGGGCGCAGGGGCCGCCCCCCCCCACCCCCCCGCCTACCTGCTTGGCCAGAGCCATGGGCACCGTCTTCCCCAGCTCGGTGAGGCAGCGGTTGATGCGGTCCCTCCTCCGCTTCTCAATCACTTTGTGAGAAACCGGTGTCCTCTGCAAAACAGACGGGGCGCGTTAGTGGGGGGAAAGCAGCCGGATCCGGCCTCGCCGGGGCAGCCGCCCCCGCCCCCGACCCCTCCAGGGCAGCCGGTCCCGACCCCGCTCCGAGCAGCGGCGCCGGGCGCGACGCGGCCCCCGGGAGGGATGCTCCGTCGGCCGGTCCTCTCCGCGCCGCCCCGGGGGCTCCCCGTCTACGCGGGCGGCCCAGGCAAGGGAGGTTTGTTTGGGGTGGTGGTGGTTTTTTTTTTGGGGGGGCGCTTTTTGAAGGGAAGGGCGGTGAGGGGGTCGGGGCCAGGTCCGCCCGGCGGCCCCGCAGAGCCGTGCGCGCAAGGCGGGCGGCGACTCACCCTCCGCTCCTTGAGCTTGGAGGCCATGGTGGGCACTGCCTCCCCGCTCTCTCCGGGCCCCCTTATAAAGCCATGACTTCTTGGGGGGGACCCCGGGGGGCCTCCACGGGCCCGCTGATCCCACAGGATTAGGGGCGAGCGGCGCCGAGGGAATGTATGCATTAAAGATCAGGGTGGAAGGGGGCGAGAGAGGGATGAGGGATTTTTTTTTTTTCTTCTCTCTTCTAACTTTCCCCCCCTCCTCGCCCCCGTCCACGCAGCCGGGGGCGGCCCAGCTGTGTCACCCCACGTGGACCTCGGGGACACACGTGACGGTCCCACAATAGCGGCGGGGATGGGGCCGGGGATGCCGCGAGCGGGGCGCAGGGCGCGGTACCGCGCCCTGCGCCCCGCTCGCGGCATCCCCGGCCCCATCCCCGCCGCCTGCCTGCAAATCCCCGGCACCCCCTACCCCTCCCCTTAGCCCCGGCGCTGACTGCATTTTAAAGCCTGTCCAGAGTCATTAAAGTAATTAAGTAAGCCCTTAATAGGCTGTTCCGCCCAGTTCAAGGGAGAACCCTTGGAGACGGAGTGGCCCCGTTTGTTCTCAGGCTTTTCTCACACGACTTGGTGACACGTCCATCTTTATAAGAGATGGCAGCGAGGCTTTTTTTGTTTACACCGCTTTATGCGCCGGGGACACCCCGGCAGGTGTGGGACCGGGGGGCTGGCACACGATATCCCCCCCCTCACCCCCCTCTTTTTTTTTTTTTCCGCCGGCCCGGGGAGGCTCTCGCCAGCCTTTGGCACACGACGCTCCTTTTTTGTGTGGTGTGCGCGTCTGTGCGTTGTTGTTTTACGCCCCCCTGCTCCCCCCCTCTCCTTTGGAGAGGCTCAATTTGTAGCCTATTATCCTATAGGAAAATGTCCCATTGAAAAGTATGAATAGTTTCATTGGGCCTAAATTTTAATAATGCGGGTCAAAGAAAAGAGGGGCAAATAAAGAGTGGATCGCAGCTGGTCCGAGAGTGCATTATTCGGTGTCACCTGCGAGCGGGGTCGCCGACAGACCCCCTATTCATTTGCCTAATTTTGGTCAATTTAACAAACTTCAGGAGAAATTATTGTGGCATTGTTAAGGAGGGTAAAGCTTTCTGATCGAATTAACAGCATGTTTTGATCCGGTAAATGTCATTAAAAAGAAAGAAACAATCGCGTTTAAAGGGGGGCTCCGAGTTAAACGCGCCAAGTGGAGACGCCGGAGCGCAAAGCTCACAAAGGGAGCAAGTAACTGCCACAGGGGAACTTTTGTACGCTCACATTGCTGAGGTTTTTTACACAAAAAGGCATTATTTCATACTTGAATACGTTTAATCCAACAATTGTCTATTTTCTGCAAACATATTTTCACAGCATTGTTAGCTTTCCTCTCCGCGGCCCTCCGCCCGGGCAGCCGCGCTCCTCGCCTGGCGAGCGCGCCGAGCCCCCGGCCCGCCCCGCACCGCCCCGCACCGCCCC